>CM060695.1:108848370-109448370 GCA_030686995.1 Artemisia argyi
TGTACCTACACCTGTATCATCACCCATATCTGTATTACCACCCGTTTCTATGCCAGATCTGACACCTGTGGCATCACCAACACCTCCACCATCACCCGTATCACCCCCACCTGAGCCACATCCTTATATGTTACCTACTTACACCGCACCCCACACTTCTGAGATTTTGCCAGCCATGCCACCACCTACATTTTTCTACTCACAGACTACTACCATACCGATACCATCACCTACTACATCACCTGTACCATCACCTGCTCCCACCGAGACCCCCACCTCACCTGGCATTCATAGATTGGTTGATGCTCGTCGATGGTCATTTTTGTTAGACTACATTCGTAGATGGAGATTGGTTGAGGGATCGCCTAGGGCTGCTGAGCTTGGAGATGGCTCTTCAGCGGTGTTACCGGTCACTGGGGAGCCGATACACCATACTATCCCTCTTTTGGCTGCTAGATTAGTGAGACATGAGGATCGTCTTGATAAGCTGTTGAGCGTTATTGAGGATATATCCTTGGAGAGGATTGAGTGTATGCAGGAGGAGGTCACGAACCTCGTGGTACATAGGACAACTTTAGAGATGGTATTTGAGATGATGGGGACAGAGATCGAGGAGGCACAGGCTACCATCACTGAGTTTGGTCATCGGCTAGATATTCAGAGGCATGAGATAGATGATTTGAGAGCAATTGCGGCCATCACACAGGAGATGATGGAGCATCAGACACAGGAGTTAGCCGCATCTAGTTCTACCATCCACACACTTTCAGCCACTATTGAGGAGATTCAGGCCCGTGAGAGATCCAGGGATTTGGAGATATTAGAGATGATCAGGATCATCAGAGAGCTGGAGAGGAGATCAGGAGGCGCACCTGGACCTTCATAGATCTATGACATGTCATTACTTACAGAGACATCTTAACTTTCCGCCTGTGGCATTAATAATGTTGTATCTTATTGTTTTGTAACAATGAATTCAAAATTATTAAAACTCTATGTTGGTTATGGTTGTAACGTATTGATATTGATTAATGATGTTCTAGTTGTTTGATCATTTATGCTCCCATATTGAGATTCATTATAATTTCCATGTGTGTTGTTACATGTCGTGATGTTTATTTATGAATGATATGGTTTATATTGATGTATGTATTTATGGTGTAGTTGTGATATGTACTTTGTGATGATCTCGACTATTATGAGTTTGGCTACATTATTTCTCTTGTTATTGATGTTTGGGATTTGTACTTATACACTTGCGATTTTATAGAGTTATGGCCCCAAGGAAAACCGCTACCGCTACCTCGTCACCCGCTATGACCCAGGCTGCTATCAGAAAGTTGGTTGCTGACAGTGTTGCTGCAGCTTTAGAAGAGCAGGCCGCTGCAATGGCACGAACTAGCAGCAATAACCGAGCCACTGCTGAGAGCGAGTCCGCTGCGACTCGGAAGTGTACCTATAAGGACTTCATAGCTTGTGAACCATCTCACTTCAAAGGGACTGAAGGAGTGACAGAGCTCGCTCGATGGTTTGAGCGAACTGAGACTATGTTTGTGAGAAGCGGTTGTGCCGCTGAAAGCAGAGTCTCGTTTGCTACTGGAACATTGTTGGAAGACGCGTTGTCTTGGTGGAATGCAACTGATCAGAAGATAGGTGTGGAAGAGGCCTATCAGATTACCTGGGCTGACTTTAAGGAGAAGATGCTGAAGAAGTTCTGCCCTAGAAGTGAGATCAAGAAGTTAGAAGATGAGTTTCACACGTTGGTTGTGACAGGAAATGATCTAAGGGCTTATGATAGGAGATTTCAGGAGCTTGCCACACTTTGCCCTTCAAAGGTTCCCGACTTGGAAAAGTTGTTGGAAAGGTACATTGAGGGATTACCCAGGAGCATTGAGGGAAACGTCACCTCGTCGAAGCCTCAATCTTTGGATGAAGCAATGACTATTGCCCAAAGACTGCTAAACCGGGAGATTAAGCGTAACTCTGCTCAGGGGAACAACGATCACAAAAAGAAGTTTGATGATCGAAGGACAAACAACAACAACCACAACAGCAACAACAACAACAACAACAACAGCAATAACAACAACCGTAACCCCAACCGTAACTATCACCATGACAGAAACACCCACCACAACCAACAGAACCGACGACAGGAAGCTGTCAGAGCTTATGTCGCCGCACCAGTTAAGGATGCTAGGTATGCTGGACCTCTTCCATTCTGTGACAAGTGTAAGATGCATCACAATGGACCCTGCTATGCTAAGTGTAGGAAATGTTCAAGGACTGGACATAAGACACAAGATTGCAAGGCTACAGGAGCTAACTTGCAACCCATGGCTGTAGTATGCCATGCTTGTGGAGAGAACGGACACTACAGGCGTCAGTGCCCTAACAAGGATAACAATGCACGTGGGAGAGCATACGAGCTGGGAGATGGAAATGGCCAGTAAGATCCGAACGTAGTCACGGGTACGTTCTTTCTAAACAACCACCTCGTTAAAGTTTTATTTGATTCCGGAGCCGATCAAAGTTTCGTATATATTTCCCTTGCACCCCTACTTAATATTACACCGACCAAACTAGACACCACATATGAGATTGAACTAGCCGATGGAAAGCTAGTGAGCACTAACACTATACTCCGAGGTTGCACCTTACGACTACTAGACACCCCATTCGTCATTGACCTTATGCCTATTAGACTTGGTAGTTTCGACGTCATTATAGGAATGGATTGGTTATCCGAGAACTGCGCTAAGATCATTTGTGACGAAAAGATCGTTCACATTCCCCTGAATAATGAAACCCTGATTGTTCGCGGAGAGCGAAGTAAAACACGTCTGAGCATCGTTTCTTGCGTCAAAGTTGTGAAGTACATCGATCGAGGATGTCAAGTCTTTTTGGCTCAAGTCACCGAGAAGAAGTCGGAAGAGAAGCGACTCGAGGATGTGCCAGTAGTCGGAAACTTTCCAGAAGTTTTTCCTAAGGACTTGCCTGGCCTTCCGCCGACTCGTCAAGTGGAATTTCAAATTGACTTGATGCCAGGAGCAGCACCCGTAGCACGAGCACCCTATAGGCTAGCACCGTCTGAAATGAAGGAGTTATCTGGGCAATTGCAGGAATTGTCAGATAAAGGATTTATTCGCCCTAGTTCATCACCGTGGGGAGCCCCGGTGTTGTTTGTAAAGAAGAAGGATGGAACCTTCAGGATGTGTATCGATTATCGTGAGTTGAACAAACTTACGGTGAAGAATTGATATCCGTTGCCAAGGATTGATGATTTGTTTGATCAACTGCAAGGTTCGAGTGTCTACTCGAAGATTGATTTGAGATCGGGTTATCACTAACTGAGAGTTAGTGAAGAAACATCCCTAAGACGGCTTTCAGGACAAGATACGGTCACTACGAATTCCAAGTAATGCCATTCGGTCTAACAAATGCACCCGCTGTATTTATGGACTTAATGAACCGAGTGGGAAAACCCTATTTGGATAAGTTTGTGATTGTATTCATCGATGATATCCTTATTTATTCACGTAGTAAGGAAGAGCACGCAGAACACTTGAAGGCTATACTAACACTGCTCAGAGAAGAGAAATTATACGCCAAATTTTCCAAGTGTGATTTTTGGATTGAGAAGGTACAATTTCTTGGGCATGTTATTGACAGTAAAGGTATTCATGTTGATCCCGCCAAGATCGAAGCTGTTAAAAATTGGGCGTCACCTACAAGTCCTACCGGGATACGCCAATTTTTAGGTCTTGCCGGATACTATCGAAGATTTATTGAAGGTTTTTCAAGGATTGCTAAACCTTTGACTGAGTTAACACAGAAGAAGAAGAAGTTTGAATGGGGAGTAGAACAAGAATCGGCATTTCAGTTTTTGAAGCAGAAGCTTTGCGAAGCACCGATATTAGCACTACCCGAAGGAAGTGAGGACTTTGTGGTATATTGTGACGCATCAATCCAAGGTTTGGGTGCCGTATTGATGCAAAGACTTAAAGTAATCGCTTACGCTTCTAGACAACTTAAACCCCACGAGGAGAACTATACTACTCATGATCTAGAATTAGGAGCGGTGGTATTCGCTCTTAAGATCTAGAGACACTACCTTTATGGAACGAAGTGTACGGTTTTCACCGATCACAAGAGTCTTCAGCACATTTTTTATCAAAAGGAGTTAAACATGAGACAACGTCGATGGCTAGAGTTACTAAGTGACTATGATTGTGAGATTCGTTATCACCCGGGGAAGGCAAACGTTGTAGCAGATGCCTTGTGTCGAAAGGAACGACTTAGGCCCCTCAGAGTTAGGTCATTGGGTATGACAATTAGATCACCACTTCCGTCTCAAATTCTTGAAGTTCAAGCTGAGGCCCTTAAGGAAGAGAACAGACCACACGAGAAGATTTACGGCTTGCCAGAAAGCACGAATGGATTTGTCAAGAAACCAGATGGAAGGCTGTGTTTCAAGGACAGAAGTTGGATTCCATTGTATGGAGGAATACGAGACCTCCTCATGCACAAGTCTCATAAGTCTAAATATTCCATTCATCCTGGTTCGGACAAGATGTATCACGATCTAAAGAAGTTGTATTGGTGGCCAAACATGAAAGCTGACATTGCAGAGTATGTCGGTAAGTGTTTGACCTGCTAAAGAGTAAAGGCTGAACATCAAAAACCATCCGGTCTTTTGATTCAACCTGAGCTACCAATGTGGAAATGGGAAAGGATTACAATGGACGTAATTACGAAATTACCCAAGACATCGAGTGGGTTGGACACTATTTGGGTTATTGTCGATCGTCTCACGAAGTCAGCGCACTTCTTGCCAATCAAAGAGACTAATGATATGGATGTTCTTTCACGTTTGTACCTTAAGGAGATAGTTTCCCGGCGTGGGGTGCCGATCTCTATTATCTCCGACCGAGACAGTCGTTTCACGTCTAACTTTTGGCGATCATTACAGAAAGCCTTGGGAACTAAGTTAGATATGAGTACAGCTTACCATCCACAGACTGATGGTCAAAGTGAAAGGTCTATACAGACCCTAGAGGACATGCTTAGGGCATGTGTAATTGGTTTTGGAAAAGGCTGGGATAAACACCTACCGTTAGCAAAATTCTCATATAACAACAGTTACCACGCTAGCATTAAGACTGCACCGTTTGAAGCACTTTATGGAAGAAAGTGTAGATCACCAGTTTGTTGGGCTGAGATTGGAGATGTACAACTCTCAGGTCCCGAGTTGATTCTTAAAACCACTGAGAAAATAGTAAAGATTAGGCAACGATTACAAGCCGCCAGGGATCGGCAAAAGAGTTATGCCGATGTGCGGAGGAAACCAATAGAGTTTCAAGTTGGAGACAAGGTCATGCTTAAGGTATCACCTTGGAAAGGGATGATTAGGTTTGGAAAACATTGAAAGTTAAACCCAAGATACGTTGGACCCTTCGAGATCATTGAAAGGATCGGTCCCATGGCATACAAACTTGAATTACCTGAGGAACTCAGTAGAGTACACAACACCTTCCACGTGTCAAATTTGAAAAAGTGTTTATCGGATGAAACACTCGTGATTCCGTTGAAGGAGATCAGAATCGACGATAAGTTGAACTTTATTGAGGAACCCGTTGAGATAATGGATAGGGAGGTCAAGTGACTTAAGCATAGTCGCGTTCCCATTGTTAAGGTCAGATGGAACTCTAAGAGAGGACCCGAGTACACCTGGGAGCGCGAGGATCAAATGCGTGCCAAATACCCACAACTATTTGATGAGACAACCCCGAGCACCGATTCAACTTTGGATTCCGGGACGAATCCAATCTAACGGGTGGGTACTGTAATACTCCGTAAAATCCCAGGTCATTCATTAATGCTAATTATCGACACTATTTTAAACTAAGCCATTTTTTTGCGGGCTAATTTGAAATTTTTACATGAGACACCATTTGTTTGACACCCGATTGTTTTGAATACCGTTTGTTTGACACCCGATTATGTTTTGTCACCCGATATCACTCGATTGTCACTCTTGGATGTCACCCAATGAGGTTAGCACCGGTAACTCCCACTTGCGACCCGACACCCTATTTGGACACCGAGATATTATTAATATATATATAACGATATGTATATATTAATTATTACAAATTTATTATCACTAAGTATATATGAGTATATATATACGTATGATGACACCGTTTATATATTTATGGTTTTCACGAACCGACACCGACACCGAAATTAAATTCATAATTTTACTAATCACCGATACCCCGTCATACTTTGGGCCGAACACAACCACAAGCCCACACAGTTACCTTCCTTATACCTCACTTGGGCCGAAACACTCACAAGCCCACATGTTTTTCTTTTCCTTGTTTCGTTTGGGCCGAGTTTACCACAAGCCCATATGGCTTGTTATGTTTTCTTTTCTTTTGTGTAGTATGTCACCCGAAACAGAAGCCAACTCCCTTGCCAACTAAATACTTACACACGTTTTGAATTCCATGTTTCCTATTCACACGACACAAGCATGCCACCCTCCCATTGACTTTGTTCCTAGCAACAAAGAGCCACCATAGGAGCCGTCAAACCTTTGGTCGATCGAATTATACACCAAGGATTCTATTACCCCATGGATCATATGTCTCATGTCTCCCAACAAGGTTACCACACATGCACTAAACCTCTATTGTTTAACATCCTACTAGCCTAATCTACACTTAAAACAAATCAAAGGAAACCATGGTTGTTCCCTCTACCCCAACTCGACAAGACTACAATGCACAAGCAAGGGACAAGTTTGTCCACCTTCGAATGACAACTTAGGGACATGTCTCTGAAGATCAAACATGCAACTACCTTTGCTTCTCCTATATATACCTACATTAAATGCACACAATACACACACATTCGAAAATTCTCAAAAATCACAAACACTCTCCACCCTTTCTTAGTTGACTGTCGAAGAGCAAGCAAGGTTTTGGGTTGAACGAGTAAGGTTTTTGGGTTAAGAGTTATTTGGGTAAGAAGTATTGGAACAAGGGTTACTACAAGGAGGGTTCAATATTCAATCGTCCTCTAGTCTTGGTCACACGAACTCTTCACCACCATCTTTGGTGTTGTAAGTCATCCCTTCTCTTTTCAATTTCTACTTTACCTAGATCATGCGTTGCACATTTCATTCGTCAAACTAAGAACACTAAATCACATGTTGTCTAACACTTAAACTAAATAATCACACGAGATACTAGTACATGTGAACACCTCGACACCCTTAGGAAAGGGCTCACCATTTCTTATTTTTGCGTACAAAATATATATATTATTCGACACTCTATTTCATCGACTCACGCTTAGCCAAAATAACGAAACATGCAAAACGTACTCGACCCTATGCTACGAAAACGAGACCAAAACCAAGTCCTAGTCGAACACTATTTTTAAACAAACTACACCCATTTTGGGCCTTAACTGGGCTAACGAGCCCATGTGGTATTTCAAAAGGGATTTTCGGTTGAAAAGTTGAGATATGGCGAGACGTGTAAAAACTGATCCTAAGGATTTTTACAAATTGTAATTACTATTTTGTCGTAACAAAAGTTTGTTTTTTTCAAAAACTTAACCAAGGACTATTTTTGCAAAAGTTACAGTTAAGGGACTAAAACCGTCAAAACCACAAACTTTCGAACTAATTTTGATAATATCGATTTCTGATGGACATTGAGGGTAGAAAATGAAATTTTCAAAAGTTTAAGTAATAAAGTGTAATTTTTTTAGACTTGGGGAAATAAAGTGTAAAAAGTACAAAAAGGACCAAATTGTAATTATTTTTAACGAAAGGGTAAGAAATGTAACTTTATAAAGTTAGGGGTTAAATATGACAAGGTACTCTATTAATTAATTATTTTGTATAATTTGATTTTATGTATAAATATGAATATATTTTGGTAATTTTAAAATATATATATATATCTTTACTAAAAATATTTAATTATAAATATTTTTAAACAATAATATTTTCACAAATGAATTAATATTTATCGAACACCGGTTCGTAACAACGATACAAATAACTACGTGAAGTTATTTTGGAATATATTAAGACACCCGAACGGATATCACCGTACACAAGACATATCACATGTCATTTACGACACGAATCTAAAACACCGATTACAATGCATTATTTAGGTCGCCAGTCGGAGGAATTTCATTGCTAGTCGTAGCAGTACACCATCACTTTTGAGCACCGTTGTGATTCACACCCACCTGTCAGGTGAGTTCATGGTCCCACATTTTTTAATTGTTTTTAAACCCCGTGGAGAGATACACGCTATAAATCGAACACTAGTATTTTTCTGTATGCTGTTACAACCTGATATTGCCTAAGTTGACACCTGTGCTACAAGTCCCTTATATCACGAACCTTAATCACTTGCGAGTGAGCGCGAATATAGTTGATAGATCTATTGGAATGGCAGCCCACCTCTGTCAAGGTGATTACTTGGCAGGAGGTGTGCTATATTTGAGGTACTATGGAAATTTGGCACATTTCCTGTCACCGAGGGCCCCTTGTCATTTACATCCGCTGTGGTGTAGGTGATTGTTATTATCTTTATGATATGTCAAATCAATGTTAAGGCTTGCGTTTCGTGAGGCTTAGGAGCAATATTTCACCAGTTTAGTCAAGACCTGTCTATCTTGGCTTGTTTATTTCAAATGCTTGACTTGTCTTTACACTATTATTATTTAAACTACTATGGATTCACTCAACCTTTGTGTTGACTTTTTAAGCATGTTTATCTCAGGAAATTAGAAAGCATGGCGGCACGGAGCTGGCAAAGGGCACATGACCTCCCTTTTTATTTCAATAATTATATCATTCTTTACAAACTCATCACTACTTTTGCGAAACAATTAACATTTTGGAAAAATGTTTGTAACTATGAATATTTGAGTTTTCATGTAATGATATTGACTATCTTTTGAATTGTTTTCTATGGGTGTGACTGTGTACTAAACTGTAATGACTCCATGTAAAACCCAGAATTTTTGAACACCAAAAATACCCAAAATACCCCTATGATTTTAAACTTTTATTGATTATTACCTAAGTATGTAAATTCGTTAATATTTGAACCACTAACGTTTATTCGAATAAATAAAAACTTATGATTTGTACACCTCTTAAAACCATCACATTTTCTAATACTAACCGATTTTAATTTCTATTTGTCACAAATGTATAAAGGCTCGTTACACGACTAGGTTCGTAATTTATAATAATTTGATTTGGTCCTCAAATAAATCCCTTAAAATACGGCACCTTCCCATTTTACAATCCTCCTACTTGTTTTATCTAAAGCAAATTGACTCCTCCCTTTATTTTGTTAAACCGAATATTCGCAAAGATTTTTTTGGTCTCATTTTGATCGCTAAAAGTCATGTACGAAACTAAAGAGGATCGTTTCGAGTTCGTGGGTAAAGTGGTGGAAGTATCATTTCGATTCGTGGGCATTCCTTTGGGGTGACTTCTGATTCGAAAGGTATTCTGGTCGTGGCATTTTGCTGGTTCGAAGGTCTTGGTCAGCTTAGTGTTCGCTTGGGTTTTGTTCTTGGGAATGCTTTGTTCTTTTGATCCAGTCACGCAACAAGGGTAACGTATCACTTGTTCTTTTTCTTTTCGATCTCATCGCACACGTATAACATGTTAAATCACAAACAAGAGAATCGGATCTTATACATGTTTTACGAAATAGAAGGCCACAAGAAATGATAAAACTAATCACATGAAATCATGAAATATGGTATAAACATATATGGACTTTTGTGTCGAATTCGAATATGTTGTCTAAATCTGGTCATATGGTTCTTAATAAGTTCAGTTATATCAAGACTTAAATGGATCGGCTGAATATGTAAATGTGTAAACCGATATTAGATAAAATAAAATTATAGAAACTGTATAACATGTGTCGAGATAAAATCTGTTTTGCTTTTCGAATACGTTTTGATATATGTTTAACTTGGTTGTGAGAAACATGCAAGCGACACATTTATATAAGTGTTGAAACTAGATATTACATGACGATAATTATTTCGGTTTTGAATCTTTCGAATCTTATGTCAAGAAAACTTTTAATATGGCCATTGATGAGCATCAAAGTCGACATTGAAACCTGAAATTTATATAAGAAATAAAAGAGGAGCGTGCGTTATTTTTATTCTGTGAAGGAAGCGTACAAGAGTGTGTGTGCATGCATGTTGTACGAAATAAAACGTCACATGAAATCAGAAAGCTATGTTCACATAAAATCGTATAACTCAACACATGAAGTAATGACACTATTCATGCATGGCTGTGTAGTTCTTATGTGATTCGATTGGGAAATTATTAAAAGGGTTCCATGCATCGTATGTAACTTCATATCTGTTTTCGAAAATAATAAAATAAGTATAGACTTGGGTTGTTTTGGAATAAATTAATGGGTGAGTTAGTAATAAAAGAGCTAAAAAAAAGGATTGCATGCATGGCTGTTATCATATATGATTCAAATTAAAAATGAATAATAGGTGCAGAAGGGTCTTGTTTCTAAGTAAATAAAGGAAAGACATGAATTGTTTTTGAACAAAATATAAAGGATGTCGTGTGTATATCGATGAAGTGAATCGAGGTCGGGTTATAAACAAGTCTTACAAGATTTCATAAAAAATCTTGTTGTCGCGGCATAAATATTAAGATCGTAGTACGTTAATAAATTATATAAAACTACAATGACGGGGTCCAAAATTATTATGTTAATATTAATTTATGAAATAAACTTTAAGATAATTTATTTGATATTTTATTATTAAATTTTAATAATTTGCATTTATGACCTTAAACTTTATTAAATTGTCATATTTAACCCTAAACTATTATATTGGTCATTTTAACCTTAAATAGTATTAATTAAATATGGAAACTTGCTAATTCGGGAAACTTGTTAAAAATGGAAAGATAACTAAAAGAGGTAACTTGCGTAATTCGGACTCGTCTTGATTCGTATCCATTCTCTTCTAGGTTCGGTGAAGCTGGAGTGACCCATTCTCTCTTTGACTTGTGACTTTACTTGTGCAATTGGACTGAGGTACAAATATTCTGTTCTCTTTCAGTAAGAGTACAGCTATTTCTCTCATGACTCTTCTCTCTCTCTTATATTACTTGATTGAACCTTGATATTGACCCTTGATATTAAACCCTTGATATTGAACCTTGATATTGAACCTTGACTTGAACCTTGACTTGAACCTTTGATTATGACTTGACCACTTGTACTTGATATTAAACCTTGAACCCTTGACCCTTTAGTATTTTACCCAGGAGCTACTTGTTGTGGAGTAGCCACAACCATAGCATTGATGCACCAATGTTATGTACTCTAGTGTAGTTGGAGAGATGTACTACACCGTCCCTGATACTTGTTATCGACTGCTGCTATGATTATTATTATTGGCCTGCAGGGGCGTATGGATGCATCCTAGTCTTGTCTTGACTTGTTACTTGCTTGGGCTACGGCCATCTTGATTATGATTTGGGCTACATGATATATTACTTGGTGACTGGGCTTGTGTGCATTGCAGCCCCTCACATCTTGGGAGTTGATCACTCCAACTTGGGATACTTGACTTGATATACTTGACTTGATACTTGTTTGTGCCTGGGGGTTAAATACTGAAAGCCTTGACACTTGATACTTGACACTTGATACTAGACACTTGATACTTGACGCTTGATACTTGACACTTGATACTTGACACTTGCTAATTCTTGATACTTTACCCTTATTAATTCTTGAAAACCTTGAAACTTGTTAACCCTTAATCGATACTATACTTGTTAAACCTTGATATTATGCTTAACCCTTGACATTATACTTGACGATCCTTAAAACTTGTTAATCCTTGCTATTACACTTGACGATTCTTGATACTTAACCTTGGTGACTTTTCATACTCAACCTTTATAGTCCTTTGATATGCCTTGTGACACCATATGTAATTCAATTCGTACTCTCTTGTCTTATTACTTGATGTGCTTGTTATCTTCATATCTGTTCACTGAGCTTTTTATGCTCAGCCGCGTTTTCTTTTCCATGCGGCAGGTACTTAAGCTAGGATGCGGGGTTTAGCTTTAGGGATGAGAGAGTGTGGACCAACCCTAGAGTTCCTTGAGTGATGGACTTTGTTTTATTATCGTATCTTCCTTATTTTGGAATTCATTTGTAACATTTGTACTCATTGTATTGTTGAAGTATTAAGCTTGCGTTTTGCTCTGTTGGACACTATTTATTGTGATATCTTTACCCTTGACGGGTTGGGGTGTTACAATTTATGGTATCAGAGACCAGGCTGACGACTTGTAATACATAAACCTGGACATGTGAGTTTTGGACCATTAGGTTTCCACTGTAGGAACATTGATGAACACCTTGAAAACTTGATTTAGGATTCTTCCCTGTGCTAACTTAAGCTTAAACCTGTGAGGATTGGGTAGATATTAGGCCTCCTTCGGCATACTTTTCCCTTTCGTGTTTATTCTTGATTCCTTATCCTGACCATTTGGTAACCAATCAGATGGTTAAATCTCATCGCTCTAGACCACCTGACGAAAACCCGAAGAAAATGGTGACTCATGCCATTAAGGATACTTCAAGACAGATCTAGCACGTAAGAAGGAGTAAGGGGATTACAGTTGATGCTACGGGCTGCCAGAAGGTGGATGACAAGGAGAAAGAGATGTATGAAACTAAAACAAATGATAACAAAGGTGTTGGCACAAAGTATTACGGAAAGTGCCATGAGTCTGTGGAAGAAGAAGAGAGAGATCGCAAAAGTGGTTTTACTAGCAGCCGTTTGCCGCAACCCGAGAATAACTAGAATGGTTGGATTAGTTAAAGGGAGGAAGAGAAAGAAGAGAATGATGTAGACTCCGATTTAGAGTCTACGGATACCAGCCGTTATAATACAATTTGAACGAAGGGGAAATTGTGATCATGAACTAGTTTCTCTTACTCTTCTGTTTATTCTGTATTAGACTTCGAATTTCATTTCCATTTCCAAGATACTCTAATAATATTGAAATTTTGAATTAAGTTTCCCTCGTGTGCGTTTTGTTATGGCAATCTTGTTTGTGTTCATCAGTAAATTGTTATGGGAATCTTGATGATTTTGGAAGTATTGGTACGATGGTTTTGCACCCTAAATTAATTGACCTGATAAATTCCGTTACTTTCAGATAATTCTCATCTTTTTGACTCTATTGACGAGGTTAGCAACTAGCATCTCACGCGTATCATTTTGACAACAATACAATGTTCGTATTCGCAATGAGGCACACTTGGGCTATGAAGCTGAACAAAATCCCAACCTTCTCGAGTAGTTAACTTATCTGCCTAAAGACTCTTGATAAACCTTACACTTGATCCTAATTCGTGAATTATCCGTCTGGCTTGGCAAATATAGTTGTTATATAATTCCGTTTACCTTTGATATGATCTTGACCTACCATTGAAAATTCGTTTCCGATGGCTTCATTTGAAAGACTGAAGAAACAAATGAAATAACTTCTAAGCAATGAGTTTACTAACCAAGAGTAAGCCCGTGAAGTATATCAGTTTTATTGGTGAAGAAAGGGGAGACGACGTGGGGTGAACGTGAAGGTTCCTTAAGATGATTTTGAAGCCGTTTTTGTATTCGTAATAATAGGTTAACGATTCCGATTGTATTGGCTATCACGTCAACTATTCCCTTGTATATGGTGAGATTATGTTTTCGTGAATATTTGAAAGAATTGTGTAGTATGCCATTAGGGTATGTTCTGAAATGGAGTTATGAGTTGAGGTTATTTTTGAAATCGCTTTCTGTATTCATGACGACTACTATGACGGTTAGTGATGCTAATAGTATTAGCTAAAGCTCTGACTATCTTGTGAATATGATAAACAACGTTTCTTGTGAGTACTTGGACAAACAGTCATTGTATGGGGTAATAGCACATTTGGAGACGAGAAAGAACATGGAAACCATTTTGTACCTTGTTAGAATTTGGCGACCACTTGTGCATTTTGGGAGATTGATAATTGTTGGACAACAGTGTTCTTAGATTAGAATATCTCTTTAAATTCCACAAGATCTCAAACTATCACCAAGTGATCAAGACGGACAATAAATTTGAAAAGCTAGCCTTTTAAATCTTATAGAAGAATTTTGGAGGATGCTTACCAATTTACGTCAACTAGCAATTTATGAGAGGATTAACTTCACTGCTTGACCTGGAATTGAGAACAACAGTGGCTACCATGAAGAGTGAAGACACTCCTTACGATGCAGAAGTGTTGGCGATGCAGGGGACAAGAAGCTAGTCAAGATGGCGAAATTGGAGCTGATGAAGACATGCAATCTCACTTCCCTATTCATCTTGGTTGTACTAAGATGAATTAAGAGCGGAAGCAGACTGGATGATGAAGGAATTAAAGATCGTGTCAGGAATTCTCATTACTTCATCGCATTCCAAGAAGAACTGCAGAAGGCTGGATGTTCAGACTCAAGTTCACAGTTTTGTTTCATTTCCTGATTGATAGACGAAAGAAAACAAATTACATGGACTTGAAAAGAATTGATGTTTTGAATGGGTTGTTTTGGAACAAACCATTTTGTTGTTGGATGAGTTGATTTTTTGAAGGACGAAGTTAATGATGACTAATGCTCACTCTCGTCAATTTCTTGAGTCTCGTTACTTGGTAATGTGATCCTTGGATGAATTAGGTTCTCTAATATCATCTCTATTCCGTGTTCATTCTGCGTATGCTTGATAATGGTCTTGTTTTGAAAATTTTGGGAAAATTGATGTTTTTGAGACGACGTACCTAAATTGCCGATATGATTATATTTCCGCCACCCTTGCGAGCAGTCTTGTTTTCCTTTAGTTATTCATTGAGACATCCATTGCTTTGTCATTGAATGTTCCTCCTAGTTATGACGCTTGATTTCGGTTGACCTCTTGGATGATAGAAGTAATAGATGAACTAAAGTTGACTTGTTTGTTTACGACTCGTGATAAAGTATGACCATAATGAGGGCATATTTATATGATGCTAGTATTATGACGCCTGACCAACATGATAATACTTACATCATATAACGTGCACTTATTGTGGTCATAGGATATCTTGGGGAGTATCTAAGAAGTTTAGAATTTGATCTCCGTTGAACTTTCTGCGACTTGTGAAACTTTAGGTTCATTCTACGTACGCGTTGACTCGGCATTCATCGTTAAATAATTGGATAAATTTGAATTCTCGATTTTGCATTTTGTTGACCTCGATACATCTGTCATCAATCTCAAGTTCTTGTAGAAGTCTCTACTGTTTGATACAGTTGACTTGATTTGAAATATTGTTCGTATCCCATATGAACTTTCCAGAAGATACAATTATCATCATCTACATATGGTGTCATACCCTTTTGACCAGATTCAACCAGATATGTTACTGCTAATAAAATAAAATAAAATAATCCCGGAAGCCATTCTTGATAGACATGAGAGAGTCATGAGAAATAAAGTTATTAGATTTGTTCATTGGAAGAACCATCCACCACGTGAGGCGACCTGGGAGACAGAGAAGTCTATGCGAGCTAGCTACCCCATTTTCCTTAGAGTCTGGTAGGCATTCGTTTTGTTCACTACCATATTCCTTCTTTCATTTTTGCGGACGAAAATTCTTTCTGAGAGCGGAATAGTTGTAAAACCCAGAATTTTTGAACACCAAAAATACCCAAAATACCCATATGATTTTAAACTTTTAATGATTATTACCTAAGTATGTAAATTCGTTAATATTTGAACCACTAACGTTTATTCGAATAAATAAAAACTTATGATTTGTACACCTCTTAAAACCATCACACATTTTCTAATACTAACCGATTTTAATTTCTATTTGTCACAAATGTATAAAGGCTCGTTACACGACTAGGTTCGTAATTTATAATAATTTGATTTGGTCCTCAAATAAATCCCTTAAAATACGGCACCTTCCCATTTTACAATCCTCCTACTTGTTTTATCTAAAGCAAATTGACTCCTCCCTTTATTTTGTTAAACCGAATATTCGCAAAGATTAAACACACAAACAGAAAACCTAAAACATAAGTGGCGGCTACATTTTTTTGGTCTCATTTTGATCGCTAAAAATCATGTACGAAACTAAAGAGGATCGTTTCGAGTTCGTGGGTAAAGTGGTGGAAGTATCATTTCGATTCGTGGGCATTCCTTTGGGGTGACTTCTGATTCGAAAGGTATTTTGGTCGTGGCATTTTGCTGGTTCAAAGGTCTTGGTCAGCTAAGTGTTCGCTTGGGTTTTGTTCTTGGGAATGCTTTGTTCTTTTGATCCAGTCACGCAACAAGGGTAACGTATCACTTGTTCTTTTTCTTTTTGATCTCATCGCACACGTATAACATGTTAAATCACAAACAAAAGAATCGGATCTTATACATGTTTTACGAAATAGAAGGCCACAAGAAATGATAAAACTAATCACATGAATCATGAAATATGGTATAAACATATATGGACTTTTGTGTCGAATTCGAATATGTTGTCTAAAATCTGGTCATATGGTTCTTAACAAGTTCAGTTATATCAAGACTTAAATGGATCAGCTGAATATGTAAATGTGTAAACCAATATTAGATCACATAAAATTATAGAAACTGTATAACATGTGTCGAGATAAAATCTGTTTTGCTTTTCGAATACGTTTTGATATATGTTTAACTTGGTTGTGAGAAACATGCAAGCGACACATTTATATAAGTGTTGAAACTAGATATTACATGACGATAATTATTTCGTTTTTGAATCTTTCAAATCTTATGTCAAGAAAACTTTTAATATGGCCATTGATGAGCATCAAAGTTGACATTGAAACCTGAAATTTATATAAGAAATAAAAGAGGAGCGTGCGTTATTTTTATTCTGTGAAGGAAGCGTACAAGAGTGTGTGTGCATGCATGTTGTACGAAATAAAACGTCACATGAAATCAGAAAGCTATGTTCACATAAAATCGTATAACTCAACACATGAAGTAACGACACTATTCATGCATGGCTGTGTAGTTCTTATGTGATTCGATTGGGAAATTATTAAAAGGGTTCCATGCATCGTATGTAACTTCATATCTGTTTTCGAAAATAATAAAATAAGTAAAGACTTGGGTTGTTTTGGAATAAATTAATGGGTGAGTTAGTAATAAAAGAGCTAAAAAAATAAAGGATTGCATACATGGCTGTTATCATATATGATTCAAATTAAAAATGAATAATAGGTGCAGAAGGGTCTTGTTTCTAAGTAAATAAAGGAAAGACATGAATTTTTTTTGAACAAAATATAAAGGATGTCGTGTGTATATCGATGAAGTGAATCAAGGTCGGGTTATAAACAAGTCTTACATGATTTTATAAAAAATCTAGTTGTCGCGCATAAATATTAAGATCATAGTACGTTAATAAATTATATAAAACTACAATGACGGGGTCAAAAATTATTATGTTAATATTAATTTATGAAATAAACTTTAAGATAATTTATTTGATATTTTATTTTTAAATTTTAATAATTTGCATTTATGACCTTAAACTTTATTAAATTGTCATATTTAACCCTAAACTATTATATTGATCATTTTAACCTTAAATAATATTAATTAAATATGGAAACTTGTTAAAAATGGAAAGATAACTAAAAGAGGTAACTTGCGTAATTTGGACTCGTCTTGATTCATATCCATTCTCTTCTAGGTTTGGTGAAGCGGGAGTGACCCATTCTCTCTTTGACTTGTGACTTTGCTTGGGCAATTGGACTGAGGTACAGATATTCCGTTCTCTTTCAGTAAGAGTACAACTATTTCTCTCATGACTTTTGTCTCTCTCTTATATTACTTGATTGAACCTTGATATTGACCCTTGATATTGAACCCATGATATTGACCCTTGATATTGAACCTTGATATTGAACCTTGACTTGAACCTTTGATTATGACTTGACCACTTGTACTTGATATTGAACCTTGAACCCTTGACCCTTTTGTATTTTACCCAGGAGCTACTTGTTGTGGAGTAGCCACAACTATAGCATTGATGCACCAATGTTATGTACTCTAGTGTAGTTGGAGAGATGTACTACACCGTCCCTGATACGTTATCGACTGCTGCTATGATTATTATTATTGGCCTGCAGGGGCGTATGGATGCATCCTAGTCTTGTCTTGACTTGTTACTTGCTTGGGCTACGGCTATCTTGATTATGATTTGGGCTACATGATATATTACTTGGTGACTGGGCTTGTGTGCATTGCAGCCCCTTACATCTTGGGAGTTTATCACTCCAACTTAGGATACTTGACTTGATACTTGTTTGTGCCTGGGGGTTAAATACTGAAAGCCTTGACACTTGATACTTGACACTTGATACTTGACACTTGATACTTGACGCTTGATACTTGACACTTGATACTTGACACTTGCTAATTCTTGATACTTGACCCTTATTAATTCTTGAAAACCTTGAAACTTGTTAACCCTTAATCGATACTATACTTGTTAAACCTTGATATTATGCTTAACCCTTGACATTATACTTGACGATCCTTGAAACTTAACCTTGGTGACTTTTCATACTCAACCTTTATAGTCCTTTGATATGCCTTGTGACACCATATGTAATTCAATTCGTACTCTCTTGTCTTATTACTTGATGTGCTTGTTATCTTCATATCTGTTCACTGAGCTTTTTATGCTCAGCCGCGTTTTCTTTTCCATGCGGCAGGTACTTAAGCTAGGATGCGGGGTTTAGCTTTGGGGATGAGAGAGTGTGGACCAACCCTAGAGTTCCTTGAACGATGGACTTTGTTTTATTATCGTATCTTCCTTATTTTGGAATTCATTTGTAACATTTGTACCCATTGTATTGTTGAAGTATTAAGCTTGCGTTTTGCTCTGTTGGACACTATTTATTGTGATATCTTTACCCTTAACGGGTTGGGGTGTTACACCCCGATTAGACTTCTGCTGCTTATCAATGGAGTAGGTTGTGTTGGGTAGGATTGGTAGGTTTGATGTAGGATGTTTGCGGTAGTTGTCTGTGTGATGGTTGTGTCTTTGTGATGTATGTCTGTATCAGGATGTTTGTGTCTTTGTGATGGTTGTCTGTATCTTTTGGAAGAATGAATGTAACCCTTTGATAATAATGAATAAAAATCTTATCTTTTGAATGATACATGTAGCCTCCCTTTAACTAATGACTAACTATTAATGCCTCCCCTTAATAATAGCTTAATTATTAATCATACCAATACTCACAACTAAAAAAGTGAATCTTGAAACATCAAAGCCCTTTTTGAGTAGATCTGCTACATTATCATCTGTATTGACTTTAACCACATTGATAAGCCTATGCTCATAGCAATCTCTGATAAAATGATGTCTGATTTAAATATGCTTTGTTTTGGAATGATAGACTGGATTCTTCACAATACAAATGGTACTCTCATTATCAATGTTGATAGGTGTATTCTTGAAGTTGAATCCATAATCTAAAAGCTGATTTTGCAAACAAAGTACTTGTGCACAACAACTTGCAGCAGCTACATACTCTGCTTCTGTGGAAGATGTTGCTGCAATTGTTTTCCTTTTGCATTGCCATGAGACTAATCTACTTCCAAGATACTGACACCCTCCAGTTGTAGATCTTCTGTCATAGTTATCACCAGCATAATCACTATGTGAAAAGGCTTGTAGATGAAAAGGTGACTCCCCAGGATACCGCAATACTAGCTTAGGTTGTTGCACTTGAAGTCCCAAGAAGAATGTTAATTCTCCAATTGAATTCATCTGAAATTCTTTTTGCATAAGATCTTCAAATTCCTTCACCATAGATTGCTTAGTAGCACCAAAAATAATATCATCTACATAAACTTGGACAAGCATGATATCCTTCTTATCTCTTTTGATAAACAAAGTCTTGTCAATAGCACCTCTCCTGTAACCATGTTGTAATAGAAAATTTGAGAGTCTTTCATACCATGCTCTTGGGGCTTGATGAAGGCCATACATAGCCTTGATAACCTTGTAGACTTTGTTTGGATGTGCAGGATCTTCAAAACCAGGAGGTTGTTTAACATAAACTTCCTCTGTGATAGTGTGATGAGTGCTCAAACACTCATCATTTTTGTCGTATTTAAACTGCCAAAACATACAAAAACAATCAAAAACTTATCAAAATACTTAAATTATCCCAGGGATTGCGTTTTATGTGTTTTAAAAGCAAAATGAGCAAAAACGAATGAAAAATGATCAAAGTTTGTAATATTGGTAGTTTCAGTCCCCCAAGTTTCAAAACTTGTCAAAAATAGTCCCTATGCATTTATTTTGAAAGTAAAAGTCAACCCAAGCTTTTGAAAGTCAAATATTACAAAAATTGATAATTGGGTCATAAGTTTCCAAATTTACATGTTTGGTCCCTAAGATTTCAAAAATGGCAGAAAAGGTCCCTGGGAATTTTGAAAAATGGAAAAATACAAAAATTGGTTCTTGGAATATTTGTGCTTGGAAATATTGGTCCTTGGTAACAATTTGGGAGATTCACAGATTCAACCCCTCATCTTTGGTGAAATTACAAAAATGGTCCTTGTGATAATATAATACCAAACGGACCCTTTTTATTATTATTACACAAAACCAAAACCACCCCAAGCCCATCTCCACTCCTGGCCCATTTCCCTTTTAATAAAAAACGCAGGGTCAAACAGTCAAAGGGTCAAACTACCCTTTGACCCATCGTCCTCCCAACACCCCAACACAAAACCAGGGAGAGCTTGTCTCTCCCACATGCATCCCCCCTCCTCCTTATCCCCCACAATTAATACTACTCACCAACCAAACCAACCCCCACCACCACTACAATAAATGCCTCACCCATCCCACTAATTTTACACCATTTGGTTTTTGGCGGGAAAACTCAATCAACGGCTAGGATGGCTTAAAGGTTCAATTGAAGGATGAGATTTGGTCAAGGGTCAGAGAGGAAGCCTAGGGAAGTGATATATTTCAAAAAGAAGCCATGTGGGAAGAGTAGTAGCCTAATTTGGTCTCGTTATATATATGTATGCTCATGTGAACCCTAGAAGGTGTGTAGAAATATAATTTAGTGTTGTAATATCTAGTTTCATCTTTTGTACTCAGTTTTTCGGTTAATGTATTTCAAGCTTTAAGTTTAATATCATTTTCAGTTTTCAAGTCTCAAGTGTGATTTTCAAGTTTATTGTCTAAATTTCATCAAGTGTTTTCAAGTGTTGGTGTAATCTAATAAGCTCAAACAATCAGCTTTTAGAAGCTTTGTAAGCTTCTATATCAATCAGAAACCTAGTTTTCATAAAAATAGTGAAAATTATCTAAAACATCAAAATAAAATAAAAATCAAGTGAAGAAGAAGGATTAAGCTTGGAGCACAGTGTATGATGGATGGCTGTGGTTTAGAGGTTCATGGGAACCAGTAGGATTGGTATACGGTTCATGGTTCCTTTGGTTTGAGCAGGAAGCACATTGTGAGTCCATTGCTCCAATTTCAACTTTTCACCATTTAAATGACTGTTCTAGTTTAATTCTGAGTAAAGTGTTCTTTTTAGGTTTAATTTAGAGTAATTAGTGATTTAAATATGTTGATTATGTGTTAGAATCCATTGTTCTTCAAATCTCTAATTTAACTGCCAAATTTTGAATCATAGTAATCTTGGGTGATTATTGTTTTAGTTGTTGTTTATCTGTTTATTTTAGCTCAATATGTCAATATATGCTTCTATGATTCAGTAGTTTAGATTAAATTAGTGTTTTGGTTTGAAAATCTTTTGTAAACCTGTTTTAAGGAGTGTTTGGTTTAAGAGATCACCCTGTGTTCAGGGGTGTTGTTGTTATGATTTCTGGTTCAAACAAGTTTCATTAGGTCAACATAGCATAGTTTAGTCATAAAATTTGGTTGTCATTAACAAAAAAGTCAAAATCACAAGCAAATCCATTCTCACAGTTAACTGTGGTGATATTGAGACCCAAATCCCATCAAATCAATGCATAAGTTTGTGTTGTAGCTTAATTTGGTCACTCTGTAGCTTAATATAACAGGTTTAATCAATAGAAGTGATTTAAAGTTCATAAAAGTCAACTTCTCAAGTTTTTCATAAAAAGTCAAAAATACTCTTAGGCAGAAATCCATTTCTGGGGGGATTTTTCTAGAATTTTGTGTTTGGATTGGGAAAGAGAAAATTGTTGTGC
This sequence comes from Artemisia argyi, assembly GCA_030686995.1. NCBI lineage: Eukaryota > Viridiplantae > Streptophyta > Magnoliopsida > Asterales > Asteraceae > Artemisia > Artemisia argyi. The sequence goes on from CM060695.1 coordinate 108,870,747, forward strand.
TTATAGTATCTCAGAAGATCTATAAAATCCCATGGTCAGCTTAATTTTGTGAATTTTTTGGTGGCTTGTGCACAAGCTCAAAGTGAGCTGCAGGGGATGCACCTCCCCTGTGCACTGGATTCAGTTCTACTCACCTAAGTTTAGTGGGCCCCACATGCCTAACCAGTGGGCCCCAGGACCTGCTTTTGGCTTAATAGAAAGCCAATAAGCTAGGCTCTAAAACCATGAGCTGTTATATTTGGTAGTTTAGAACCCATTTGGTAGGGCTGCTTGTGCCCTAAAGTTTGACCCCCCTCTGAGTTAAGCTAATAACTCAGCTTTTGTACCTATATTCCAACCCCCTCCAGGCCTAACCTATTGGACCCAGTGACCAAGCCCTAGCTTTTTAGATAGCTTATCACCTCAACTTTTTGGCTTATCATTTTGTTTAGCCTTCTAGAGTCCCTGGTGGACTGCACAAGCTCTCTAAGTTTACCCTTTGAACCTGTGTTGAACTGTTTGGTGTTCAGGATTGCTTATTGCTTATTGAGTGCTTAATTCTTGTGCTTATTTGCTTAATTTGGCTTGTTTTGAGTAGTTGTGTATCTGTTTGTGGCTTATTTGTGGTTGTGGCATCATTTGGTAGTATTTGCATTGAAATCAAAGGTCTAATAAGCTTATAAGCTTAACTGTTAACACAATAAGCCCATCATATTGCTTATTCTTGAGTTCCAATCAAACTTCCTTTGTTAAAGTTGCTTAAAAACATCCTATAAGCAAGTTTGAAACAAAAATGTCCCAAAAAGCCAACTTTAATAGAAGTGATAGCTTCTATTTAAGCCAATTGGGTTATTACCTCAGCTTATTTATAAGCTATTCTCAATTTTATATTTTTCCTAGGCTTCTGATATATAAAAATAATTTTTGTAATTTTCTCAGTTTTTTCTTGCATCATTTGGTATTTTTCTTAATTTAAATTAGTTTTTAATAATTATTAAATAGTTAATAATTAATATTAATTAATTAGAAAATCTGAAAAATATAAATTTAATTTTAAAATTAGTTTTTACTTATTTTTAATTTTTCCATATTTTATTTTCAATTTTCTAGTGTAATTTCATAATTAATTAGAATTTAGGTTAATTTAAATAATTAAAAAGTAATTAATAAATAGTTAATAATTAGTAATAATTAATTAAAAAGTCTTAAAAATATATTTCCAGTTCGAAAATTAGTTTTATAGTATTTTAGATTTTTCTAATTTAAAATTTTATTTTTCTAGGTAAATTTCATAATTATTTGTAATTTAGGTTAATTTAATTAATTAAAATTAAATAGGAAATTAGTATTTAATTAATAGTATTTATAAAAATAGTGTAAAAATTAATTTTAATTTTCCAAAAATTTTCTTTAATCATTAGGTTTGTAAAAATATCATTTTTATACCAGTAGCCTTTTTAGATCACCTCACTCACTTCTATTTTACGTACGTTTGTTCCTGTTTTCAGCAAACATACGGTTTTTAGGTTTTAGTTAACTTCTTCTTAATATAAACTCCAGTAATTAATCATATAGCTTTCCTAAGCTATTTCTGTTCAGAATTTCCAAATAATTCTCATTACCACCCTTTCTGTGAATAATCACCCGATCACAAATGCGCTCAGATACAATTCACACCTCGTCGGGGTATAACGACCTGGTGATTTCCTATATTACCCGGATATTGACTCTAGGCTATTTGACTTTGTTGACAATTCCTTGGTCGATATAAGTTGACTGTTTAGGGCAAATCAAAACTTGGCGCCGCTGCCAGGGAGGTGTGCGCGTTTCTGCAGCGTCTTTTGAGATTAGTGTTATTTCACCACAATCATTGTACAAATACCACCACTTTTGTAAATTTTGAAATCAAAACATAAAAAAGTCATTAACACTTTTCCTAAAGTGTTAAAACACCAAAAAAATTAAAAACAACAAAACAGATCGTAACATTTTCTGAATCGGTTTTCTTTTAAGGTGATTGTTAAAGTGAAACGATTTTAGATTACGGGACGATACCAAAAATATTGTCCAAAATTTTTTCACCCATACACAAAACCCAAAAACATCCGTCTTTTCTTGTGAATAATAATCATACATAAAAATAAACCGTCGCAAACCAAGACAGAACACCTACCAACTGGGGGTGTGGACATAATAAGTTCCCCAAACCAAAGATTTAAAACTTGCCTTTGTATCCCTGTGAGTGGTGTACCTTTCTTAAAGAAGCCACTTTCTTGTGATTATTGGTTTAAGTTCACTGTGGATTTACCTCGATTTTGTTTTGATTGGTTTTTATCCCTAGTGCATGCGCACTCGTTCTTCAAGGTCCACTAGCCCATTACGTGAGCTTGTCAGGAAACCTCGAAGACCTCGTAGACGTTCTGCACCAACAGTCGGATCTGAGATCCGTACTGTTGCCACACCCACTGTCACCATGGAGGAAGACCACCCCATGTGTGAGCTTCTCCAATCACCCATCGAGGGTTACGGAGATGCCATTATTGTTCCAGCCATCGTGGCTGATAATTTCGAGCTCAAAACCGGGTTACTCAATCTTGTAACCTCAAGTCAATTCTACGGTTTTGAGAGGGACGATCCTCATGCTCACATTCGATGGTTCAATAAAATCACATCGACCATCAAGTACAAGAATGTCCCTTGTGAAGCAATCAAACTTCTTTTCCTCCCATTCTCCCTGGAGGGACAAGCCCGGATTTGGCTTGAAAAACAACTTCCTCGATCAATTGAGACATGGGAAGATCTTGTGAAAAAATTTGTGAATGAATTCTTCCCACCTTCCAAGACCACGAGTCTTAAGAACGAAATCACCAAGTTCACTCAGAAATATGATGAATCTTTTGGTGAAGCGTGGGATCGTTTCAAAGAATTACTTCGCAAGTGTCCACATCATGGTTTCTCAGAGTTGATGCAACTCGATACTTTCTACAATGGCGTGAGCCAAGCTGATCAGGATTCTCTCAATGCCTCCGTTGGAGGTAATTTTTTGAGTAGAACCACAAAAGAAGCTTTGCAAATGATAGAAAACAAGTCCAAGGTCCGCTCTACACGAAGCAAACCGATTGTTTCTCAAATCAATGCGGGTCCTTCCACTTCATATTCTGTGGGTCAATCTAGCACGGATGCTAAGCTTGACAAGCTCACTGAAGCGATTCAAGCTTTGGTTCTCGCCCAAACAAAGAAAGTTTCATTTCCACAACATCCTTCACCTGCTGAGGTTAAAAAAGTGGAAGTCTGTGTGACTTGTGGTGGGCTGCATGCCTACTACAATTGCACAGCTACTGATGGTACTCCATATGAAGCTCATGCTGTTGTTGGGTCCCAAAATCAAGGAGGCAATCAATACCGCCCTCTTATGGACATGAACTATTGTCCTCACCATTATCCTGGACCTCCCGGTTTTAATCAAAACTAAAATGTCCAAAACTGTGGCCAAAAATCAAAATAGAGTGAACCAAGGTTTTCAAAACCAAGGTAACTTCAATCAGGGTCACGGTTTCCAAAATCAAAACCAAGGTTCCAAAAGCAAGGTTTCCAACACCAAAATCAAGAAAACTTTAACCGGAACCAAGGTCAGGGTAATTTCAATCCCAGGAATTTTCATGGAAACAATCACCAGAATCAAGGGAATTTCCAACATCAAAACCAAGGAAATTTCAACCAAGGTCCCAATCCGAACAATCGAGCTCAAAATTTTCCTAATCCGAATCAAGCCATTGTTCCAACCGGGCCTTCATCTGATGAGTTGTTAAAACAATTCATGAAGTCCCAAGAAGAGTTGAACAAGTTGCTGGTCAGCCAGATTTCTGATATCAAGAAGTCTTTAAATGATCGACCCTCGGGCTCAGGTACTACTTTACCGAGCAACACGATCGCTAACCCGAGGGGTGATGCTAAGGCGATCACAACACGAAGTGGTGCTTCATATGATGAACCCGCGATTCCTACTACCTCTTCTTCCTCTCCTCCAAAGGTAGTGGAACGTGAACCTGAGGTAACAAAGGACAAGGTACAAACTTCTAGCTCACGAAGTACAGCACACGTCCAACCTCAGGTTATTCCAGAAACCATATGTAAGCCTGGAGTTGTCTTTGAACCACCAGAAACTCCAGTGGACAACCCTAAATCCAAAACTTCTATTCCTTATCCATCACGCCTCAATGAACAAAAGCTTCGCGAAAAGGCTAGTCACTAAATAGATAAATTTTTCCAAATCTTCCAAGATTTGCACTTTGACATTAGCTTCGCGGACACTATTCTCTTGATGCCCAAGTTTGCATCAACAATCCAAAATCTGTTAAGTAATAAGGAAAAACTCTTCGCGATGGCAAGAACTCCTTTGAATGAGCACTGCTCAGCAGTTCTCTTGAAAAAGCTTCCTGAAAAGCTTGGAGACCCCGGGAAATTTTTAATTCCTTGTACTTTCCCGGGTATGGTTGATTGCTTCGCCTTGGCCGATCTAGGTACTAGCATTAACCTGATGCCATATTCTGTGTGGAAGAAACTCTCTCTTCCCGAACTCACTCCCACGTGCATGACTTTAGAGCTTGTCGATCGTTCAATTTCTCGTCCTCTTGGCATCGCCGAGGACGTATTCGTTAAAGTCAGAAAGTTCCATTTTCTGGCAGATTTTGTGATTGTTGACTTTGATGCCGATTCTAGGGTCCCTCTTATTCTTTGAAGGGGATTCCTTAGAACTGGGCGTGCTCTTATCGATGTATTTGAGCATGAGATCACATTGCCTGTTGGAACGGAAGCCATTACCTTCAACCTAAATCAAACTTCGAGATACTCCTCCAATTATGACTGTGAATCGGTGAACCAAATAGATGTCATCGATGTTGCTACTGAGGAGTATGCTCAAGAGATTCTAGGTTTCTTTGATGATTCTTCGAGTGAAAACCGCACTCAATCTTCTCATCCCATCATTGCAAATTCTTCTCCTTCCCTCACTCCATTTGAGGGAAGTGACTTCATCTTAAAAGAAATTGAGGCCTTTCTCAAAAGTGATTCGATCCCCGATGGAATCGATAACCAAGAGATTGACCCCGAGAGGGATATTCCCCTGAAATGAAGATCCCTCTCCTCTTCCTGTTCTACCACAAACACTTCATAAGGAGTAAGTCAAAAATGTTGAGAAAACTGATGATTTCCCCCATGTTGAACTTAAGGACTTGCCGCCTCATCTTGAATATGCATTTCTGGAGGGTGATGATAAATTACCCGTCATAATTGCCAAAGATTTAAGCGTTGAGGAAAAGGCTGCTCTCATAAAGGTTTTGAAGTCACATAAACAAGCAATTGCTTGGTGACTCTCCGACATCAAGGGCATTGACCTTGAATTTTGTACCCACAAGATTTTAATGGAGGATGACTTCAAACCAGCAGTCCAACAACAAAGAAGGGTGAATCCAAAAATTCATGAGGTTATCAAACAAGAAGTTTTAAAACTTCTTGATGCCGGATTGATTTACCCTATCTCGGACAGCCCTTGGGTTAGCCCAATTCATTGTGTCCAAAAAAGGGTGGCATTAATGTTGTCACAAACGAGGAAAATGAGTTGATTCCAACTCGTTTGGTTACAGGTTGCGTGTCTGTATTGACTATCGCAAGTTAAATGACGCCACCAGTAAAGACCATTTTCCTCTGCCCTTTATGGATCAGATGCTCGAGAGATTAGCGGGGAATGAGTACTATTGCTTCCTCGATGGTTTCTCGGGTTACTTTCAGATTCCCATTGATCCGCAAGATCAGGAAAAGACCACTTTCACGTGCCCCTACGGAACTTTTGCTTATAAACGTATGTCATTTGGCTTATGTAATGCTCCGGGCACGTTTCAAAGATGTATGATGGCCATATTTTCCGACATGATCGGGAAAACTATGGAGGTCTTTATGGACGAATTTTCGGTCATTGGGGATTCGTTTCAATCATGTCTCTCCCATTTAGACAACATGCTCAAACGTTGTGAAGACACAAAGTTATGTCTAAATTGGGAGAAGAGTCACTTTATGGTCAAAGAGGGCATTGTCCTCGGCCATAAAATTTCAAAGAACGGGATTGAGGTTGACAGAGCCAAAGTGGACGTCATTGCAAAATTGCCTCATCCCACAACCATAAAAGGTGTTAGGAGCTTTTTGGGTCATGCCGGTTTCTATCGTAGGTTTATTCAAGATTTTTCTAAAATCGCTCGGCCTATGACCCATCTCCTCAAGAAGGATGCTCCTTTTATCTTCTCCCCCGAGTGCATCGAAGCTTTTGAAACATTAAAGAAAACGCTTACTGAGGCACCTATTCTTGTTGCCCCTGATTGGGACTTGCCCTTCGAGCTCATGTGTGATGCTAGTGATTATGCGATAGGGGCAGTCTTGGGGCAACGAAAAACAAAACATTTTCAGCCTATACACTATGCCAGCAAAACTATGACCGAGGCTCAAAACCATTACACCACCACTGAAAAAGAATTATTAGCTGTGGTGTATGCTTTTGAAAAATCCTGGCCATACTTGATATTGACCAAGAGCATAGTGTATACGGATCACTCGGCTTTGAAGTACCATTTTGCAAAACAAGATGCAAAGCTGAGACTACTCCGTTGGGTTCTCCTCCTGCAAGAATTTGATATCATTATTCGTGATAAAAAAAAGGAGCTGAGAACCTAGCTGCTGATCATCTCTCCCGTTTGGAAAACCCCCACCAAGATGTCTTCGAGAAGAAAGAAATTAATGAAACATTTCCTCTCGAGACACTCAATGCGGTTACCTTTCGTGGAGAATCGACTACCCCATGGTTTGCCCATTTTGCAAATTACCATGCGGGTAACTTTGTCGTGAAAGAGATGTCGTCCCAACAGAAAAATAAATTCTTCAAGGATGTAAACATTATTTCTGGGACGACCCCTACCTGTTCAAAATCTGCGCGGATCAAGTCATCCGTCGGTATGTGTATGGTCAGGAAGCCACTGAAATTTTAAAGGCTTGCCATGCTGGTCCCACGGGGGGCCACCACAATCCCAACTACACCGCCAAAAAGGTGTTTGATTCCCGTTTTTATTGGCCCACAATCTACAAGGATGCCCAAGAATTGGTCAAATTCTGTGACGCTTGTCAACGTCACGGGAATATTTAACAAAAGAACGAAATGCCTCAAAACGCAATTCAAGTTTGTGAAATCTTTGACGTATGGGGCATAGACTTTATGGGGCCATTTTCATCTTCTCATGGCAAAAAATACATACTCGTGGCTGTTGACTACCTGTCCAAATGGGTTAAAGCAAAAGCTTTACCCAATAATGATGCCTGAGTAGTTGTGAAATTCTTGAAAGCTCTTTTTGCCCGATTTGGAACTCCACGTGCTATTATTAGTGATCGTGGTATGCACTTCTGTAATGACAAATTCGACAAAGTCATGCAAGAGTACGGTGTAACTCACCGTCTTTCTACTGCGTACCACCCTCAAACAAGTGGACAAGTAGAAGTTTCTAATCGGGGCATTAAAAGAATTTTGGAATGAACTGTAGGTGAAAATCGTGCCTCGTGGTCGGATAAATTAGATGATGCACTTTGGGCTTTCCGTACGGCTTACAAAACACCCATTAGGTGTACGCCTTACAAACTTGTGTACGGGAAAGCATGCCATCTTCCGATCGAGCTTGAGCACAAAGCCTATTGGGCTCTCAAGCATGCAAATCTTGACCTCAAAACTGCAGGTGATCCTAGAAAAGTTCAACTGAATGAATTAAACGAACTTCGTGATCAAGCTTACGAGAACTCTTTGATCTATAAAGAAAAGTCAAAGAAGATTCATGACTCCAAAATCAAGAACAACGTTTTTAACGTTGGTGATCGAGTCCTTCTTTTCAACTCTAGACTCAAGATCTTCTCAGGAAAGCTAAAAACCCGTTGGACTGGTCCATTCACTATCGCTAAGGTTTATCCTTATGGTACCGTCGAATTATTTCAAAATGACGGTCCGAATTTCAAAGTGAATGGACATCGATTGAAACATTACTTTGGAGAGGACATACCATCAATGGTTGTCCCGGATCTTCAAACTTTCCCCAAGGACAATTGAATTCAGGGATCGAGTCAAGCTAGCGACTCGATGAACAAAAATAATAGCACAATACGGGTTTTCACCCGTATCTCTGATTTCTTTCTACTTTCTACCATCTTAGTGTGGGGGAATGGCCAACCCCCCGCTGTTTGAAAATGTATATATGTATATAAAGTTTTCAAAAAAAAAATGTGTATATATGTAGAAATAAAGTGAAATATGGTGTTTCCACTGTTAGATTCGAATATTGGCTTTTTCCGTTCAAAGAGTCGGCATAATAGCCGGGACTTTGAATATTGAGGACAATATTCATTTCTAAGTGTGGGGGGGAAATTCTAGCGAATTTTATCAAAATATATCTTCTAGTACCCCCGTTTTTTGCCAAAATTTTCAAAAATTTTTCACTTTATTTCAAAATTTTTGTGGTTATCAGTCCGCCATGTCTAACCGACAAAGGGATTGGCTAATCCAGGAGCAAACGGCTCTTGGTAAAGATAACTCAAATCCGTTGACGGCTTGCAATTTGCCCAAAATTGTATGGTACCTCAACTCGCCATATCCTAAAAAGTGAAAGAGTTGGCTAGCCCGCAAGATTATGGCTTGTGGTAAAGGCAGTGGAAAAACCATAATTGGTAATCAGCTCACCAAGATGTCGACTGTGTCCATTAAGAGTTGGCTAGTCCAGGAGCAAACGGCTCTTGGTAAAGACAAATCAAAACCATTGAAAGCTGGTGGTTTGCTAAAAATCACATGGTTATCAGGTGGACCATAGTTCCTACTTGAACCAAAACATTTGGCTACTCCAGAAGTGATGGCTTTTGGTAAAGAGATTTCAAATCCATCAAGTTTTCTAAAAAGATTGCTAGGGACTAGCAATAGTTTTGTGTGGGGGATTGATGAGTGCTCAAACACTCATCATTTTTGTCGTATTTAAACTGCCAAAACATACAAAAATAATCAAAAAGTTATCAAAATACTTAAATTATCCAAGGGATTGTGTTTTATGTGTTTTAAAAGCAAAATGAGCAAAAACAAATAAAAAATGATCAAAGTTTGCAATATTGGCAGTTTTAGTCCCCCAAGTTTCAAAACTTGTCAAAAATAGTCCCTATGCATTTATTTTGTAAGAAAAAGTCAACCCAAGCTTTTGAAAGTCAAATATTACAAAAATTGATACTTGGGTCATAAGTTTCCAAATTTACATGTTTGGTCCCAAAGATTTCAAAAATGGCAGAAAAGGTCCCGGGGAATTTTGAGAAATGGAAAAATACAAAAATTGGTTCTTGGAATATTGGTGCTTGGCAATATTGGTCCTTGGTAACAATTTAGGAGATTTACAGATTCAGCCCCTTATCTTTGGTGAAATTGCAAAAATGGTCCTTGTGATAATACAATACCAAACAGACCCTTTTTATTATTATTACACAAAACCAAAACCACCCCAAGCCCACCACCATCCCAAGCCCATATGCACTCCTGGCCCATTTCCCTTTTAATAAAAAATGCATGGTCAAACAGTCAAAGGGTCGAACCACCCTTTGACCCATCTTCCCAACACCCCAACGCAAAACCAGGGAGAGCTTGTCTCTCCCACATGCATCCCCTCTCCTCCTTAGCCCCCACAATTAATACTACTCACCAACCAAATCAACCCCCACCACCACCACAATAAATGCCTCACCCGTCCCACTAATTTTACACCATTTAGTTTTTGGCGGGAAAACTCAATCAACGGCTAGGATGGCTTAAAGGTTCAATTGAAGGATGGGATTTGGTCAAGGGTCAGAGAGGAAGCCTAGGGAAATGATATATTTCAAAAAGAAGACATGTGGGAAGAGTAGTAGCCTAATTTGGTCTCGTTATATATATGTATGCTCATATGAGCCCTAGAAGGTGTGTAGAAATATAATTTAGTGTTGTAATATCTAGTTTCATCTTTTGTACTCAGTTTTTAAGTTAATGTAATTCAAGCTTTAAGTTTAATATTATTTTTCAGTTTTCAAGTCTCCAGTGTGATTTTCAAGTTTATTGTCTAAATTTCATCAAGTGTTTTCAAGTGTTGGTGTAATCTAATAAGCTCAGACACTCAGCTTTTAGAAGCTTTGTAGGCTTCTATATCAATCAGAAACCTAGTTTTTGTAAAAATAGTGAAAATTATATAAAAAATCAAAATAAAATAAAAATCAAGTGAAGAAGAAGGATTAAGCTTGGAGCACAGTGTATGATGGATGGCTGTGGTTTAGAGGTTCATGGGAACCAGTAGGATTGGTATATGGTTCATGGTTCCTTTGGTTTAAGCAGGAAGCACAATGTGAATCCATTGCTCCAATTTCAACTTTTCACCATTTAAATGATTGTTCTAGTTTAATTCTGAGTAAAGTGTTCTTATTAGGTAATTTAGAGTTATTAGTGATTTAAATCAGTTGATTATGTGTTAGAATCCATTGTTCTCCAAATCTCTAATTTAGCTGCCAAATTTTGAATCATAGTAATCTTGGGTGATTATTGTTTTAGTTGTTGTTTATCTGTTTATTTTAGCTCAACATGTCAATATATGCTTCTATGATTCAGTAGTTTAGATTAAATTAGTGTTTTGGTTTGAAAATATTTTGTAAACCTATTTTAAGGAGTGTTTGGTTTAAGAGATCACCCTGTGTTCAGGGATGTTGTTGTTATCATTTCTGGTTCAAACAAGTTTTATTAGGTCAACATAGCACAGTTTAGTCATAAAATTTGGTTGTCATTAACAAAAAAGTCAAAATCACAAGCAAATCCATCCTCACAGTTAATTGTGGTGATATTGAGACCCAAATCCCATCAAATCAATGCATAAGTTTTTGTTGTAGCATAATTTGGTCACTTTGTAGCTTAATATAACAGGTTTAATCAATAGAAGTGATTTAAAGTTCATAAAAGTCAACTTCTCAAGTTTTTCATAAAAAGTCAAAAATACTCTTAGGCAGAAATCCATTTCTGGGAGGATTTTTCTAGAATTTTGTGGTTGGATTGGGAAAGTGAAAATTGTTGTACTTATAGTATCTCAGCTGATCTATAAAATCCCATGGTCAGCTTAATTTCGTGAATTTTTTGGTGGCTGGTGCACAAGCTCAAAGTGAACTGCAGGGGAAGCACCTCCCCTGTGCACTGGATTCAGTTCTACTCACCTAAGTTTAGTGGGCCCCACAGGCCTAACCAGTGGGCCCCAGGACTTGCTTTTGGCTTATTAGAAAGCCAATAAGCTAGACTTTAAGACCATGAGCTGTTATATTTGGTAGTTTAGAACCCATTTGGTAGGGCTGCTTGTGCCCTAAAGTTTGACCCCCCCTCTGAGTTAAGCTAATAACTCAGCTTTTGTACCTATATTCCAACCCCCATCCAGGCCTAACCTGTGGGATCTAGTGACCAAGCCCTAGCTTTTTAGATAGCTTATCACCTCAACTTTTTGGCTTATCATTTTGTTTAGCCTTCTAGAGTCCCTGGTGGACTCCACAAGCCCTCTAAGTTGACCCTTTGAACCTGTGTTGAACTGTTTGGTGTTCAGGATTGCTTATTGTTTATTGAGTGCTTAATTCTTGTGCTTATTTGCTTAATTTGGCTTGTTTTGAGTAGTTGTGTATCTGTTTGTGGCTTATTTGTGGTTGTGGCATCATTTGGTAGTTTTTGCATTGAAATCAATGGTCTAATAAGCTTATAAGCTTAACTGTTAACACAATAAGCCCATCAAATTGCTTATTCTTGAGTTCCAATCAAACTTCCTTTGTGAAAGATGCTTAAAAACATCCCATAAGCAAGTTTGAAACAGAAAAGTCCTAAAAAGCCAACTTTAATAGAAGTGATAGCTTCTATTTAAGCCAATTGGCTTATTACCTCAGCTTATTTATATGCTATTCTCAATTTTATATTTTTCCTAGGCTTCTGGTATATAAAAATAATTTTTGTAATTTTCTCAGATTTTTCTTGCATCATTTGGTATTTTTCTTAATTTAAATTAGTTTTTAATAATTATTAAATAGTTAATAATTAATATTAATTAATTAGAAAATCAGAAAAATATAAATTTAATTTTAAAATTAGTTTTTATTTATTTTTAATTTTTCCAAATTTTATTTTCAATTTTCTGGTGTAATTTCATAATTAATTAGAATTTAGGTTAATTTAAATAATTAAAAAGTAAGTAATAAATAGTTAATAATTAGTAATAAGTAATTAAAAAGTCTTAAAAATATATTTTCAGTTCTAAAATTCGTTTTATAGTATTTTAGATTTTTCTAAGTTTAAATTTTATTTTTCTGGGTAAATTTCATAATTATTTGTAATTTAGGTTAATTTAAATAATTAAAATTAAATAGGAAATTAGTATTTAATTAATAGTAATTATAAAAATAGTTTAAAAATTAATTTTAATTTTCCATAAATTTTCTTTAATCATTCGATTTGTAAAAATATCATTTTTATACCAGTAGCCATTTTAGATCACGTCACTCACTTCTATTTTACGTACGTTTGTTCCCGTTTTTAGCAAACGTACTGTTTTTAGGTTTTAGTTAACTTCTTCTTAATATAAACTCCAGTAATTAATCACATAGCTTTCCTAAGCTATTTCTGTTCATAATTTCCAAATAATTCTCATTACCACCCTTTCTGTGAATAATCACCCGATCACAAACGCGCTCAGATACAATTCACACCTCGTCGGGGTATAATGACCTGGTGATTTCCTATATTACCCGGAGATTGACTCTAGGCTATTTGACTTTGTTGACCATTCCTTGGTTAATATAAGTTGACTGTTTAGGGCAAATCATAGTGCCATATAGAAAAGCACTTTTAACATCCATCTGATATACAAGAAATCCCATATAAGATGCAAAAGCCAAAAATAGCCTTATGGCTTCAATCCTTGCCATAGGAGCAAATACTTCATCATAATCTACTCCTTCTTCTTGTCTATATCCTTGAGCTACTAACCTTGATTTATTCTTGATTACATTCCCTCTTTCATCTCTTTTCACTCTGAAAACCCATTTTGTTCTAATTAACCTTTTACCATCAGGTAAATCACATAGTACCCATACTTCTTGAAGTTTAAACTGTAGGAGTTCTTCTTGCATAGCTTCAAACCAACTCTCTTTGGCTAATGCTTGTTTGATTGTCTTAGGTTCTTCTTGAGACAGAAAGCAAGCAAATAAACACAATTTCTGATCCTTGTGATTCACCCTGTTCTGCTTGTAGATAAAGCTAAGTAAAGAAGTATGTTGTTGAGACATACTCTTAGCTTTAGTTCTTGTAAGTACTCCTGAACTAGAAGGTCCAATTATTTTACTAACAGATGATCTTTGTGAATTCTGAGAGAAGGAGTTGGTGGAACTTCAAGAATATCTTCCAAATTTGTGAGATCAGGGTCTTAATTAGAATCTGAGAAAATGCCTTCTTGTTCCAACTCATCATCAGTATCTTCTAAGGCAGGCATGGTTGGATCATGTAAATCATCAGCATTCTTGCAATTTGAAGTATCTAAAATCTGAGAAGTACTTTCAAATGGATCATCAGTACTTTGAGGCAAAGTACTGTCAGTGCCTTTAGCCTTCTTCTTTTCTGCTTCATAAACTCTCCTTTGATCATCTTCATATTAAGCTCATCTTGAAGAAGCATCCTATTAAGCTCATCTTGGATAGCTTGGTCTTCATCAGATATTGCAGTCTTTGGTGGAACAATACTTTGAGGATCAACAGTACCTTGAGGTGCAGCAGTACTTTTCTTCTCATCATTTGGTGCTTCATCAGAATCATCTTCAGATCTTATATTAACTCCATGAACAATGTACTGTAACTCTTCTTCATTAAGAACAACTTGATTTTCTTCCCTTACAAGTACATAGTTCATAGATGAAGACATTAAATCAAGATCAAACATCCAATCAGGACCTTTACCTTTTTGATTTTCTTGTTCTTCTAGAAATTCAACATGAAGATATTCTTGAACCTTCTTGGTAGCCTTATTGTATACTCTGAATCCTTTGCTGTTTGTACAATAACCCAATAAGTATCCTTCTTCTGATTTACCATCAAATTTTCCTAAATTATCATCAATGTTTAAGATAGTCAGGGGACATCCAAAAGGCTTCATAAACTTAATGTTTGGCTTCTTTCCCATGAGTAACTCATAAGGTGTCTTCATCTAAGGTTTTGTTACTGACACTCTATTTAGCACATAACATGCAGCACTTACAGCTTCCGCCCAAAATGGAACAGGTAATTAGGAGTCTACAAGCATTGTCCTTGCTGCTTCTATCAAAGTTCTGTTCTTCCTTTCTGCAACTCCATTTTGCTGAGGAGTTCTAGCAAAATTGAATTCTCTTTTAATTCCTTTCTTAGCACAAAAGTCATCCATAAGCAGATTCTTGAATTCAGTCCCATTATCACATCTAATTCCTCTAACCTTGAGTCTTAACTGATTTTCAAGTGCTACTACAAGATCATGAATAGCATCAAAAGTTTCATCTTTAAATCCTAAGAAAAAGACCCATCTAAATCTGCTACAATCATCTGTTATAACCAAACAGTACTTCTTCTTGTTTAAGCTAACAACAGAAACAGGTCCAAACAGATCCATATGCAACAATTCCAAAGGTTCCCTTATTGTTTTTTCTTCAATCTTCTTACAGGAAGCCTTGTGTTGTTTACCCTTCTTGTAAGCCAAACATGAATGATCAAGTTTGAATGTTTTAGAAGGTAAACCTCTAACTAAATTTCCTTTGACCAGCTTATTGATGTTTTTGAAATTAACATGTCCTAGTCTTCTGTGTCATAGATGTGCTTCCTCCATTGTTGCCCTTGCAATCAAGCATGTTGCTCTTTTAGCAGAATTGATGTTCTTCAAATCAATGCTATTCACATTATTGGTTCTTGGTGCTCTCAGCATCACCAAGTTTTCATCTTCTAAACTAAACTCACGGGAGAGAATAAGACATTATGTGTCAAGAAAAAACACAGGGTACTTCTTGTCACAGATCTGAGAGACTGACAAAAGGTTGAATTTAAGCTCCTTCACATATCTGACATTCTCAAAATCAATAGATCCTGCCTTAATGGTTCCTTTGCCAGTGATTCTCCCTCCATCAGGATCATTCCCAAATGCAACTCTTCCTCCAAAATAAGCTTTAAAATCAGACAAGAGCTCCTTTTCTCCTGTCATACTTCCAGAGCAACCACTATCCACAATAAGATGATCTTTAAGCTCCTCTGCTGGGTTGCCCTGCATAAAAATGAAAAGGGTTAGTTTCTTTTAGGAACCAAAGCCATTACTGACTTGTGTTCCCCTTATGGAGTAACATACTCAAATTCTTTGAGCATGTAATCACCACTGTTCTTGAAAATACTATCAAGAACTACTGTTTTTTATTCCAAAACTTGTGTTGAATTGTTATCAACCCCTTTTTCACCCTTACGTTCTGAAAGTACTTTGTTAGTTTCAGCAGTACTTTCTTTCTTAACCTGCTTAGGTATAACTTTTGGTGTTGGGTTCTGTGTTTTAGCAGCTTTCCTTTGGTTGTAAGACCATCTAGGTTTGTAGGAATTGAATCTCTTAGGTCTTACAGTTGAGTCTGTCCTAGCAGTACCTTGATTGGGAAACTTCTTAACAGTACTTTGTGAAAGTACTGCCTGACCAGTGCTTTGTGAAGGTACTGTGGGTTTGGAGAATGGTCTTTTCTGATGAGGGTACCTATAATCTTTTGATAAATTACTATGGTTAACCCTATTTGTGTAATTCCAAACTAGTTTATTCTCCCTTGGTTTATTCTCTTTGTGCTTATGGGTTGTAGATGTGGTCTTTGGGTATTTGCTTAAGTATTCTGAGTGATAATCACAGTCCTTGATCAAATGATGAGGACTATAACATACAAAGCATAACTTTGGACCCATCATCCCAAATCTATTCCCAAAAGGTTTTCTATGATAAGCAGTATTTTGAAAAGAAGTTTTTGGAAGAACTGCTTGTTTTGAAAAATCTTTTTCACATTCAGAAACCTTATTATCATCCCTAGGTGCTTCAACAGATTCTCCTAAAAGCTCAGGATTTGATTGACCTTTAAGCTTTTTCCTAAACTCTAGGTTATCTACCCCATAACAAGAGACATCTGTCCTTGGTGGTTGAAAACTGCCTGTGGGTGGAGGAACTTCATTGTAACTTTTGTTTTTCTTAAACTCAGGAGGTGTTGAACTAGGTGATTCCTCATCACTAGATGTGTTTCCTTCTAAACTTATGAATTCTTCATCACTAGTTGAGGTTTCCTGAGAAAGATTTAATTCTTGGTTCCTAGATGAAAGTGCTTCTGAATCCTAACCTAGGCCAGTTTTAATGTTTGCTGTTATCTGTTTTTCAACAAAACTAACATGTGACAGACCTGATTATTTCCAAACAGCAAGTTTTTCTAACAACTTATCTCTTTCTTTAGTGACCTTTTCTAATTCAGAAACTTTACATCCTAGCTTCCACTCACTTAGCTTTAACTGATAATCTTGTTGTTCATATTTTTTAGCCCAAGCTACTTCATTATTCTCATGTGTGATTATCTTAGCTTCCATGGATTCTAAAGTCAATTGGTAACCAAGTATCTCAGATCTAGCCTTTCTATAGTTATCTCTTTCTGTTTCATATTCTTTAAGCATCTTTTGATAAGAGTTACTACATTTGGAACATACCTCATAGATAGTGGATGAACTTGGTGAAGTAGCCATCATATCAAGCTGAACAGATTCTTCTTCACATTCCATGCTCCAATCAAAGCTTCCTAGACCATCTCTTGACTCCAAAGCTTCATATCCAGGTTCCTCATCAAAAGTTATGCTCCAATCAATCTCTTCAAGTGCAACCATAGAATAGGTTACTGGTTCATCATCAAATTCTTTACTCCAATCAACTTCTGAAAGATCTTCTTGAGCAACCAAGGCTTGTGACTTTGGCTCAGCAATAGGGACTTCTTTTCTTTCAATCTTGGGTTTAGGTTGTTCAATCATCCTATTTGCTTGAAACTTTGCAAACTTGCATTCCCTTGCAAAGTGACAAGTCCTTTGACAGTTAAAGCATTCAATCTTGGACTTGTCAAATGCTATACCTTGCTTAGCCTTGAAATCAATACCTCTTCCTGTCTTGTTCATAAACTTCTTGATCCTTGCAGCAATCATGGCAGCCTGCCATCTTATGTCAATTTCTTCCATAGCATCCTCATCAATTTGCAAAAGATCTTCTTGATAAGTAATAGGTAGAGTAGCTTGTTGAGCAAAGGCAAACTCCTTAAGATCTTCTTGATAAGTAATATGTCAATTTCTTCCAATCCAGGTTGTCCTCTTATCATAGTAGCAACCACATGCCATGCAGAAGGCAAACTCCTTAAGAACTTCAAATTAGCATCTTCAACTGTTGCTTCAGTTCCATATAACTCTAGCATACTGAGTTGATTTTGATATCTATCGCAGAGTCAAGACTTTCTCTTTCACCAACAGTGAAGGTTTCAAACTTTTGCTTCAACAGGTTCCTGTGCATCTTCTTGGAAGCATCATCACTTGCAAATCTTGTTTTAATAGCAGCCCATAGTTGTTTTGCATCCTTGGCATCATGAAACTTCAATAAGTGCCCATCAGGAATGGCAGAGAGCAGTATGTTGAGAGCCTTGTCTTGATTTCTTTTAGTAGCAGCTGGTATGGTTGGCTTAGGTGGTGTTGGTTGTCCAACGATCTCTAATGGTTCTTCAATTTGCATATTACCATTGACAATCACATCCCATAGTGCATGGCCTGTGATGGCAATGTACTGCCTCATCTTCATGGCCCATAGATCATATTCTCCCTTCTTGACAATAGGAATTCTGACAGCAGTGATGGATGGAGCAAGTGCAACATCTGTCGACATCTTTAAGGGTTTGTAGTAGAATCGGTTTAAAAGGTTTTCTTCTTAATCAGAGTTTCCAACACAAGCTCTAATACCACTTGTTGGATCGATATCCTCTGACCAAACTACTTTGTAGCTTGTAAGGTTTTAACAATCTTGAATAACTCAAAACAGTTAATAGTGAAACAATGATACTACTTTCTAAAGTATGCGGAATCTACTAACACAAAGCTAAGAAGAACTTTGTTAATATTAAAACAACTCTTAAACCTGCCTCGCTAATTATAAGTTTACTAACAATCCCTTACTTTCTCTAAAATCACTTTTGTAAAACTCTAAGACTCTTAGAAACTTTGTATGACTTTGACTAAAACTTATATTCCTAATACCATCATAAGGCTCCTTATATAGATAACCTTAAGTCGGTCTACATCATCTACTTGAACGACAAGTAATTATCCCTAACTAATTCTAGAATATTCATACAATATTATATAATAATCCTTTTAACAATATTACACATAAGTCCTTGTTCTTCGAAGTACTTTGACTAATCTTCAATAAGTAGCAGTACTTTGACCTTGATCAGCATGTTGACAATTGAGCAGTACTTTGACTTCATATCCCAACAATCCTCCCCTAACTTGAACTCCACTTGCTTGATTTCAAGTTTCTTCACTTTCTTGGATCTTTAAAATCTTTATCATTCAGGAAAATTGTTTCTTTATCTCTTTTGAATCCTGTATGTCAAAGTGCTCTTGATCATCATCTTCTCAGCAACTCAGCAACTTTTTGACAAAGTGTACATCAAATTTTTTTAAAGTTTCATACTGTTCTCATCACTTCCAGATGTGTTAACTTCTGTGAGAGGTGAATCATTAAACTTTTAATGGATTTTGATGTCTTTTTACCAAAGCCATTAACAATGGAGTAGCCAATGTTTAGGTTAGAACAACCATGGTACATTGATAACCATATGATTTTTAGCAAATCATCAGCTATCAACGGATTTGAGTTGTCTTTACCAATAGCCGTTTGCTTTTGGACTAGTTAGTTTTTTGTTTTCACCATGGTGAACTAATTACCATAAATGGTTTTTCCACAGCCTTTACCACAAGCCATTCTCTTGTGGGCTAGCCAACTCTTCACCTTTTCAGATATGGTGAGTTGAATACCATACAATTTTTAGTAAATTGTCAACTAAAAACGGATTTGATTATCACATCAGAGCCGTACCCTCATGATGAGTCAAACTCTTTCTTGCCTGTTAGACATGGTGAGTTGATTACCATTTGTTGTGCAGTACAAATACTAATACCATGTTTTTTTTTCTTCAAATCATTTTTATTTACTTCATTTTAAACATCAAAGACTTTTATCTTTATTTTACAAAGGTCTTATACTGGTTTTATGCAGCAAGCAGTACTTTGGTAAAGTACTGTTTGTCTTGAAGTACTTTGAGAAAAATACTTATTATACTAAACAAATCATACCAGTATTTTGCAATATTATTCTTCCGATTTAGTCCACCCGATAAATAGCCTAATCACCATAAAAGCTACATCAGTTTCTTCCTCAAGCTCCATTCCATGATCCAACATCCTGAGCATAAGTTCTCTTATCAGAGGATATCTTCTTTCAGTAAGGATGTGAATCATGGTACCATCTTCCATCTCAAGTGAATGAACTCCTGATGACTCAAAGAATCTCCATCTTGTTATTTCCCAATTTTCTTGATCATTCCACATAGTATCATTACTTGTTTCTTCTGTTTCCCAGATGGTTATCAAATCTCCAAGTACGATTAATCCCACTCCTGTTGCTTCAATATTCTCATAGTATGTCTGCACTTGTAAGTATAAGTTGTATAAATCTTCTCTGTCAATTAAATGCAGAACATCCCATAACATATTAAATACTATGAAACTTTCATCTTCTCTGTTGAACATAAGATAATTCCCTTCTTTTTATTCAACCACAGAGAATGAGATAATCTTTGATTTCTTTCCAGGGTCTTCTGTTTTCTTATTCTCAAAATCAACCACTTTGAAATAATTCTTCAATTCATCAATTGTATCTTCATGTATCATTTTAAGTCTCTTTGATAATTGTTCATCTTGAACTGCTTTCTTTCTTTTCAACTTCCTTTTCTCAGCTTGTTCTTTTCTTATATCATCTAACTTCTTCTCCTTGTCAACATCCATGGGTACAAAACTTTCTAACTCTTTCTTGATAGACTCTTGTACTTCATCCCATAGAGCTTTCACTTCTAGATATCTCAATCTTTGTAGATTCTAGAATCCTCTTCCTTTCAAAAAACTAATCATCCAATTTCTCTCTTGAGCAATAGTCATAGGTTTTCTTGTGACAGCAGCTGATTTCTTGACTTCTTCCAAGGATTCTGCATCATACACAGCTTGTTGTTGTCTAGCAATTTCTTCATACTTTGCTACTTCTATTTCTCTCAGCTGTGCAAGAGTAAACTTCTTCTTTTTCTTCTTAATATTCTTTTGCTTCATGATCCCTTTACCTTTGTCTTTGGGATCTAATTCTTCAGATTCAGAAGAAGATTTAGAAACTTGTTGTGCAGGCTCAGAAATATGTATACCTCCGGAAGGTCTATCCAAATTTAGCATAATCTGAGCTATAGTCTCATCATCACTTGCTGTATGCTCCTTGACTTCTTCTTGCTGTATAGGATTGGAAGGACCAGCTTCATCTTCAAAATTCATTGTAGAAGGTCCAGCTGTAGAAGTTCCAATTCCATCAATATTCATAGCAGCAGTACCTTGTATAACAGTACCTTGCAGACCGGTACTTTCATCAACAGTACTTTGAACATCAATACTTTGATTGAGTGCTTTGAATATTTTGTTCTTTAGCATCTTGCTCAATAGCTTCTTCTTGTACAATATTCTCATCCTCCTCAATCTTTTTCTATGGCACAAAATTCAAAGGTTCTTCTGGATGGTGCCAAAGATGAGCATCTTCTGAATATTGAACCCCAACATCATCTGCATTTAAATTATCAGCTTGATTCCTCCCCAATTTGAAAGATGATGACTTCTTATGCCTCTTCTTGGACTTAGAAGCCTTCTTGGTTGATTTAGACTTTTTCTGTTGAGATTGTTTCTTTTCTTTCACATAAAGCCTAAAATTCTGTACAAGAGGCCACACAAACCTCTTTAACCTTCTGAACTTGTTTCTTAATCTTTTAATTTCTGCAGTTTGAGTAACCATATCTTTCTTCATCCTTTATAACTCTCTAGTCAAAGCATAATTATCCAAAGGACCCTTAATTCCCTCATCTCCTCCAGGTGTTTGAAACCCACCTGTGGAAGTATAATCATTGGGAGAAAGTACTGGAGTATGCTCTGAAGTAGTACCTTGTAAAGAAGTACTTTATGGAGAAGTACCTTCAGCAGAAATAGGTTTGTCCCTAGAACCAGAAACTGAGGGAGTTCTTTCACTTAATTCATCAGGCTGTGGTGAAGCAATTGGTGGTGTAGGTGTATGTACTGATGCAGAATGATCAAAATGATCAGATTGATCAGCATCATCAGAATTAGCAGAACCACTAGCATTATCAACATTATCCCTAACAGCCTGTGCTACCTCTAACATATAAGCATTAAGAGGTGTATTGTTACCCGAAAAATTAACTCCCTTGTGAGAAATAAAGGTAAACACCTTAGGTGGCATCCTAACTATACGTACATAATCCTGAGGTTTTTGTATCCCATCAAGTGGATTCTCTAAGATAAGTTGAACAAATCTAGGATACATCAGAAAAGGTGATCCAGCCTTAATATGTGTGATCATACCATCAAGGATCATGTAGGAAAGGTTGAATGGGTGATTGGTAACTAGGCCAACTAATGTAGAAGCTATGGCATGTCCAAATTGATCCCAAGCTATACTTTTTGGACTTAAGCAATGAAGTAAAACATGAATAAGATACTTCCAATGAGGACTTACCATTGCTTTCTGAAAAGTAACCTTGTTCAAAGGACCTTCATACCTAATATCTCTCAACGCATCCCAAATTTCTTGTTTAGCAAACAAAACAGAGCCTCCCTCATCATCAAATAGCATAACTTCCCTGATTGTTGCCTCAGTAACATGGATAGCTCTCCCAGCAATAGTAGCATGAATAACATCCTCTCCATCTTCTATCTTAGCCCTAGCCATGGCCCAAAACGCTTGTATCCAAGGTCCAATAATCTCTGGGTTTACTAAGAGTGAGTAATTGATGGTGGTTCCGGTGAGAAAATCAATGATTCCATGAAAGTCAATGTTCCTTTGTGTTTTCTCAAGGTTTGCAATCATGTTGTGTTTGTTGATGGTGGGTCGGTGTGCCATTGCGATAATGATTTAAGAGAAGAATGGTAATCGTTGATGAACTTGGTGGATTTGATGAAGGAGAGTCGTGAATGAGTACGGGTGTATAAATATGAAAAATATGTGAGTAAAAAGGGATAATATACAAAGAATCACGATGAATTAATGATTTTACCGTTATTTTTGGAAGTTATCTTCCCCATATCTTTCGAAAGTTTGTTACCCGGATTTATGACCATTGGAACTGTATCCTGACATGTCAGCGTAGCCTTCATATCACCAAGCAGTACTTTCCATAGAATATGGAGCAGTACGTTCAGTTGTAAAATAAAGCAGTACGTTGAACAAAGTACTTTCCAATCAAAATATCTTTAGTGTTGACTGTTTGACCAAAATATCTTTGAAAGTCAACCCGAGATAATTAATACCTTTCCAAATTAATTCCCAAAGCTACCAAGGCAAGTAGAATTCAATGAACTTCATTAATTACCCTTATAACTTTCCTTGCCTATAAAAGTAACTTTCCACCAACATACCTCTTTCATCAACACTTGCAATATAGTCACAAAAACCCTAATGAACAATATGAGTCACTTCCCATTAGTGTACATCTCTTCTGATTCAGATGGCTCCACAGACTCAAAGATCATCTACTATTCTGATTCTGACTTTGATGATGATGCAGGATGGAGTGGGTACTTTCCTCCTGATGTATCAAACTTGTAACACCCCCAATTCATGATGCAGCGGAATTCAAACTGGGTGTTACTCGATGGCACAACAGTCATAATAATAGAAAACGATCTCTAATTGAGTTGTTTTAAAAGATTTATCATTCAAATTATATAAATATCAGAGATTACAAAATGAGGTCCCAGATGGTTCCATGTTTACAAATTACATTAAATGAGTTTTTGAATGATAATAAAATTTATAGCCCTTTTGAATATCCGTGCCCCTTCCGTGCCATCCTTGATCATCATGGACCTGAAATACATGCTTAAGAGGTCAACACAAAGGTTGAGTGATATTCATAGAGTTTATTTAATGGTTGAACACAGTATGTTGGTAGTATGAGTTAATTAGACTCATACTTATGGTTGGAAAACAAAACAGGTAGGCAATGTTATTATACGCCCATAAAATGTATTATACACTAAGCTTATGACACCAAAACGTTAACGGGTACCAATATCAATCGGCGGAGTTATCCCGGTAGGTACTTTGCTAACATACCTAATTCTCAAATATTAGTGCATTTGTTTGAACTTAGTCAATACAAATGGGATTTGTCAATCCCAATAGGCCTATTCACAATATTCGCGCTCACCATTACTAGTGATTAAATGGTTCATAATAAGGGATATTGGTTTTAGCAAGGATAGTACTTAGTGATAATAAAACAATCAGGCAAGCATACAATTGAAAAGCATTGTGTTCAGTTTAAAATAGCATGTATTCCCCCCAAGGGTTTGTAAAACAATTAAGTAATGGAAAGTGGGGCTATGAACTCACCATGAGTTGGATGATGTATAATGAGAATGATGGATATGCCGTGAGAACTTCTACGAGCAACCTAGAATAATTGTTGCAACTTAGGTTTGGAATAATGTCTAAGAATATAAAGAATTGCCTATATATGTATTGCATTTAGTCCATGATATGGTACAAAGTGTAGTGTAAGTCTTTGAAAAGAAATGGTTCATGAAACATGTATAGTTTATATATCGTTTACTACCGTTCGGGCCGACATAATTCAGAAGTCATGTAGTAAACGTTCGAGGATCCAGGACACTTTAATTCGTAAATCCACAACTCATCTCGACGGCTTACTTAATGAACTCCTCACATGAGGCTCCCTACTATTGTAGTAGTTGATATATATATATATATATATATATATATATATATATATATATATATATATATATATATATATATATATATATATATATATATATATATATATATATATATGTTTTGATCCGAAAAGTTACATGTCCAATATTTGAATAAACTTAGGAAAGTTTATTTTTACATGAAGATTGTTATTAGGGTAAGTTTCTTAAATCTTGTATGACAATTACTTGTAAGATCTCATGGTTCTTTAGATGAAATAGATCCAAATTGTATGTTTAAGTTATCGCCAACTCTTTAGCTCGTGTTTCGCCTAAGTGAGTTTATATGGTCATTTAGTCATGGCCTTGCCATGACCTTTGGTCATTGTTTAATGGTCTTGAGACTCAACCTTGGCTCTAGCCATGGTTGTGGTCTTGAATCTAGGTCATTAGACCTCTTGTTCTTTTTAAACAATAACAATTATATAGTGACTTATATATATAAAATAGCTGTTAAGAAACTGAAGAAAATCTCATTCGTTATTGGTTTTCTGGAGACGTGCACCTGAATTTTTGAAGAAAACGTGATTCCGGACAACTTTTGTGCTTTAACTTTTTCGTGAAACGGACCAGAAGGGCCTCTTTTTTTGTATTTTATGTTCTGTCACAGAAAGTATTTAGGCAGTTTTGCCGCAAAGTTTTGGTAACTTCAAATGGTCATAACTTTTGACTCGTATACTCGTTTTAGGTGGTTCAAATTGCTATGGTTTCCTTGTTAGGTCCTCTACTACAATATGTAATGGTCCAATATCATAATTTTACCATTTTGATCAGATTTTACCAAGAAAGTCACTAGTTTACTTGTTTAAATAACTTAACTTAACAATCATTTACAATAACTTGTTTTACTCATTTTTATACATCATGGACATGATCAAAAGACAAAATATAGCATGAATGATATGTAAATAACATGAATATGATATTTAACAAGAAGTATGTTAGGGTTTTGCTTACAACTTTTGGCTTTCAATTAAGAAAGGAAGTTAACATGTAAGGTAAGGACTTTGATAGACTTAAGCTTCACCCTACTTCACTTCATGCAATATTTCTACCCTTGTATTCTTGAAAGAGAGATGATGAAAGTTGAGGTGACTTGAGTAGATTTAAACTCAAGAGAATCACCAAAGTTTCAAAAGATTGGAAGTAGTTTGATTAATTAAAATCAAACTAGGGTTTATATGTTGTTGTAGCACTTGATTCTTGCATAAAATTGGAAGAGAATTAGCTAAGTGTGAGGTGATGAGGGTTGTGATATGGGGCGGCAACAAAAGGGGGAAGGGGGTATTTATATGGCCTTGAGGAGGTTACAAACCTTGACTTGTCAAACCTTGGAGACCAAGTTGAACACATGTAAACATCTTAAGACCTTAAGCTTGAGATCAAGCCACATGAGGGGTGACTCCCCCCGCCTAAGTCGGTTCATACTAAGATAGGAAGGATGAGTTGGTCTTGTTGATATTATCCTACTTATGGAGCTAGTTTTGACTCCGTAAAACGATAACCGTAAACGATTAAGCCATAATACGTAAAACCGGGTATCGTAAAAATACGAAACTTGGATGAATGATTAAACTTGTCAAAATACTCCATAATAAAATATAAAATGAGTGGTAGGTTCCATTGGGGTGTTAAAACCCTGCTAAAACTGGAAACACGGGTCTAAAACGCGTAATACGTAAAACGTACGAATATTGTGTAAAATTGAGAAAAGTAAAATGTTACTTTTCTAATATGATAATAATGATTTAAAAAGAGTTATAATGTCTAGAATGGGCTCAGTCTAGTGTCGGTTGGTATTAAATGTCTTTTAGATATAAAACCGTAAGCCTAAAAATCAAGGAATGATTTATAAAATAAAGGAATGATTTTTGGTCAAAGGAGGAGGGAAAAATATGTTGACTTTTTCCAAAAATGTGAAAACTCAAATTATCTTAGAAACGCGGTGCAGGTATAGGCTAAGGTTACGGCTGAGTAAAAGTGCTTAAAAACGAAAATTCCTGTTTCTCACGGCCGAGGTTTATTTGGTCACATTTTTCTCAGTCATGATTAATTCTCAAATAAATCATGAGTGTATCAAACATTTTTCTGATGCGAGGAAAATTAACGCGGTCGAGTTTCGTTGTGCGTAGAATTTTTGAATGACGTTTTACCCTAAAACGTGTAATTCCTTAATAACTTTCGCGAAAATGATCTGATGAGTGTCAAACTTTTAATTTGCCATGGAAATGATTTATCACACGAGAATATGAAATAAAAATCAAATTTCGGGAAAATGAATAGTAAAAGTGAATAGTGAAATTTTTCGGGAATAGTAATTAACCTAAAATTGCGAATTGTTATAGTCTCTACCCCTTACGGGGAACTTTGTCCCGAAGTTCTATGTGTGTTATATGTTGGAGTGGTGTCGATGAAGAGGTGTGGTTACTTATGAGGACTAGAGTGATGTAGTTTGATTTGTCGTTTTAGTGTATGGCGTAGGATGAGGTTTACTTTTATGTGGGAAAGGTAGAGTAAGAGTGATTAATTGTCGTACTCTATCGTATGAATACTTTATGAATTTCCTATACTCACATGAAATTTGTTTTAAGATTATGAGTGAGAAGTTTGTTTCTAAGAAAACATACAGGTGACTGCTCCCAGCATAACATGATCCCTCCTGAATTAGACATAGGTGATCAGGCTATGTATAATTTAGGACCGATAATGTGATGTTCAGTTTAGTCACGTAGTATTGTGTTTCTTAAAAGTTTTAGATGGTATTCAATCTTGTAAAGCTGATGAGGGTGCTTGTGGTGTAGCTAAGGATGATTTGAGCTTTAAAAGTGCATCAAGATCTGTTAATGAGCTTGTGGTTGCAACGGTTGTGAAGATAATGATGGTGAAAAGACGAACGAGGCTTGTGTCCTTCATTTTGGTTTGATGAGTTTTAGTGGTTTGAGATGAAGCTGGGTAAAGAAGATATGATATCAATTTATAGGGTGGTATCAACGAAGTAATTTTTCTAAGATGGTGGTAGAATATCTTGGAGTAAAATGATGTGAAACAATAAAGTGGTAGTAAAATAGCTTGAAGTAAAATTTGTTGAATTGTTTATAGGATAACTGGGTAAACCTTATAGAATGGTAATAGTCTACTAATCAATCAAATTGGTTTGGAGATAAAAATACAGTAGATGAAAATTATCACAAAGAGTTGTTTATTGAACAATAAATATTCTTAAGTCATAAAAACTCCCATTACTAGGGATGACATACACGTAGTACAACATAGTGCATAAATAGATATGACGGCTAAGTTCTAAACTTCATTGTTCTGCAGTGTTGTTAAGATTCTGATAAGCTCCTTCTCCTCCTAACATATATGCTTTCCCCTGGATGTCTTCAACCTGTTGGCCTTGGTTTTTGGGGACATCCGTTCTTGTAATGTCCACTTTCTCCACACCCGAAGCATATAACTATTGGTTGTGTGTTGCTACCAGTAGCTACAGTATTTCTTCTACAATCCTTGGCAAGATGTCCTGGCTTTTGGCAATTGTTGCACTTGGCCGAGTAAGGACCTGCATGATGGTAGTTGCACTTGGTACACTGTGGTAGAGTCCCAATGTATTTACTTCTGGCTGGTGCAGCAACATAAGCCGTTGCGGCATCTTGTCTTTTGTTTTGCTGGTTATGATGATTGTTGTTTTGACTAGGGTTGTTGTTGTTGTTACTTCCACGGTTACCATCCCATGGTTGTTGTTGTTGTTCCTATTGTTATTGTTGTTATGGTAATTGGAGTTGTTGAAGTTTTGTCTTTGGGTTTCCACTGTACGCACCACCTAATCCATGAGGCTGCGAGATATCCGCATAGCCTCATCAAGTGTTTTGGGACCAGACGTAATCATGTTCCCTTGTATGCTTGGTGGGAGTCCCCAGATATACTCTTCCAACACTTTCTCATTTGTCGAAACCATTGTTGGGCATAGTATCCTCAATTCATGGAATTGACGGTTGTAACTCAGGATGTCGGTTCCTTTAACAACATGGTTCCAAAATTCTACTTCTAATTTTAGCATTTCACTGTGAGGGCAACACTCTTTCTTCATATTATCCCCAGAGCTTATAATCATTTTGGATGCCCATTGGTTGAGATACTAAATTCCACCATGATAATGCTTCATCCAATAGTGGACCGGTGGCATATTGAACTTTATTATTCTCAGTGCATTTGTTGATCAATAATACTAACTCTGCTTTTTCAAACCAGGGGTTAAAATTTACAGCTCCATTAGTACGTTTGTAATTGGTGGGTTGGCAATTTAAATAACCCTTGAATGTGCAGCTCTTACTTACCGGATCAATATTTATTACTGGAGGACTGGCTGGGTTTGGTCCTCTAGTATTGACGGTAGTTGCAGCAATTTGAACAGCTTCAGCAGTTCTAGTAGTTTCAGCAGTTCTTGCAGTTTTAGCAGTTCTAGCAGCTTCAGCAGTTCTAGTAGCTTTAGCGGCTGTTGCTGCCTTTGTAGCTATGGCTGCTCCTTCAGTTGCTATTGCTGTATTTACACTATCTTTAACTAGTTTGCGAATAGCAGCTTGAGTCATTGCTGGTGGTGTCTTCTTCGTTGGCGCCATGATTCTATTATATAGAAGATACGTCGTGACTAGAGTAGTTGTGAAATAAGCATGATTTTTGATGGGAAATGATAGAATAATTACATTTGAAGATTTAAAGGCATAACACATGATAGTATAAAACAAGGGTTTTATTCATACAATGTTGGTTGATTTACAAAATCGAAACTTATTACAAGCTTCTTTAAAATTTACTAACTGATACTTTCAGTTTAGTAATTACAACGTTTTTATTATCGCTAGTTATTACATGGATTTCATAACATCTACTAACTGAGTCTAATCAGTTTGGTAGTACAAAAGATAAATAGTATCATCACACTAGTCTATTACGGGTTAGAAGGTCCGAGCAGCTCTGATTGATCGGCAACTTCTTGGTTTTGTGTGTCATAGGGGTACGAGTCAATGAAGTTTGAGAGGCTGTAGTTTCCATGCTGACTTTCTTGTTGGATCAATGGTGGTCGTGATACGATCCATAATGAGTGATCCAAATCATCACATGTAGGGATATCAAAGGGAAGTGATAGTGGTGGTGGTAATGGCGCTAGTATATATTCATACTCATTATCCTCCTTGGTGTCTGCCACAACCCAATTTTGTTCAAAATAATTAGAAGTATTCGACGCAAAATTAGTTGGTATTGGTTCCTCCTCTTCTTCATCGGCTGAATCTTCGAAAGGCATTCACGAAGTCAAATCCGAACTTGGGTGAGGGTGGTAAGACTTGGAAGTTATTAGGTAGAGTGGGCACATAATCGGGAGAAGTGGTTACGCACATGATTTCTATGAGAAGAATTTCTATGTTAAAATAATTCTATGTTTATGGGAAGTGCTCAAAATGTGATAAGTGTGTATAAATCAATATACTAATATCTTCATGTAGTATAAAATGCTTACGGGGAAATGCTCAATTATGCAAAGGGTACATATATCCATATGCTAACATGTTTGGGTAGTATAAAATGCTTAATAAGTCCATAATCGTCTGGAGGATGGAAGACATAGAGAGCAGAAGGCTATAAAATGTTTTTGCTTGTACGTGTGGTTATAGTTTAGGTCTCAATTAGACCCGTTTCTCTATAACCCTGGCTCTGGTACCAATCTGTAACACCCCCAATTGATGATGCAGCGGAATTCAAACTGGGTGTTACTCGACGGCACAATAGTCATAATAATAGAAAACGATCTCTAATTGATTCGTTTTAAAAGATTTATCATTCAAATTATATAAATACCAGAGATTACAAAATGAGGTCCCAGATGGTTCCATGTTTACAAATTACATTAAATGAGTTTTTGAATGATAATAAAATTTATAGCCCTCTTGAATATCCGTGTCCCTTCCGTGCCATCCTTGATCATCATGGACCTGAAATACATGCTTAAGAGGTCAACACAAAGGTTGAGTGATATTCATAGAGTTTGTTTAATGGTTGAACACAATATGTTGGTAGTATGAGTTAATTACACTCATACTTATGGTTGGAAAACAAAACAGGTAGGCTATGTTATTATACGCCCATAAAATGTATTATACACTAAGCTTATGACACCAAAACGTTAATGGGTACCAATATCAATCGGCGGAGTTATCCCGGTAGGTACTTTGCTAACATACCTAACTCTCAAATATTAGTGCATTTGTTTGAACTTAGTCAATACAAATGGGATTCGTCAATCCCAATAGGCATATTCACAATATTCGCGCTCACTATTACTAGTGATTAAATGGTTCATAATAAGGGATATTGGTTTTAGCAAGGATAGTACTTAGTGATAATAAAACAATCAGGCAAGCATACAATTGAAAAGCATTGTGTTCGGTTTAAAATAGCATGTATTCCCCCCAAGGGTTTGTAAAACAATTAAGTAATGGAAAGTGGGGCTATGAACTCACCGTGAGTTGGATGATGTATAATGAGAATGATGGATATGTCGTGAGAACTTCTACGAGCAACCTAGAATAATTATTGCTACTTAGGTTTGGAATAATGTCTAAGAATACAAAGAATTGCCTATATATGTCTTGCATTTAGTCCATGATGTGCAACAAAGTGTTGTGTAAGTCTTTGAAAAGAAATGGTTCATGAAACATGTATAATTTATATATCGTTTACTACCGTTCGGGCCGACATAATTCAGAAGTCATGTAGTAAACGTTCGAGGAGCCAGGACACTTTAATTCGTAAATCCACAACTCATCTCAACGGCTTACTTAATGAACTCCTCACATGAGGCTCCCTACTATTGTAGTAGTTGATAAAATATATATATATATATATATATATATATATATATATATATATATATATATATATATATATATATATATATATATATAAGTTTCGATCCGAAAAGTTACATGTCCAATATTTGAATAAACTTAGGAAAGTTTATTTTTACATGAAGATTGTTATTAGGGTAAGTTTCTCAAGTCTTGTATGACAATTACTTGTAAGATCTCATGGTTCTTTAGACGAAATAGATCCAAATTGTATGTTTAAGTTATCGCCAACTCTTTAGCTCATGTTTCGCCTAAGTGAGTTTGTATGATCATTTAGTCATGGCCTTGCCATGACCTTTGGTCATTGTTTCATGGTCTTGAGACTCAACCTTGGCTCTAGCCATGGTTGTGGTCTTGAATCTAGGTCATTAGAACTCTTGTTCTTTTTAAACAATAACAATTATATAGAGACTTATATATATAAAATAGCTGTTAAGAAACTGAAGAAAATCTCATTTGTTATTGGTTTTCTGGAGACGTGCACCTGAGTTTTTGAAGAAAACGTGATTCCGGACAACTTTCGTGCTTTAACTTTTTCGTGAAATGGACCAGAAGGGCCTCTTTTTTTGTATTTTATGTTCTGTCACAGAAAGTATTTAGGCAGTTTTGCCGCAAAGTTTTGGTAACTTCAAATGGTCATAACTTTTGACTCGTATACTCGTTTTAGGTTGTTCAAATTGCTATGGTTTCCTTGTTAGGTCCTATACTACAATATGTAATGGTCCAATATCATAATTTTACCATTTTGATCAGATTTTACCAAGAAAGTCACTAGTTTACTTGTTTAAATAACTTAACTTAACAATCATTTACAATAACTTGTTTTACTCATTTTTATACATCATGGACATGATCACAAGACAAAATATAACATGAATGATATGTAAATAACATGAATATGATATTTAATAAGAAGTATGTTAGGGTTTTGCTTACAACTTTTGGCTTTCAATTAAGAAAGGAAGTTAACATGTATGGTAAGGACTTTGATAGACTTAAGCTTCACCCTACTTCACTTCATGCAATCTTTCTACCCTTGTATTCTTGAAAGAGAGATGATGAAAGTTGAGGTGACTTGAGTAGATTTTAACTCAAGAGAATCACCAAAGTTTCAAAAGATTGGAAGTAGTTTGATTACTTAAAATCAAACTAGGGTTCATATGTTGTTGTATGTAACACCCCCAATTCATGGATGCAGCGGAATTCAAACTGGGTGTTACTCGACGGCACAATAGTCACAATGATAGAAAACGAACTCCAATTGAGTCGTTTTAAAAGATTTATCATTCAAATTATATAAATATCAGAGATTACAAAATGAGGTCCCAATTGGTTCCATGTTTACAATGTATAATAAATGAGTTTTGAATGATAATAAAATTTATAGCCCTCATGAGTATCCGTGTCCTTCCGTGCCATCCTTGATCGTCATGAACCTGAAATACATGCTTGAGAGGTCAACACAAAGGTTGAGTGATATTCATAGAGTTTGTTAAATCGATTGAACACAATATGTTGGTAGTGTGAGTTATAGGCTCACACCAATGTTTGGAAAACAAAACAGGTAGGCTACGTTATTATACGCCCGGAACATGTATTATACACTAAGCTTATGACACCATAACGTTAACGTGTACCAATATCGATCGGCAGATTTATCCCGGTAGGTACTTTGCTAACATACCTATATCTCAAATATTAATGCATTTGTTTGCACTTAGTCAAAACAAATGGGATTCGTCAATCCCAATAGGCCTATTATTAATATTCGCGCTCACTATTGCTAGTGATTAAATGGTTCATAATCAAGGATATCGGTTTAGCAAGGCTGGTACTTAGTGATAATAAAACAATCAGGTAAGCATACAATTTAAAAACATTGTGCTCGGTTATAAATAGCATGTATTTCCCCCAAGGGTTTGTAAAACAATGAAGTAATGTAAAGTGGGGCTATGAACTCACCTTAAGTACGATAGCAAGTAATGAAGGTGATGGTTGGATCGTGTAGGTTTCTACGAGCAACCTATAATAGAATGTTGCGACTTAGGATCGGAGTAAAGAATATAACGGAGTGCCTATATATATATCTTGCATTATAGTCCATGATGAGGTATGATGTTTATTTGTAAGTCTTTGAAAGTAATGATTCATGAAACATGTATGTTTTGTATATCGTTTACTACCGTTCGGGCTAACATATTTCAGAAGTCATGTTAGTAAGCGTTCGAGGAGCCAGGACACTTTAACTCGTAAATCCACAACTCATCTCGACGGCTTACATAATGAACTCCTCACATGAAGCTCCCTACTATTGTAGTAGTTGATAAAGTATATAGATATAAGTTTTGATCCGAAAAGTTACATGTCCAATATTTGTATAAACTTAGGAAAGTTTATTAGTACATGAAGATTGTTATTAGGGTATATATCATAAGTCTTGAATGACCATTTTCTCTTGGTAATATCTCATGGTTTCCTTTTAGGTGAAGTAGATCCAAATTGCTTGTTCATGTTATCGCCTAATTCATTGTTTCATGTTTACGCCTATGTAAGTTGGTATGGTCATTTCGTCATGGCCTAGCCATGACCTTTGGTCCTTGTTCCAAGGTCATGAGACACAACCTTGGCTCTAGCCATGGTTGTGGTCTTGATTATAGGTCATAAGACCTCTTGTTCCTTTTAAAGTATAACCAAAATCTAGTGACTTATATATATGTAAATAGCTGTTAAGAAATTGAGAAATATCTCACTCAGAAAGTGTTTTCAAGGCTCGAGCCTCTTTGTTCCTGAAGGAAAACGTGATTCCGGACAACTTTTGTGTTTTAACTTTTTCATGAATCGGACCAGAAAGGCCTCTTTTTGCGTGTTTTCTATTCTGTCACAGAAACATTTTGGCAGTTTTGCCGGAAAGTTTTGGTAACTTCAAATCGGCGTAACTTTTGACTCGTATACTCGTTTTAGGTGGTTCAAATTGCTATGGTTTCCTTGTTAAGACCTCTACTGTATTATGTAATAATCCAATATCATATTTTTACCATTTTGATCAGGTTATACCAACAAATTCACTAATTTGTTTGTTTTAGTAACTTGTTTCAACAATTCATTATAACAACATCTTTTACTCATCTTTATACATCATGGACATTTATACAAGACATAATATAGCACAAATAATATGTAAATAACATGAACATGATTATTTAACAAGAATCAAGTTAGGGTTTGGCTTACAACTTGTGGCTTTCAACAAAGAAAGGAAGTTAACATGTAAGGATAGGACTTTGATAGACTTGCTTCAACCCTTTTTCACTTCATGCAACCTTTCTACCCTTGGTATTCTTGAAAGATGGATGATGAAGGTTGAGGTGAATTGAGTGGATTTAAACTCAAGAGAAATCACCAAGTATTCTAGGGTTTGGAAGATTTTTGGTAACTTATGATCAAACTAGGGTTTCTATCTTGAAATAACTCTTGAACCTTGCATGATACTTGGAAGAGAATGAGCTAAGGATGAGAAGATGGGGAGGGTGAAGGGTGGCATTTAAATGAGGGGAGGAAGGGAGTATTTATAGTCCAAATGAGGAGGTTAGGAAACTAGTAGGAAATTACCAAAACTTGGTGACCAAGTTGTAATTTAGAGATGATCTAGGGGTAATTTCATGAGATGAAGCCACATGGGATGACTCCCCCCCTCCTAGGTCGGTTTGTAAGCTTGGAGAGCAAGGGTGTGGACTTTTCTTGGTATTATCCAAGATACTTGGTTAGTTTTGACTCCGGGAAATGCCAATCGTAAATGATTAAGCCTCAAAACGTAAAACCGGGTGTCGTAAAATTATGGAATTTGAAAGTATGGTTAAACATGTCCATATAGTCCATAATAAAATATAAAATGAGTGGTAGGTTCTATCGGGTGCTAAAACCCTGCTAAAAACTGGAAACACGGGTCTAAAACGCGTAATTCGCGTAAAACGCTGAATATTGCGTAAAATTGAGAAAAGTAAAAGGTTACTTTTCTAATGTGATAAAAATGATTTAAAATGACTTATAATGTCTAGACTGGGCTCAGTCTAGTGTTGGTTGGTATTAAATGTCTTTTAGACATCAAACCGTAAGCCTAAAAATCACGAAATGACTTATAAAATCAAGGAATGATTTTTGGTCAATGGGGGAGGGAAAGAATATGTTGACTTTTTCTAATAAGTTGAAAACTCAAATAGTCTTAGAAACGCGTTTTGTGGTCTAACGGTTAATCGCCCAAACGGTTAAGCGTGCTCATGCGAGAGTAGTACAGGCTTGGGTGACCTGCCGGGAAGTCTTTGGTCATGTTTTTCTCAGTCACGATTAATTCTAAAATAAATCATGAGCGTGTCAAACATTTTCCCGATGTGGGGTCACCTGACGGGGTTGAATTTCGTTGTGCGTAGAATTTCTGATTGACGTTTTACCCTAAAACGTGTAATTCCATGTAATTCCTTAATAACTTTCACGAAAATGATCTGACGGTTGTCAAACATTTAATTTGCCATGGAAATGATTTATCATTCGAGAATATCAAATAAAAATCAACTTTCGGGAAAATTTCGGAAAGAAATGAATAGTAAAAGTGAATAGTGAATTTCCCGGGAATAGTAATTAACCTGAAATTGTGAATTGTTATAGTCTCCACCCCATATGAGAGCTCCGTCCCGGAGATCAATTTGCGTTGGGAGTAGAAACTTTGTTGGTAAAAAGATGTGGTTATTTCTTTCGTATCTGGTCCTCTCGTTCCCATGTGTATTCAGGACCACGTCGTGAGTTCCAACGAACTTTGACAATTGGAATACGGCTTTGCTTGAGTTGTTTGACCTCTCGGTCCATGATTTCTACGGGTTCCTCAATAAATTGAAGATCGTCATTGAGTTGAATTTCATCGAGTGGAATCACGAGTGATTCATCTGACAAGCATCTCTTTAGGTTAGATACATGGAAAGTGGGGTGTACACTACTGAGTTCTGATGGAAGCTCAAGTCTGTACGCCACAGGGCCAACCCTGGCTAGGATTTTGAATGGTCCGATGTATCTTGGGTTTAGTTTTCCTCGTTTACCGAATCGTATCAAGCCTTTCCAAGGCGATACCTTTAGCATAACCCTGTCTCCGACATGGAATTCTAGGGGTCTGCGTCGTGTGTCGATGAACAGGTGTGGTTACTTATGAGGACTAAAGTCTGGGATTACCGGTGATGTAATTTGATTTGTCATTTCAGTGTATGGTGTAGCATGAGGCTTACTTTTATGTAGGAAAGGTATGGTAATAGTCGAATATCAAAGGAAATTGATATAGCAGTCGAATATTAATAGGAATTGAGATAGTAATTGCAATCATAGCCTAGTAGGTAATCGGTTGTTGTACCTAGTGTTTATTGACTTCATACTTATGTTATTTCGGATACAAATAAGTCCACTTTATTTATAATTCTTTATTTACATAGAGAGGCATCCCAAACAATGTAAATAGGGAAATATAAACTTATGGTTTAGTGCTTTACAATGTCTTTATTTAAATGAAAAGGCATCCCAACCCATTCAAATAATTACAAATCATCCTACACAACATTCATACTTAGTCGGTGAGTTACAAGGTAGGGTATTACGACATGATACTGGTGTTCCAAAAGAACAAGATGAATATTCAATCTTGTAAAGCTGGTGAGGGTGCTTGTGGTGTAACTAAGGATGATTTGAGCTTTAAAAGTGCATCAAGATCTGTTAATGAGCTTGTGTTTGCCACGGTTGTGAAGGTAATGTTGTGATATGTTGATGAACAAAAGTGCTTAGTGTATGCTTAACATTAATACTCTTAGGTATAGATGTTGAGTTTGCTTTAAAAATCTTAAGAGATTTTAAAAGTTTATGATGGAATGGTATCCTTAGGATCTAAACAGGATAGTACTTCTACAGGATGAAGAGAATAATTGGTAACTATCCCAAGATAGTAATTCGGATTATCTCATAAATGAAAAATTTCAAGAATGAATTTAGATCATACAAATAAGGTGTTAAGATCTTGCTGAGTGGTAAGGCACTATCGTGTCTCTAGATTGTTTTAATGTATTCTGGTGGTTTATCGTGTTCATGTAGGAAATCAACCTAAACATAACCCTAGTACAACTATTCTCAGTATTGGAAAATTTTAAGTCGAATATAGTTAGTCAGACTATATTCCACTGTCCCAAAGTTAAATATAGGTGACTAGTCTATATTTAGCCAAGGTTCGATAAAATTTTCAAATACCTAAATTAGGTATACTTTTGATATGTCCATTGCTTTCGGGAAACTATCCACTAAACAAAGGCGATGTCAAACCCTTCAATTGCAAGTCCCGGCCATACAAGACTTGTAACCCATGTTTTCACATTCCATTGCATAGAAGATAGTAAGGGTAGGTACGTATGGAAAGGAAGTTTTAAGTAGTTCTAAAATAGAACATACTTGGCCAGGATCACGAACTTTTAATAATGAAGGTTTCATAAGAAAACTTTGATGAATGTAAAGCTGAACTTCAGCTTTTGTAGGTAATGGATTTGTTTGTCCTTTAGAAATCGATAGGTTGTGACGGGTTTTTGATATCATATGAAATGATATTGATGATGTGATGGAATAATTATAGAGACCATTGCACAAAACACAATGTCTCGGGAGTAGGTTAGACCATTGTGCAATTCACAATGTCTGGGAAGTAGGTTAGGTCATTGTGTGACTCAAAACATTTGAGAAATGATTAAGACCATTGTATCATACAATGTCTTGGAAAATGAATGAGACCATTGTATCTCACAATGTCTTGGAAAATGAATGAGACCATTGTATCTCACAATGTCTTGGAAAATGAATGAGACCATTGTATCTCACAATGTCTTGGAAAATGAATGAGACCATTGTATCTCACAATGTCTTGGAAATGAATGAGACCATTGTAACATACAATGTCTTGGAAATGAATGAGACCATTGTATCTCACAATGTCTTGGAAAATGAATGAGACCATTGTAACATACAATGTCTTGGACATAAAATATTGGAGTAGGAATATGATTGGGAGAATGTGATTGTGTCGAAATGCCCTAGAATAGGCATACGTAGATATGTTTAGTCCATTGTTTAGATAAATGATTGAAAATAAACCGAGTTTATATATCAATATACTAATGCCTACGGGGAAATGCTCAAAATGGGTATATATGAATATACTAACATGTTTGTGTATCATAACATGCTTACTAAATCCATAATCGTCTGGAGGATGGAAGACACGGAGAGCGGAAGGCTATAAAATGTTTTTGTTTGTGATTGTAGTTATAGTTTAGGTCTCAATTAGACCCGTTTCTCTATAACCATGGCTCTGATACCAATCTGTAACACCCCCAATTCATGGATGCAGCGGAATTCAAACTGGGTGTTACTCGACGGCACAATAGTCACAATGATAGAAAACGAACTCCAATTGAGTCGTTTTAAAAGATTTATCATTCAAATTATATAAATATCAGAGATTACAAAATGAGGTCCCAATTGGTTCCATGTTTACAATGTATAATAAATGAGTTTTGAATGATAATAAAATTTATAGCCCTCATGAGTATCCGTGTCCTTCCGTGCCATCCTTGATCGTCATGAACCTGAAATACATGCTTGAGAGGTCAACACAAAGGTTGAGTGATATTCATAGAGTTTGTTAAATCGATTGAACACAATATGTTGGTAGTGTGAGTTATAGGCTCACACCAATGTTTGGAAAACAAAACAGGTAGGCTACGTTATTATACGCCCGGAACATGTATTATACACTAAGCTTATGACACCATAACGTTAACGTGTACCAATATCGATCGACAGATTTATCCCGGTAGGTACTTTGCTAACATACCTAAATCTCAAATATTAATGCATTTGTTTGCACTTAGTCAAAACAAATGGGATTCGTCAATCCCAATAGGCCTATTATTAATATTCGCGCTCACTATTGCTAGTGATTAAATGGTTCATAATCAAGGATATCGGTTTAGCAAGGCTGGTACTTAGTGATAATAAAACAATCAGGTAAGCATACAATTTAAAAACATTGTGCTCGGTTATAAATAGCATGTATTTCCCCCAAGGGTTTGTAAAACAATGAAGTAATGTAAAGTGGGGCTATGAACTCACCTTAAGTACGATAGCAAGTAATGAAGGTGATGGTTGGATCGTGTAGGTTTCTACGAGCAACCTATAATAGAATGTTGCGACTTAGGATCGGAGTAAAGAATATAACGGAGTGCCTATATATATATCTTGCATTATAGTCCATGATGAGGTATGATGTTTATTTGTAAGTCTTTGAAAGTAATGATTCATGAAACATGTATGTTTTGTATATCGTTTACTACCGTTCGGGCTAACATATTTCAGAAGTCATGTTAGTAAGCGTTCGAGGAGCCAGGACACTTTAACTCGTAAATCCACAACTCATCTCGACGGCTTACATAATGAACTCCTCACATGAAGCTCCCTACTATTGTAGTAGTTGATAAAGTATATAGATATAAGTTTTGATCCGAAAAGTTACATGTCCGATATTTGTATAAACTTAGGAAAGTTTATTAGTACATGAAGATTGTTATTAGGGTATATATCATAAGTCTTGAATGACCATTTTCTCTTGGTAATATCTCATGGTTTCCTTTTAGGTGAAGTAGATCCAAATTGCTTGTTCATGTTATCGCCTAATTCATTGTTTCATGTTTACGCCTATGTAAGTTGGTATGGTCATTTTGTCATGGCCTAGCCATGACCTTTGGTCCTTGTTCCAAGGTCATGAGACACAACCTTGGCTCTAGCCATGGTTGTGGTCTTGATTATAGGTCATAAGACCTCTTGTTCCTTTTAAAGTATAACCAAAATCTAGTGACTTATATATATGTAAATAGCTGTTAAGAAATTGAGAAATATCTCACTCAGAAAGTGTTTTCAAGGCTCGAGCCTCTTTGTTCCTGAAGGAAAACGTGATTCCGGACAACTTTTGTGTCTTAACTTTTTCATGAATTGGACCAGAAAGGCCTCTTTTTGCGTGTTTTCTATTCTGTCACAGAAACATTT
The DNA here is from genome assembly GCA_030686995.1 of Artemisia argyi. Taxonomy (NCBI): domain Eukaryota; kingdom Viridiplantae; phylum Streptophyta; class Magnoliopsida; order Asterales; family Asteraceae; genus Artemisia; species Artemisia argyi. The sequence continues at coordinate 108,910,976 of CM060695.1, forward strand.
TGGCAGTTTTGCCGGAAAGTTTTGGTAACTTCAAATCGGCGTAACTTTTGACTCGTATACTCGTTTTAGGTGGTTCAAATTGCTATGGTTTCCTTGTTAAGCCCTCTACTGTATTATGTAATAATCCAATATCATATTTTTACAATTTTGATCAGGTTATACCAACAAATTCACTAATTTGTTTGTTTTAGTAACTTGTTTCAACAATTCATTATAACAACATCTTTTACTCATCTTTATACATCATGGACATTTATACAAGACATAATATAGCACAAATAATATGTAAATAACATGAACATGATTATTTAACAAGAATCAAGTTAGGGTTTGGCTTACAACTTGTGGCTTTCAATAAAGAAAGGAAGTTAACATGTAAGGATAGGACTTTGATAGACTTGCTTCAACCCTTTTTCACTTCATGCAACCTTTCTACCCTTGGTATTCTTGAAAGATGGATGATGAAGGTTGAGGTGAATTGAGTGGATTTAAACTCAAGAGAAATCACCAAGTATTCTAGGGTTTGGAAGATTTTTGGTAACTTATGATCAAACTAGGGTTTCTATCTTGAAATAACTCTTGAACCTTGCATGATACTTGGAAGAGAATGAGCTAAGGATGAGAAGATGGGGAGGGTGAAGGGTGGCGTTTAAATGAGGGGAGGAAGGGAGTATTTATAGTCCAAATGAGGAGGTTAGGAAACTAGTAGGAAATTACCAAAACTTGGTGACCAAGTTGTAATTTAGAGATGATCTAGGGGTAATTTCATGAGATGAAGCCACATGGGATGACTCCCCCCCTCCTAGGTCGGTTTGTAAGCTTGGAGAGCAAGGGTGTGGACTTTTCTTGGTATTATCCAAGATACTTGGTTAGTTTTGACTCCGGGAAATGCCAATCGTAAATGATTAAGCCTCAAAACGTAAAACCGGGTGTCGTAAAATTATGGAATTTGAAAGTATGGTTAAACATGTCCATATAGTCCATAATAAAATATAAAATGAGTGGTAGGTTCTATCGGGTGCTAAAACCCTGCTAAAAACTGGAAACACGGGTCTAAAACGCGTAATTCGCGTAAAACGCTGAATATTGCGTAAAATTGAGAAAAGTAAAAGGTTACTTTTCTAATGTGATAAAAATGATTTAAAATGACTTATAATGTCTAGATTGGGCTCAGTCTAGTGTCGGTTGGTATTAAATGTCTTTTAGACATCAAACCATAAGCCTAAAAATCACGAAATGACTTATAAAATCAAGGAATGATTTTTGGTCAATGGGGGAGGGAAACTTTTAATTTGCCATGGAAATGATTTATCACACGAGAATATGCAATAAAAATCAAATTTCGGGAAAATGAATAGTAAAAGTGAATAGTGAAATTTTTCGGGAATAGTGATTAACCTGAAATTGCGAATTGTTACAAAACTCTACCATCACAGATGCATCAAGCACTACTAATCCAAAACCCAAGAAGAAAAAGTATGTCCCCGCTCCTGGTTCATCTCTGGTAAATGAACTTCCACATGTATTGACCCAAGCCCTTGAATCAGCCATAAAAAATATGCAGTAGCCTGCTCTAAGAAAAGAGAAACCTCCCAAACAAGTTCTTGGCATGCCTTGCCCAAGGAAGCCAGCTTCTTTTGATGACAAAAGAAAGACTGCTCAAAAGGGAAAGCAGAGTTATTAGGGTAAAGGAAAAAGGCCAATGGAGTAGGTTGTTGATGAGGCGAAAAATGATCCGTTTTTAGGGGGTCATTTAAGCCCGAATCCGAATTTATTTGATCAAATATTGCCCTAAATCGTTCCTTTTGTGATTTTAGGTACTTTGGGAGTGAAATCTGGAAAAGGAAGCAATTCGGACGTTTTTGGAACATAAAAGTGAAGAAAATGCCAAAGTCTTAATTTTCCATGCTGGGAACAGTAGGTGACGGCGTCAAGAGCAAAACCTTGACGGCGTCAAGAGAAAATTTCATGAGTTTCCATGACGACCCAGAACAGATTTGACGGCATCACGTAGGAAGGGCGTCAAGAGTAAAAGAGTCATGACGGCCTGGAAGTGTATAAGTCTTGACGGCGTTAGAAGTAGATCTACGCAGTCCGAGAAGAGTTTTGGCGGCGAGGTGACGGTGTCACAAGTTTATTCTTGACGCCGTCAAACCTATTTTTCTATATATAGTTTTCTAATTTTCACACATTAAGGGGAGAGAAGTTTTGGGAGAAACCCTAGTACGATTTTGGTGTAACTTTACAGGTTTTTCAAGGGTTCCAACCCCTTGATACCTTGCATGTTTAATCAAGATAAGTGTTCTTCTAATTCAATCAATATGTCTATGTGTTGGTTGTCTATATCATGTTCTTATCTTAATTCCATCATGCTAGGCTAGATCTATCTTGTGTTTGCTTAGATCTAATGAAACCTAGATGTTAATTATGTGTTGATTACTTGTTTATTCTTGTTTTGGATGAATGATTTATATGTTAGGCTTAAGAAAACTGGCAGATCTCCACTTGGTAACATGCTTGAACGTCTTAAGAAACATGAACCGAGGCGCACTAGGTCTTTATTGGTTGTATTTAATGCATGAGCCACTGTTTACAATCCCTATAGTTGTGCTGGGCATGGTGTAGGAGGAGATAAGAACTCATAGAATTGGGGAGTTATGTGTGCCACCCCATGAATGGTATTAAGGAATACGATCCGTCATCCATGCAATTATAACAAGTAATTAACGTGTAAAAGATGTCTAGGGAGTAATGAAATCTAAGTAAACACATTTTCTCCAATTACTGTTCACAACCTTAGTATAAATTAGTTTATTTTTATTTATAGTATTTTATTTTGATTGCATTTTAGTATTGGGTTAGTTGACTAGCAACTAATTCCGCCCAAATCCTTCAAACCCGAGATATTTACTTGCTTTCACAAAAATATAAAAATACAAAAAAATAATCATCCCTCACCTTTAGAACTAGTATTTAGGCTTTCTAATCCTAGCGACACTATTCCTAAGCTGAACGATCAATCCCCCGGTACTTGTCACTATACTATACTACAACGATCAGGTACACTGCCTGGTGGGGGTTGTAAGCTTCTCGAGATCCCTCGAGAGGTAAAACCTGTTGCGATTCCCACGCATCAAGTTTTTGGCGCCCCAGCCCGGGGAATAGTTATTGTCTAGGTTAGAATTTCTTTTTATTAGGTTTACTTGCTAGATTCCTTTCTAGTAAGATTTTATTTTTACTTTTAGGTCTTCTTTAGTCTATCTATTTCTTTGTGCTTTTGTTCGTAACTCTTTACCATCCGACATCATGGAAGGTGGTAACATCTTTGAACCCGTCATCCCACCACAACAAAACCCACCATTAGAACCCCTTAGGCCCCGAACCTTAGGAGAGTATTCCCGACCTAGCCACCAAGGCTACCGAAACACCATTGAGCTCACCGGAGCCAATGTGACTCCCTTGCGATCCGACACCATCCGGTTGGTGCAAAGCGGATGTGCATTCCATGGACTTCGTTCCGAAGATCCAAACCAACATCTTAAGGACTTTCTCAAAATCGTAGATTCCATAGACCTAGGTGTTGAAACTAGAGAGACTACCCGTTTACGCCTATTCCAATTCTCTCTACGGGATCAAGCTAGTCAATGGCTTGAGCGTTTACCCGCGGGATCCATCACCACATGGGATGATCTCACCACTCGTTTCCTTGCTCAATTTTTCCCACCGGGGAGAACTACTAAGCTTAGAAATGACATCTTGATGTTCCAACAACGTCAAAATGAATCTCTCTATGAAGCATGGACTCGTTTCAAGAACTTGCTCCAAAAAGACCCTCATCATGGCATAGATCTTTGGCTCCAAGTCCAAATATTTAATGACCATATCGACATCTCCACGAGGCGAGCCATTGACCAATCGGCCGGTGGTAAGCTACGTGATCTTAGTGCGGAACAATCATGGGAACTCATAGAAGATCTTGCTCTCTATGACAATGAAAGTTGGAATGATCCCCGTGACTTGAACAAAACGGTCAAGGCAATATCTTTGCCTTCGAACAATTCTAGCACTCCCGATCGTAGGATCATGGAGCTTGAGGACCAAGTCAAGTTTCTCATGAAATCTTACGAAGCTCCTAAGCCTTTAAGCCAAGTGAACAAAATCACTTCTTCATGTGAATTATGTAGTGGTCCCCATGACACTCGTGATTGTGTGGAACTCCCCGGAACAGCTTTTACGGACTACGCATCCACGCGTATCGACGAAGCGGGAGATAAGTGGTACACTTTCAAGCCCGAGCCAAACACATACGGTCATTCATACAACCCCTCATGGAAAAATCACCCAAACCTTAGGTGGAAACAAAATCAACCCAATCCTTCCAATCCGCCTAACCGTTACCAACCAACCGGTCCACCATCCAACCATACTTTCAACAACAATCCTTCTAACAACTATGGTAGTACCAACAATCTTGAAGGATTGATGTCAAAGTTTATGGCATCTCAAGAAGCCCACATAGCTACGTTCGAAACCGAATTCAACCAACAACAAACGGAGATGACCAACAAGATTGACAACTTGTTGAAAGCCCTCAGCAACCAAGCGTTAATCACACCTAGGAAGGACACTAGGGACACCAATAGTGGAAGCCAAATTAAGGACCCCTCATCATCCAAACATGTACACTTTGTCAATGTTGTCACCATTAAGCCAATAGATAAGGAGATAGAAGAGAGTGACAAGAATGAAGTTAGAGTAGAAGCCGAGACTAAGGATGAGAATAAGGAAGTTGAGGTTGATAGTAGAGAGGAATTAGAGGAGGTAGAACCTATAGAAGAATACTTTGATAAGTTGCCAACCAAGGAAGAACGGGAATACCATAAGGATTTATTCAATAGTCCCGAGAGAACATATATCTTTGGCGACCCCCTTATCAAAATGAGAGACCCCTCTAACATTAACATCCCATGCAATATCGGGTACATGCATACATGGAAAGCTTACATCGACCCTAGATCCCCCGTGAACATCATGACTAGAACTTATTACAATTGGGTGATGTAGAAGCAACTTGATTTTAGGATGATGCCTAACAAGAATCTGATAAGTAATTTTGCGGGAAGAGTGAAAGGATTGCATGTGATTATAGGGAATCTCACCTATGAGATCGATTTTATGATAGTTGAGGACACTCGTCCGGTGATAGATGCTTGTCTAAGCCAAATAATATTCGGAAGACCATTTGTTGAGGCCACTAGGATGAGTTATGATCCGACTTTAGGGATAGTTAGATTCAAGGAAGGGAATGATGAGGTTGCTTATCAAATGCCCTACAAGATTGAGCAATACCGCCTTCTCTCTAATTTCAAAAAGGAACACAAGCAAGCGGCTTATTATAGGAATGAGGAGGATAGACGTAGAGGAGTAGAGTATGTGAGAAATAGGATGCTTGGTTTCTATAAAGAATGCTTGCAACTAGGTCCGAAATACAAAACTGGTTTAGAAGACGACCTAGAGAGTGGAACCAATGATGAAATCACGTAGTAACCCATGACCTTGAGTCTAGCTACAAGACTCGTAAATAAAGAAAAGCGCTTCTTGGGAGGCAAACCATGTTTTGTGTGATTTTATTTGTTTGATTGTTATTTGATTCCGTATGCATGTTTTATTTTATTTGTTGGTTGATCATGTTTCTAAACTTAATAGTGAAAATACTTTACTTTGTTGTTTTGGCCTAGTCTTAACTCCACCTAAAGGTATTTTTGCAAAAGATAAGTGTAAGGGGAAACCCAAATATGTTTTTAAGAAACAAACCGATCATGATTCTCCACAATATTAAATGAACATGTGTATTCGTATTTGTTAGAGTCAAATGCTTGTATTGAGTCATAATGAAGTTTTGCAGGATTTTCCAGGAAGTAGGACCAAGTTTTTCCAGAAATTTTCCGAAAACTTAACATAAGGATTTCTGCAGGTCAATTCTGACGACGTCAGGGGTTTACTCTTGACGGCGTCAGGAGTTAAAATTTGGAAATTTTACCGGTTTTGTTTTTCTAACGGAGTCTTATGGTTTTTGTGAATTATTAAGTTTTATAATCTCCAGGAGATCTGCAAACTTCGTTCCACAAGCATTATATCTTATCTTGTTTTCTAGGATTTAGTAACTTATATAGAATGCCGCCGATTTTACGCGAGGTTGTCTTGTCTATTTTGTCAGGTTTTACAGGTTATGTATGACAAGAAGATGATTTATATTCTGGAAGGGAAGCTTTGATTGTTCATTTTCTTGGAGGAAGATTTAACCTGACCATCCTATTATCCATACCGAGCGAATCAGGGGAGTATTTGATTTCTTTCTCTTTACTTTTTCACTTTTACATTCTTTACTTGAACATTGGGGACAATGTTCATCTTAAGTGTAAGGGGAGGGTAAAAAGATGATACCTTACATATGCACTTTCGCTTGAGTTTGTTTTGTTTGATGGTAGATGTGTAATAAAACTATGAGAAATACTTGTTAGTGTAATTTTAGCGCCAAATTTAAAATTTTTTACAACATTTAGGAGTGAAACTTTAGCCATAGCAAGCGTCTCATGGATAGGAGATTGTACGACTAGCACATAACCGTATATTCAGAAAAATTTTCCACCCAAATATGTGAGGTTCGCCTTTAGATTTGATAGGAAAAGCATTTATTATTAGTGCTTATGAGTGTACCGGTAGCATTTAGATTCTAGAACTTGCGTTAGTGATGCATCCCGAGACCGCTAGTGAGACTACATTCGTGTAGTAGGATTTACTACATGATAAGAGGCATTAGGATCACCCTTGTGTTAAACCCGTATCATAATTACTTGACCATTTAAGTCATATTACTTGCCTAGTTAAGTCAACTAATTTTTCCCACACCCTCAGCGTTGTACTCATTTTTAGTACACGAAACCCCTAGTACACCCCTCCGAGCCTATCTTTTCGTTTCTAACTTTAAGCATCTTACTTAAAGGAAGAATTTGTTACACCCCACTTAAATGTACAACCAAATCGCCTTAGCCTTCCGTGTATGCGCTCATTTTTAGTGCATTATTGTTATTTGTTAAGCCCTAAGTTAACTTTCTAATTGATTACATGGTTGCTAAGTCGAGTCATATCCTTGTACATATTGTTTTGGGACGATTGGGACTCATGGGTAAGTACTTATTTTATGAAGTAATGGGGAAGAACATCACTTATTACCCCCATATGTACGTTAATCTTAAAAGTGCTCCAAGTGTTTTGATTTTCTTAATTCGAGTCGTTAGATTAGTTAAATGTAAAGTATGTAAAGATTCAAGTGTAAGGGAAACGTTCATTCCCTATGATGTATTATTTTGGATGGTAGGGTAAGAGTGTATGCAAAAAAAAAAAAAAAAAAAAAAAAAAAAAAAAGAAAAAAAAACATACGGACTACCATCCTTTTTTATTCTATGTTCATTTTATGTTTTTGTTATTTTTCATTTATTAGCTTAAGTCGAGTCTAGTCTTGGCTTAGCAACGCCACATTGTACATGTAATTAACTAAGATTGTTAACTCGCCACCAGTAAACTTTCCTTTATCCAACAAAACCGTGTATTTCATATCCCTATACCTAACGTTACAACCCTTTAAAAGACCTCTTTGATAGTTTATCCTAGGTGCTTACGCCATGTGGTGGAGGTTTGATCCTTTCCCAAGCCTATGGTAATCTATTTTGCTATGACAGGTAGTGAGAGATATCTTCCGTTTCCATATTGTAATTTACACTTTATTACACCCAAGAGATGTGAGTATCTAAACACTATTTGTGAGGTGCTAGTGTATGACCTCCGTGCTTGTCTATTGGTCTTTAGTGGAACGATTATTTGTTGTAATTACTTTTATATTAGTGTTAAATGACCCCTAACTTGTCTTTTGAGTAGAATAAAAGCGCATTTGCTTGAGGACAAGCAAATCTCAAGTGTAAGGGTATATGATGAGGCGAAAAATGATCTGTTTTTAGGGGGTCATTTAAGCCCGAATCCGAATTTATTTGATCAAATATTGCCCTAAATCGTTCCTTTTGTGATTTTAGATACTTTGGGAGTGAAATCTGGAAAAGGAAGCAATTCGGACGCTTTTGGAGCATAAAAGTGAAGAAAACGCCAAAGTCTTAATTTTCCATGCTGGGAACAGTAGGTGACGGCGTCAAGAGCAAAACCTTGACAGCGTCAAGAGCAAATTTCATGAATTTCCATGACGACTCAGAACAGATTTGACGGCGTCATGTAGGAAGGGCGTCAAGAGTAAAAGAGTCATGACGGCCTGGAAGTGTATAAGTCTTAACGGCGTCAGAAGTAGATCTTGGCAGTCCGAGAAGAGTTTTGGCGGCGAGGTGACGGCGTCACAAGTTTATTCTTGACGCCGTCAAACCTATTTTTCTATATATAGTTTTCTAATTTTCACACATTAAGGGGAGATAAGTTTGGGAGAAACCCTAGTACGATTTTGGTGTAACTTTACAGGTTTTTCAAGGGTTCCAACCCCTTGATACCTTGCATGTTTAATCAAGATAAGTGTTCTTCTAATTCAATCAATATGTCTATGTGTTGGTTGTCTATATCATGTTCTTATCTTAATTCCATCATGCTAGGCTAGATCTATCTTGTGTTTGCTTAGATCTAATGAAACCTAGATGTTAATTATGTGTTGATTACTTGTTTATTCTTGTCTTGGATGAATGATTTATTTGTTAGGCTTAAGAAAACTGGTAGATCTCCACTTGGTAACATGCTTGAACGTCTTAAGAAACATGAACCGAGGTGCACTAGGTCTTTATTGGTTGTATTTAATGCATGAGCCACTGTTTACAATCCCTATAGTTGTGCTGGGCATGGTGTAGGAGGAGATAAGAACTCATAGAATTGGGGAGTTATGTGTGCCACCCCATGAATGGTATTAAGGAATACGATCCGTCATCCATGCAATTATAACAAGTAATTAACGTGTAAAAGATGTCTAGGGAGTAATGAAATCTAAGTAAACACATTTTCTCCAATTACTGCTCACAACCTTAGTATAAATTAGTTTATTTTTATTTCTAGTATTTTATTTTGATTGCATTTTAGTATTGGGTTAGTTGACTAGCAACTAATTCCGCCCAAATCCTTCAAACCCGAGATGTTTACTTGCTTTCATAAAAATATAAAAATACAAAAAAATAATCATCCCTCACCTTTAGAACTAGTATTTAGGCTTTCTAATCCTAGCGACACTATTCCTAAGCTGAACGATCAATCCCCCGGTACTTGTCACTATACTATACTACAACGATCAGGTACACTGCCTGGTGGGGGTTGTAAGCTTCTCGAGATCCCTCGAGAGGTAAAGCCTGTTGCGATTCCCACGCATCAGTTGTGTTGGGTAGGATTGGTAGGTTTGATGTAGGATGTTTGTGGTAGTTTTTTGTGTTTCCTGTTTGTGTCTTTGTGATGGTTGTCTGTATCTTTTGGAAGAATGAATGTAACCCTTTGATAATAATGAAAATCTTATCTTTTGAATGATCCATGTAGCCTCCCCTTAACTAATGACTAACTATTAATGCCTCCCCTCAATAATAGCTTAATTATTAATCATACCAATACTCACAACTAAAAAAGTGAATCTTGAAACATTAAAGCCCTTTGTGAGTAGAACTGCTACATTATCATCTATATGGACTTTAACCATATTGATAAGCCTATGCTCAAAGCAATCGCTGATAAAATGATGTCTGATTTGAATATGCTTTGTTTTGGAATGATAGACTGGATTCTTCACAATACAAATGGTACTCTCATTATCAATGTTGATAGGTGTATTGTTGAAGTTGAATCCATAATCCAAAAGCTGATTTTGCAACCAAAGTACTTGAGCACAACAACTTGCAGCAGCTACATACTCTGCTTCTGTGGAAGATGTTGCTACAATTGTTTGCTTTTTGCATTGCCATGAGACTAATCTACTTCCAAGATACTGACACCCTTCAGTTGTAGATCTTCTTGGGATGAACTTGATGTCTTGCACATAAACACACAGCAAAAGTAATATCAGGCCTAGACGCAGTTAAGTACATTAGACATCTAATCATAAACCTGTATAATTTGACATCAACATCTTCTCTTTCTTCATCTTTTTCCAAAGGCTTGTTAGCATCAACAGGTGTAGAAGCTGGCTTGACAGTTGTGAAGTTGAATCTCTTAAGAATGTCTGCAACATACTTATCTTGACTTATAAATATTCCACTACTTGATTGTTGTACTTGAAGTCCCAAGAAGAATGTTAATTATCCCATTGAACTCATCTGAAATTCTTTTTGCATAAGATCTTCAAATTCCTTCACCATAGATTGCTTAGTAGCACCAAAAATAATATCATCTACATAAACTTGGACAAGCATGATATCCTTCTTATCTCTTTTGATAAACAAAGTCTTGTCAATAGCACCTCTCCTGTAACCATGTTGCAATAGAAAATTTGAGAGTCTTTCATACCATGCTCTTGGGGCTTGATGAAGGCCGTACAGAGCCTTGATAACCTTGTAGACTTTGTTTGGATGTGCAGGATCTTTAAAACCAGGAGGTTGTTTTACATAAACTTCCTTTGTGATAGTGCCATATAGAAAACCACTTTTAACATCCATCTGATATATAGGAAATCCCATATAAGATGCAAAAGCCAAAAATAGCCTTATGGCTTCAATCCTTGCCACAGGAGCAAACACTTCATCATAATCTACTCCTTCTTCTTGTCTATATCCTTGAGATACTAACCTTGCTTTATTCTTGATTACATTCCCTCTTTCATCTCTTTTCACTCTGAAAACCCATTTTATTCCAATTAACCTTTTACCATCAGGTAAATCACATAGTACCCATACTTCTTGAAGTTTAAACTGTAGGAGTTCTTCTTGCATAGCTTCAACCCAACTCTCTTTGGCTAATGCTTGTTTGATTCTCTTAGGTTCTTCTTGAGACAGAAAGCAAGCAAAAAAACACAATTTCTAATCCTTGTGATTCACCGTGTATTGCTTGTAGATAAAGCTAAGTAAAGAAGTATGTTGTTGAGACATATTCTTAGCTTTAGTTCTTGTATGTACTCCTGAACTAGAAGGTCCAATTATTTTACTAACATGATGATCTTTGTGAATTTTGAGAGTAGGAGTTGGTGGAACTTCAAGATTATCTTCCAATTTTGTGAGGTCAGGGTCTTCATTAGAATCTAAGAAAATGCCTTCTTGTTCCAACTCATCATCAGTATCTTCTAAGGAAGACATGGTTGGATCATGTAAATCATCAGCATTCTTGCAATTTGAAGTATCTAAAATCTGAGAAGTACTTTCAAATGGATCATCAGTACTTTGAGGCAAAGTACTGTCAGTGCCTTTAGCCTTCTTCTTTTCTACTTCATAAGCTCTCCTTTGATCATCTTCATAGGATTTTGCAATTGTTTCTTGAAGAAGCATCCTATTAAGCTCATCTTGGATAGCTTAGTCTTCATCAGATACTGCAGTCTTTGGTGGAACAGTACTTTGAGGATCAATAGTACCTTAAGGTGCAGCAGTACTTTTCTTCTCATCATTTGGTGCTTCATCAGAATCATCTTTAGATCTTATATGAACTCCATGAACAATGTATTGTAACTCTTCTTCATTAAGAAAAACTTGATTTTCTTCCCTTACAGGTACGTAGTTCATAGATGAAGACATTAAATCAAGATCAAACATCCAATCAGGACCTTTACCTTTTTGATTTTCTTGTTCTTCTTGAAATTCAACATGAAGACATTCTTGAACCTTCTTGGTAGCCTTATTGTATAGTCTAAATCCTTTGCTGTTTGTACAATAACCCAATAAGTATCCTTCTTCTGATTTACCATCAAATTTTCCTAAATTATCAACAATGTTTAAGATAGTCAGGGGACATCCAAAAGGCTTCATAAACTTAATGTTTGGCTTCTTTCCCATGAGTAACTCATAAGGTGTCTTCATCTGAGGTTTTGTTATTGACACTCTATTTAGCACATAACATGCAGCACTTACAGCTTCAACCCAAAATGGAACAGGTAATTGGGAGTCTGCAAGCATTGTCCTTGCCGCTTCTATCAAAGTTTTGTTCTTCCTTTCTGCAACTCCCTTTTGCTGAGGAGTTCTAGCAATACTGAATTCTCTTTTAATTCCTTTCTTAGCACAAAAGTCATCCATAAGCTGATTCTTGAATTCATTCCCATTATCACATCTAATTCCTCTAACGTTGAGTCTTAACTGATTTTCAAGTGCTATTATAAGATCATGAATAGCATCAAAAGTTTCATCTTTAAATCCTAAGATAAAGACCCAGCTAAATCTGCTACAATCATCTGTTATTACCAAACAGTACTTCTTCTTTGTTAAGCTAACAACAGAAACAGGTCCAAACAGATCCATATGCAGCAATTCCAAAGGTTCCCTTATTGTTTTTACTTCAATCTTCTTACAGGAAGCCTTGTGTTGTTTACCCTTCTTGCAAGCCAAACATGAATGATCAAGTTTGAATGTTTTAGAAGGTAAACCACTAACTAAATTTCCTTTGACCAGCTTATTGATGTTTTTGAAATTAACATGCCCTAGTCTTTAGTGACATAGATGTGCTTCGTCCATTGTTGCCCTTGCAATCAAGCATGTTGCTCTTTCAGCAGAATTGATGTTCTTCAAATCAATGATATACACATCATTGGTTCTTGGTGCTCTCAGCATCACCAAGTTTTCATCTTCTAATCTAAACTCAGGGGAGAGAATAAGACATTCTGTGTCAAGAAACAACACAGGGTACTTCTTGACACAGATCTGAGAGACTGACAAAATGTTGAATTTAAGCTCCTTCACATATCTGACATTCTCAAAATCAATAGATCCTGCCTTAATGGCTCCTTTTCCAGTGATTCTCCCTCCATCATTATCATTCCCAAATGCAACTCTTCCTCCAAAATAAGCTTTAAAATCTGACAAGATCTCCTTTTCTCCTTTCATACTTCCAGAGCAACCACTATCCACAATAAGATGATCTTTAAGCTCCTCTGGTGGGTTGCCCTGCATAAAAATGAAAAGGGTTAGTTTCTTTTAGGAACCCAAGCCATTACTGACTTGTGTTCCCCTTGTGGAGTAACATACTCAAATTCTTTGAGCATGTAATCACCGCTGTTTTTGAAAATACTATCAAGAACTACTGTTTTTGATTCCAAAACTTGTGTTGAATTTTTATCAACCCCTTTTTCACCCTTATGTTCTGAAAGTACTTTGTCTGTTTCAGCAATACTTCCTTTGGTTGTAAGACCTTCTAAGTTTGTAGGAATTGAATCTCTTAGGTCTTACAGTTGAGTCTGTCCTAGTAGTAGCTTGATTGGGAAACTTCTTAATAGTGCTTTGAGAAAGTACTGCCTGACCAGTGCTTTGTGAAGGAACTGTGGGTTTGGAGAATGTTCTTTTCTGATGAGGGTACCTATAATCTTTTGAGAAATTACTATGGTTAACCCTATTTGTGTAATTCCAAACTAGTTTATTCTCCTTTGGTTTATTCTCTCTGTGCTTATGGGTTGTAGATGTGGTCTTTGGGTATTTGCTTAAGTATTCTGAGTGATAATCACAGTCCTTGATCAAATGATGAGGACTATAACATACAAAGAATAACTTTGGACCCATCATTTGAAATCTATTCCCAAAAGGTTTTATATGATAAGCAGTATTTTGAAATGAGTTTCTTGTAGGTACTGCTGAATGATGAACAATACTTTGAGAAGTTTTTGGAAGAACTGCTTGTTTTGAAAAATCTTTTTCAGATTCAGAAACCTTATTATCATCCCTAGGTGCTTCAACAGATTCTCCTAAAAGCTCAGGATTTGACTGACCTTTAAGCTTTTTCCTAAATTCTAGGTTAACTACCCAATAACAAGAGACATCTGTCCTAGGTAGTTGAAAACTGCCTGTGGGTGGAGGAACTTCATTGTAACTTTTGTTTTTCTTAAACTCAGGAGGTGTTGAACAAGGTGATTCCTCATCACTAGATGTGTTTCCTTCTAAACTTATGAATTCTTCGTCACTAGTTGAGGTTTCCTGAGAAAGATTTAATTCTTGGTTCCTAGACGAAAGTGCTTCTGAATCATAACCTAGGCCAGTTTTAATGTTTGTTGTTATATGTTTTTCAACAAAACTAACATGTGACAGACCTGATTCTTTCCAAACAGCAAGTTTTTCTAGCAACTTATCTCTTTCTTTAGTGACCTTTTCTAATTCAGAAACTTTACATCCTAGCTTCCACTCACTTAGCTTTAACTGATAATCTTGTTGTTCATATTGTTCAGCCCAAGCTACTTCATTATTCTCATGTGTGATTATCTTAGCTTCCATGGATTCTAAAGTCAATTGGTAACCAAGTATCTCAGATCTAGCTCTTCTATAGTTATCTCTTTCTATTTCATATTCTTTAAGCATCTTTTGATAAGAGTAACTACATTTGGAACATACCTCAGAGATAGTGAATGAACTTGGTGAAGTAGCCATCATAGTAAGCTGAACAGATTCTTCTTCACATTCCATGCTCCAATCAAAGCTTCCTAGACCATCTCTTGACTCCAAAGCTTCATATCCAGGTTCTTCATCAAAAGTTGTGCTCCAATCAATCTCTTCAAGTGCAACCATAGAATAGGTTACTGGTTCATCATCAAATTCTTTACTCCAATCAACTTCTGACAGATCTTCTTGAGCAACCAAGGCTTGTGACTTTGGCTCAGCAATAGGGACTTCTTTTCTTTCAACCTTGGGTTTAGGTTGTTCAATCATCCTGTTTGCTTGAAACTTTGCAAACTTGCATTCCCTTGCAAAGTGACCAGTCCTTTGACAGTTAAAGCATTCAATATTGGACTTTTCAAACTGTTGCTTCAACAGGTTCCTATGCATCTTCTTGGAAGCATCATTACCTCCAAATCTTGTTTTAATAGCAGCCCATAGTTGTTTTGCATCCTTGGCATCATGAAACTTCAATAAGTGCCCATCAGGAATGACAGAGAGCAATATGTTTGGAGCCTTGTCTTGATTTCTTTTGGTAGCAGCTGGTATGGTTGGCTTAGGTGGTGTTGGTTGTCCAGGGATCTCCAATGGTTCTTCAATTTGCATGTTACCATTGACAATCACATCCCATAGTGCATGGTCTGTGATGGCAATCTACTGCCTCATCTTCATGGCCCATAGATCATATTCTCCCTTCTTGACAATAGGAATTCTGACAGTAGTGAAGGATGGAGCAGGTGCAACATCTGTCGACATCTTTAAGGGTTTGTAGTAGAATCGGTTTAATAGGTTTTCTTCTTAATCAAAGTTTCCAACACAAGCTCTGATACCACTTGTTGGATCGATATACTCTGACTAAACTACTTTGTAGCTTGTAAGGTTTTAACAATCTTGAATGACTCAAAACAGTTAATAGTGAAACAATGATATTACTTTGTAAAGTATGCAGAATCTACTAACACAAAGCTACGAAGAACTTTGTTATTATTAAAACAACTCTTAAAACTGCCTCACTAATTATAGGTTTACTAACAATCCCTAACTTTCTCTAAAATCGCTTTTGTAGAACTCTAAGACTCATAGAAACTTTTTATGACTTCGACTAAAACTTCTATCCCTAATACCATCATAAGGCTCCTTATATAGATAACCTTAAGTCGGTTTACATCATCTACTTGAACGACAAGTAATTATCCCTAACTAATTCTAGAATATTCATACAATATTACATAATAATCCTTTAAACAATATTGCACATAAGTCCTTGTTCTTGGAAAGTACTTTGACTAATCTTCAATAAGTAGCAGTACTTTGACCTTGATCAACATGTTGACAATTGAGCAGTACTTTGACATAACGGTACTTTGACTTCATATCCCAACAATTGTGGAGTTTCTTAGACTCCTTGGATCGTTTTAAGCACTAGGGTTAACAATAATAATGATAATAATCATGCACAGTGGAATTAACAAAACATAATTATTATTGAACAAGGTTTCTTCATCATCATCTTCACTACAACTAATCTAGGCGTCTACAATAAGACTACGCCTAGACACACACACATCTTTGCTAGTCGACTACATTATGGAAGACTTATGAAAACCTATTCGCTGCATTCTGTTTATATAACACAGAATTAGGGTTACAAGAATACTACGCAGGACTAAAATATAAATCTTCTTTTGCAAGTAAGTCCTTCTCCATCTTTTGTTGAATTCCTTCTTGTTGTATTAAGTCCCTATTGTTTCATTCTTTCTTGTTTTGTATCATCAAATCTAATAGACCCAACAATCTTCCCCTATTTGATGATGACAAAACAACAACGAATCTTGTACGAACTTCTCTAGATGAAGTAGAGAAATTGAGATAATTAAATCTCGCCATGAATGAAACAATCTTTGTCTTCCCCTTAATCCATGCCATACCACTCTAACATCTGTTCCCTTTTTGTTATCAACAAATAGGGAACATCTGTAATATGATCTTGACCACCACGAACCAATACCACACTCCTAACCAAAGCCTTCCAATGTTTCAAATTGCCCTCCATGAAGAACACCAAAATGCTTACTAAAAATGAATCTAAAACAGTAGAAAACTCCAACTAGTAGTAGTAATAATGATCAAGAGTAGTAAGAATCAAACACTTCCCCTAGACTGGTGCATGAACATTAACTGATTAAACACATCATAAGATACTTCCCCTGAAATCAATGTGTTAACCATCTCTTGAATCTTCAATTCTGTAGGCTCTATGTATTGATCACATGCGAAGAAAACTAAATATAACGAACTTGATGAAGAAGTAGAATAACCCAAACTTGTGCCTTATGTCTTGTACTAACCACGTGACATTGAACTTATACCCAAAACCAAATATATAAGTAGACCGCAATCTCTTGATAAAATCCTCATCTTCAATGAGACTCTGAGCACAATAACGTAACTCCTTCAAGTGATAGTTAACTAGGTCTTCGTCCATCCTCCCCTTGACCTATGAAAACTAGATTTGACAAGTGTTCATTACCACCGTATAAAACAAACAAGTTATCTTTAAAGTGCAACACCCCACTTTGAGATATGATAAGAACACAAACTTGTGAAACTCAACTACAACATCAAATATGTGATAATCCATCTTCTTCGTAATCAATTAATCAATAAGAACGAAATACCAAGCCTTTTTAAACATTTAAGTACAAAAACCAAACTCCTTGTGTATGTGAACCAAAATCCCATTCTGTGTGTGTAATCCAAAACCAATCAAACTACTCATAAAATTCCTTGTCGAAGGATTTTAAAATCATGTATTCTTGAAGCTTCTTCGCCTTAAGCAATTAATCTTTAACAAAACAAAGCTTTCAAGAACCCTTTAATATCGACAAACACTACTCTTACTTGTTGTCGTTTGAACATATAAAAATCATAGCAGTATTAAGTTTCAAACGAGCAGCAGAATTAATACCCGGGCAGCAGAATCATAAACGCAGCATCAGTATCAAATAGTGCAGCAGCAGAAAAATTTTATACGGAGCAGCAGAACAAAAATTAAATAGCAGCAGGATGAAGTAGTATAAAAATTCAACGCAACAGTAGAATTAAATAAGCCTTGACCCTATACCTCTGATTGAATCTTGTACCAGACGACAAATACATCAGCAGTAATTGAGTAGACGACATCCTAATCAATGTGTGATACGAGGATTAATTCATTCATATTCGCATGTAAACCAGATCAACGATCCACGTCACCCTTCCACTTACACGTTTTATAGAGTTTGATTAGATCAGTACCAGGAATGATGTTAAATTCAACCGACTGTTGATCCATGAATCAATTTAATAATACATCCACAAACAAATCTTTTGTAAATAAATTACATTGTCAGTATGAGACACTAGAACGAAATCACTGACCCATGTGCAATTTGTAAAGAATAACCATATCTCTGCTCCACTAAAACTTAATCTTGAATCCATAAAATAAATCCCTTTGTTTCATTCTTTTATCCATTTTGTCACATCAAATCAAGAATCCCAACAATCTTCCCCTATTTGATGACGACAAAACAAACAAAGTCGTGTACGAACTTCCCTGGATCGTTTTAAGCACTAGGGTTAACAATAATAATGACAATAATCATGCACAGCGGAATTAACAAAACATCATTATTATTGAACAAGGTTTCTTCATCATCATCTTCACTACAACTAATCTAGGCGTCTACAATAAGACTACGCATAGACACACACACACCTTTGCTAGTCGACTACATTATGGAAGACTTATGAAAACCTATTCCCTGCATTCTGTTTATATAACACAGAATTAGGGTTACAAGAATACTACGAAGGACTAAAATAAAAATCTTCTTTTGCAAGTAAGTCCTTCTCCATCTTTTGTAGAATTCCTTCTTGTCGTATTAAGTCCCTATTGTTTCATTCTTTCTTGTTTTGTATCATCAAATCTAATAGACCCAACAACTATGAACACAATTACTAAGCCCCTACATCTACTTCACATGGACTTAATTGGGCCTGTTTTTGTGAATAGTTTGAACAAGAAGTCATATTGCCTAGTTGTCACAGATGACTTTTGCAGGTTTACTTGGGTGTTCTTTCTAGCTACTAAAGATGAAACTCCAGAGATACTTAAGGCATTCATTACCAGAGTTGAAAACCTGTACAACCACAAGGTGAAAATAATCAGATGTGACAATGGAACTGAGTTCAAGAATAGTGTGATGAATAAATTCTGTGTGGGAAAGGGTACTCTAAGACAATACAGCGTTGCAAGAACTCCACAACAGAATGGTGTTGCAGAGAGAAGAAACAAGACACTGATTGAGGTTGCAAGAACAATGTTATCTGATTCTAAATTACCTATATCTTTTAGGGCTGAAGCTGTAAACACTGCATGTTTTGTGCAAAACAAAAGTAAGGTAGTTAAGCCTCACAACAAGACTCCAGATGAATTATTTCATGGAAAGAAACCAATGATTGATTTTCTCAAACCATTTGGATGTCCTGTTACTATTTTGAACACTAAGGATCAGTTAGGCAAGTTTGAAGAAAAGGTAGATGAAGGATACTTGGTTGGTTACTCTGTGAATAGTAAAGCTTTCAGGGTGTACAATAAGAGAACCAAACATGTAGAGGAGAATTTGCATATCAAGTTTAGTGAGAACATATCTAATGTTGAAGGGAAGGGACCAAAATGGTTGTTTAATGTTGATATTCTTACCAAGACTATGAATTATGTGCCAGTTATTGCAAGTGTAGACACTAACAAACCTCAAGAAGAATTTGTTTTGGTTGAGAAATTAAAGATTGGTCCAACTTTACTACCCTTTCAGAAGGATAAAACTTCACAAGAAGATGTGGTTGCTCAAGAGAAACCTAAGGAATCAGAAGAAGGCATTGAGATACCTGTTGATGTAGAAAAGGTAACAAATGAAGCACCTAAAGTGGTTGTTGATGTCTCTCCAACAAGGTCAGAAGACTCTACTGCTGACTCAGAAGACTGTACTGCTAGGCCAAAAGAAACAACTACTTCTTCAATCAATTCTGCTGCCAAGCCAATTGACTCTACTTCTTCACCAAAGTTTCCGTCAGTGGACACTCAGGGTAGGACTTCTGTTGATCCAAACTATCCTGATGATCCAAATATGCCTCCTCTAGAGAATATCTACTATGATACAGATGATGAAGCTCTTGATGGTTAATTGTTTGCAGCAGATGCAGACATTAATAACATGGAACTCAATATTCCCGTTAGTCCCACTACTACCACAAGAGTTCTCAAGAATCATCCCAAAGATCAAATTCTCAGTGATCCAACATCATCTGTTCAAACAAGAAGAATGACTAAAGAGCTAAAAGATCTACAACATCAAAGTTTCTTTGCAAGATCTCTTCATCAAAGAAACAGTCACAAAGATCTGCAAAAATTGCTTGTTTCCCTGTTTTCTATCTCAAATTGAAGCCAAAAATACTTACAAAGCCTTACAAGAGCCAAGCTGGGTGGAAGCAATGCAAGATGAGCTTCTGCAATTCAAACTACAAGAAGTATGGACTCTGGTTGATTTACTAAATGGGCAGAGGGTGTTTGGAACTAAATGGGTTTTCAGATGCAAAAGAGATGAAAGAGGGATAGTCATCAGAAACAAGGCAAGGTTAGTAACACAAGGATACATTCAACAAGAAGGAATTGACTATGATCAAGTATTTGCACCTATGGAAAGGATAGAGGCTATTAGATTGTTCTTGGCTTATGCTTCATATAAAGATTTTGTGGTGCATCAGATGGATGTCAAAAGTACTTTTCTATACGGGACTATTACTGAAGAAGTTTATGTGTCTCAACCACCTGGTTTTGAAGACCCTGACCATCCTGACAAAGTTTACAAGGTGAATAGAGCAATGTATAGTTTACATTAAGCTCCTAGAGCTTGGTATGATACCTTGTCAACATATTTGTTAGACGCTGGGTTTAGTAGAGGAAAGATTGACAAGACTTTGTTTCTCAAAAGATACAAGGATGATATTTTGCCGGTGCAAATCTATGTTGATGACATCATCTTTGGTTCTACAAACAAAGCTATGTGTGTTGAGTTTGGGAAGCTTATGAAGGGTAAGTTTGCTATGAGTTCAATGGGGGAACTCACCTTCTTCTTGGGTATGCAAGTCATACAAAAGGAAGATGGCATATTTATTAGTCAGGATAAGTATGTTAATAACATTTTGAAGAAGTTTGGATTTGAAGATGCTAATCCTGCTAAAACAACTATGGAATCCGATAAACCATTGCTGAAGGATGAAAATGGAAAAGAAGTAGATGTTCACTTGTATAGATCAATGATTGATTCATTGATGTATCTTACAGCTTTAAGGCCTGATATTATGTTTGCTGTCTGTGCCTATGCAAGATTCCAAGTATGTCCCAAAGAATCACATCTCAATGCAGTGAAGAAAATTTTTAGGTATCTGAGGCATCAACCTAAATTAGGCCTCTGATATCCTAAGGATTCACCTTTTTGATTTGGTAGCATACTCAAATAGTGACTATGATGGAGCTTGCTTGGATAGAAAGTCTACAACTGGAGGTTGTCAATTTCTTGGAAACAGATTGGTGTCATGGCAATGCAAGAAACAAACAGTGGTGGAAAACTCTACAACTGAAGCTGAGTATGTGGCTGCTTCAAGTTGTTGTGGTCAAGTGCTTTGGATGCAAAATCAACTACTGGATTATGGGTATAATTTCATGAACACCAAGATTCACATTGATAAAAACATCACACTTTGCATCATTAAAAACACTGTTTTTCATTCTAAAACAAAACATATTCAGATAAGACATCACTTTATAAGAGATTGTCATGAAAAGAAGTTAATTCAAATAGTCAAGATTCATACTGATAACAATGTTGTTGATCTACTCACAAAACATTTTGATGTGGGGAGGTTTCAATTTTTAATTGCTAACATTGGTATGATAAACCTTTGAAAAACTTATCTCCTTATGCTTTTGTAAAGTTTTGTAAACTGATTGTGCTGCTGTTTAAGATGTTTCTGTTGCTTCTTATGAAGTATTTTGCTAGTTGGATTTTACCCTGCTGCTACATGCTATTCTACTGCTGAGTATCACTAGTATATTTGCAACATATGTTTGTATGTTTTGTGGTTTTTGGACTAACATTTTGAAGGGTAAGTTCAAATTGATGATTGTTGCTGTTTATACACAAGTCTAAAGATACTCAGAACAGAACAAAGTCATTCATTAAATTGATAAAGGTAAAAGATTACAAACACATGTTTAAACCACATAAAAGCCAACCCAAGAGTACAAAAGATTGCTACATCAACAAACTACATCAAAAGACAACTATCAAAACCTACATCAACGTCTAGGGCATGGAAGCCCAATTACCACTTCTCTTGTCTTTGGCAGAGGAGGGTTTGATCTTCTTGTTATGGGTGGTGGCCTTGGTCTTGATGATTGTGGTCTTTCAGGAGTTGCAGGAGGATTGTTCCGTGGTTCATCCTCATCTAATGATGTAACTTGGAGATGGTGGTTGGATTGGGATCCAGGGATTGGGATCCTCTGTTGATTCTGATGAAGATGGAGACTTGGGGGGCATCACACTTTTACCCCATGAAGAGCTTGGAGTTTGATTAAGGTTCAAGAGATCCTTGAACACTGGAAGATCATGTTTTCTCTTCCTTGCTTGTTCCTTCATCCTACATCCATCATGAGAAGGACGGAATGGTGGAACGTATGGGGGAAGTGGTGTTGATTCATCCGATGAAGAATCAGAAGATATGTTGATGATTTCGGGAGTGGATTTAATCTTGATTGTGATTTGACTTGGTGGATTGATGATTTTGGAAGATATTAGGGTTTGCGTGTGCTGAATTAGGGAAAGATTAGTTCCTTTTTATAATGATCAAGGCGTAAACCGAGCATTTAATGATAAGGATCTTTTGACTTTTTGAACAAGATTTAATTATTGACTAGTCAACTCTGCTGCTAGTTTTTTTAATCTGCTGCTAGTTCTGCTGATATCAAGGTTGTGCTGCTATGGCTGAAAGTGTGAGGGTGGTTATGTAACTTCTCTAAATAAGTTTAAAACCTAATTGAAACATACAATTGGTTTTTACGCGCTCCAAATTGAAGTTTTCCCAAACCCTAACACTATATTATTCTCAAAGTCAAAAATCCCCAATTCCTCAAAACCCTAATTCATAGAATCAACACGTACATGGGCTGAAAGTCACAATAATGTTGCCCTATTGGACGAAGAGATGGTTCATGAAGGTTTTACAGATATGGTTAAGTTCTTGAATGCTACTTCTCTTAGGTATGCATTAACTGTGAATCCTACTATATATATTTCCTACATCAAATAATTTTGGCTTACTGCTAAAGTCAAAACTAGGAATGGGGAAAAACATATTAAGGCCATGGTAGATGCTCAACAAGTGCTTGTCACTGAATCTTCTATAAGAGAAATTCTTCTCTTAGATGATGAAACATAGACTAAGTGTCTTGCTAACTCTGCCATTTTTGAGGGTTTAAATGATTTGGGATATGAGGGCCAACATTCTAGTTTAAAATATCAAAAAGGGCTTCTCTGTTCTCAATATAAATTTTTGGTTCACAATCTTCTTCATTGTTTGAGTTCTAAAACTTCTGGTTGGAATGAGTTCAGTGCTACCATAGCTTCTGCTATGATATGCCTGAGCAAAGGAGACCCATTTAAATTTTCAAACATGATTTTGGAAGGGATTGCAAAAAGCATCAAAGAGTCTGGTTCTTATTTACTATATCCAAGATTTATACAACTCTTTATGGAAAACCAAATTTCAAAAGTAAGAACACATAAAGCCACTTATGTATCTCCTAAGCTGGTTCCAAAAATGTTTACTTTCTTACACAAAAATGGAAAAGGATTTTCAGGCACACTTAAACCAATTACACCTTATATGGTGCAAATTTTGCAAAATATTCAGGCTAACGAATCAGGAACTCCCACTGATTCCCATCACACACCCAATTTTACTGCATCTGTCACACAAGCTATAACAGTCAACAAACACCCATTACAAAAACCTATAGTAGGTATTTCACAGGTAGATTTTTATTTTTTTATATATATTATTACTTGTATGACTCACTAGACCCGCTCACGTATCTACACAAGCCAAATAACTCAACACTTACATCCTATAAACCCCAGGTATGTCAAGCATAAAATCATAACAACACCATAATAAGTAATTCACCAATCTAAAACACTAAACATAACACAAAACCCTAATAAACAATAACTAAAACTTAAGTAGGATTATGTGCTTATCTGAACATATATGCTTAGTTTCACTAGTATGAATGTGTCCAAGGCTTAAGTATGAGTTTCCTTTGGAATATTAGGATATATTAGGACCATTAGGCTATAGAATAAACCCTTTAGAACGTACGTACAATCCCCATAAACCCAAAACCATAACTAGGTCATAGTTAACTATAATTAGGTCTAAACCATCCCAAAACTTCCCCATAGGTCACTACCACTTAGTATAAGCCTTTTAGAAGTTAGGAATAGTTATTAGACACTCATAGGACACTAGTCTAGGCACTAAACCATAGGATAAACCCTAGTCTCTTACTAAACCCACTTAGGTCATTTAGGTTACAAAACTAGGTCAAACCTTCCTAAACTTTTCCCATAAGTTACCCTCACTTAGAATAAACCCTTTAGGACTTAGGATTAGTTACTAGACACCCTAAGGAACTTAACTTAGGCACTAAACCTTAGGTACAACCTTAAACACTTAATAAGTAGAACTAGGTCTAAACTTAACTAAAATAAGTAAAACCTAAACATAAGCACCTCAAACACCTCAACCTAGCACCCTAACACCTTAGTCACACCCTAAAACCTCTAAGCACCCACACAAGTAGGTCCATCACCTACTTGTCTAATTCACCACTAATCCACCCTAAACCACCATTAAACGTCTACTAAACCACTACTAATCTACCCCTAATCACCCTAAACCACCCCTAAATACCCTAAGCCGCTTACAAGCACCTCCAAGCACCCAAGCAATGAGGTGCATCACCTCTTTGTAAGCTACTTACACCAAACCGCCTCCACGGCTAAACCACCACCACTTCCGTCCTACTCCGCCCCATAGCTACCACTATAGCTTTTCCTTATCACCATGTAGCCTTACCACATCACCAACTAGCCTTTCTTGCTCACCCCTCCCCCTCCTCAACACCACATCACCCCATTTGCCACCTATTCCCTTCGTGACCCTGTAAATACCCCGTACCCCCTCATTCTAAAACCACAACTTTCTTTCTTTCTTACAACACATACTCTGGTCCTAGTAGTGGTGTATGAGTTATAATAAGCTTGGAAGTCGAGCAGGATAGGCCTAAGACCTTGCCGAGTCTATTTCGAGCCCTAGAAAACCCTAACCCTAGTTATAACCCACGTAAACCCTCCCTTAGCCAAGCAAGTCTTACATGTTAGTTTATTTAGCTTTAGTTTAGTCTTATAATAGATTTAGGTTGCCTTGGAACCCATAGGATACCTTGCCTAAGCCTTGAACGCTAGAACTAGTTAGATTACATTTAAAACGCTAGATTGAGTTATATACTTGCATGCATGCTATAAGTCACTTCTATAAGTCATACACTAGTTATAAATAACCTAGATAAGTTAAAATAAGTAAAACATAAGCTAGAAAACTTAGTTGCTAGATAAAATATAAGTTACATGCATATTAGGACTAGTTTTGCAAAACTTTACAAGCATAAGAGTATATATCGTAAATTCCTGAAATTATAAAATCTTGGGACTGTTTTTGATATTTCCTAGAAGTTATAAGTGTAAGGACTAGTTTTTCATAATATTAAAAACCTAGGATAAATATTAAAATAATTATAATGATAAAGGTCTAAATGGTAAAATATAGAGGTCTAAATGGACTTAAGAGAACTTAAGAGTCTTAGCTTAGTTACTTAAAGTATAGAAGTCTAGGGACTAGTTGTTTCAAGTATAGATAGTTATTAGTATAAGTAATAAAAGTAATATAAGTTTAGGGTAGAAAACGTAAATATATTAACTACAAGGGTAAAAAGTGCAAATATCATATAAGTATAAAACCTAAATAAAGTTAGAAGCATAACATAATACTAGGGAGCTTCCTGCGAGGAGTACTATGTGGATATTTTGTTTTGATGAGTTTGTTGGGTTTACGAATTTAAGTGCCCTGACTCCTCGAACGATTATTGCATATACTTCTAAGATATGATGCCCCGAATGGTGATATGGTTATAACTAAACCCTAATAACAACATAACTAAATAATAGGGAGCTTTGTGCGAGGAGTATTAACTTCTGAATTATGATGGCCCGAACGGTATTATGTTCATAATACAATAGTAGTGAGCTTCACGTGAGGAGTCATATACTTCTGAATTACAATGGCCTGAACGGTGTTATGTTATATATAAAACAGTAACAAACCTAAAAACAATAACTTGAGAAACATAAACATGATAACTAAAGCTTGACATACATACAAAACCAAGAACACACTAGGCTACGTGAGTAAGGCGGTCTAGTTTCCGAGTCACTATTTGCATCAGTTAGATTACTCTAAACTGTCACACCCCCAAAATCGGGTCCAGCGGAAGCATACATGTAGCTGGGGTGTAATTCAATTGGTATTACGACACTCGTTCAAAAATAGTTTGCACTTGAATCATTTAGAATAAAATAGTTAAATCAAAATGTTGATTTTACATTGTTAAAAGCAATGCGGAAGTAGGCCATTAAAATAGTTAAAAACGGTCCCCAAATTATTAAATCAGAGTCTTCTATGACCATGCCATGCCCTGCCAAAACCTCCAGTAGTGTGCCATTGGTTAAAACCTGAAAATACATGCTAAAGTGTCAACACGAGGTTGGTAAGTTCATAGAGTCTTGTGAAAAAGAATGTAATGCATTGAAATGAAGATTTCCCAGCAAAGGCATCGTAAATCCACTCAGTTCCAAGTCCCGCCATAAGAGACTTGTAACTTGTGTGTTCACAACCCACTGCTAAAAGTAATAAGTTTGTAATAAATCAGTCATAAGGTTGTTGCAAAAGCATCGTAATCCAGTAATAATAGTGGTGGAAAAGTATCGTAATTCCATAAGTAATTTTCATATGTACAATAGCCACAAGTATAAAGTGAACCAACATAAATGTCAAAAATGCTACATTGTCTCTTAAGCTCATGACCCCGAAGCTAGACGATACTTGGCCCCAATGAGTGGTTACCAGACACTCTAATAATTAAGACATGAAATGCATCTGTAATTCTGTTGGAGTAACCCAAACACAGATGGAGGAGTCACCCTCAATAGATCTATTCACTCACTCTCGCTTGGAACTTAATTAACGGTCCATGAAATAATAAAGGGGACTTGTCCTGACGTGGTAAATAAGGCAACTTAAGCAATGTATGGAATTTGTAATACTTGGGCATGTACAAAAATAGTTGTTGCAATGTATTCTCCCCCATGGTATTTGAAATCGTATAAAAGTATAACACGAGTATTTAAGCATGTATCTCCCCCAAAGAGTTTGTAAAGTAATTAAAGCAGTAAAAGTGGGGCTATGACTCACCTGATATGATGGTACAATGAACATGTAATGAGCTGAAAAACAAGGCGCGCACACTAGCCGCAATCTAATATGAATGATGAACGATCTACTTTAGATCATGAAATGATGTTATGGATGTCCATGCACATGTTTCCTATACCACTCTACTCTTGAGAAAATACTTGTTATTATCAAAATAATACACTTTCCAAGACTTAGGAAAAATATGGCTATTAGAAAAATAAAACTAGTTGCAATATATATATACTTATATATATATCGTATGTACCAATGTTTGTGTTGAAATCCTCGGTTTGAAATCCTTGAAATAACGCCTTGTAGTAATGAAAATATACTTGTAATCGCTAATACATCATTAGTTATGAAATTGGGTACTTGGTTAATATTTCTAGAAAATCTAGAATTTAGTACGTAGTGTTATTATTATTTCTAAAAGCTGCCAATTATAGAAGATTTTTGCCGATATTGAAACGTGAATATCTTTGTCATTATAAGCCCGTTTTACTTGTTCTTTATATCCACGGTTACGTCTTAGTATGTAGTAATATATTTTGGAAAGCTGGACTCCTCCGGGTTACGTCTAAAGCCTCGTTTTGTCCGACGAAAAACGTCCAACAGCAACAATTTTCAGAAAATATACTTTTCGTCAATAAACTTGCAAAAATCATAACTTCTTCGTTATAAACTCTTTTTAATCCGTTCTTTCGCCTACGGATTCGTTTTTGAAAGTATTTTCTAAAAATTTTGCCAAAGTTTCCTTTGTTTTTACTGATTTTCCAGAATTTACCAAAATGGGACAGCATGTTTATAAACTTGTTACAAATCCATTTCCAAGGTTCAAAATTAGTTTTATCTTCAACCAAAACTCTTGCAAACTCCATAAAACTATACTAATCCTACCATACACCTTCTTAGGGTGCCATGGGTTCCTAATGGCTAGTAATCAAGTTAATTTTACAAAGGAACACCTAAATCACAATCTAGGGTTTGTATGTTTAAAAAGTATACAAAAATAAAGTGGTATAACTAGTTTGAGCATGAAATTAAGCATGAATACTATAAGATACATATGTTAATTAGATGAAAACATGAAAATAATTTTGAATACTCACTTTGAAATTCTAGGTGATTAGATGATGAGAAACCTTGGATTACTTGTGTTTTTGTGTTATGATTCTTGATTAGGATGATGAAATGAACAACTTTGATGCTTTGTACTTTGATAAATGATGGATGGATCATGGATCCTGGTGTTGGGTCGTGGTTATGGTGATGAGAAAGAGAGGAGAAGAAATTTTTGGCTTATGAAATTTCTATGTTATGATTTTAGGAACTTGTCATGTTTTTGTTTATGAGGTTTATAGTATTAAATGGTACATAAATGCATAAGGTTAGAAAATAATACTTGTGGTATTTAAGGGTGGTATTGGACCGGTTTTACATGAGAAAAAGAGATGCAATGTCGGTTTTGATCACTTAGAAAATGTAATGTATTATTAGTTGTAGTTTAGTGTAAGTATTAGTTATAATTGGGTACCGGGTTTGCTAGAAATAAATATTAACAAAGTTAACCGGGACTTATTAAAGTCATAAAAATGTTAAAAAAATATGTTGGGTATAAGTACTGAGTGTTCGGGTGATTATTGTTTAGTTTTCACGAAAACCGTCGTAATATTCATAAGCTCACGTTATAAATAAAATAAATTTCCAAATACTAGGTAAATGAATGTTATAACTTTTATGATGATAAAATGGATATAAAAATATGTCGGGACCATTGTGGGAATATTTAGATATATTCGTCATGTATAAACCGGGTGTTAACGTTTACTATAAATACTTATACGTAAAAACGTTAAATGTATCAAATATATAAATTTGAAAATCCTAAGAGTGGTATAACATGAATATGCTGTTATGATGATATGCAGACTGTCTCTAGTCCGTATGTAGTGTCCTTAGCACTAATGAAATGAATTCACACCTAAACCAATCTGGTTACGCGAATTTGAATACCCGTAAACTAAATTTACGATGAAATGTGTAATGCAAGTGAATAGTGAAAACTTTTCCGGCAATGAATAGTGTTTAGTGAATAGTAATATTTCTGAATGCTTCTCGGAATGTCAAACTGACACCAAAAATGATGAATAGTAAACTGATGAATAGTGTTTTGATGAATAGTGTTTTTCTAATGTTCGGGAAATGACCTGAAATGACCTGAAATGGTGAGTTGTGACAGTCTTCCCCTTTAAAAGGAACTTCGTCCCGAAGTTCAGTTTGTGTTGGTCTCTGAAAACATATTGGTGAAAAGTGATGATATTTGAGAATTCCAGCGGACTCTAACGATAGGAATTCGGCTCTACTTCTACTGTTTGACCACACGGTCCATGATTTCTGTTGGTTCTCTTACAAGGTTTATGTTTGACTTTGGGTTGGATCCCTTTCCAAATGGGATTATGAGTGACTAATCTGAAAAGATGATAATACATGGTTGTGTAGTCCTGGTGTTCTCTAACAAGGCTCAAGTCTGACGGCCACTAGGCCTACTCTGTTTGAAATATTACATGGTCCAGTGTATATCGGGTTTAACTTTCCAAGTTTTCTGAATGGTATCATGCCTTTCCTAGGCAGAACTTTCTGTATAACTCTACTTACCAACTTGATGTTTTAATGGTTTACAACTTTATCGAACTTGTAACTGATTCTTGATTTGTAGGAAGTTCCTGGTTATTTCATGAATACTTACTGGACTAGTGAGTTGGGCTTTTCCAAATTTCGATCCGTCAATGAATGTTGGCACTTCGACCATAGAGTGCCTCAAATGGTGTAGTCTCTACGCTCGCGCGATAACTATAGTTGCAACTGAATTTGATTTATGGTAATTGGTTAGTCCAACCATTTCTTGAGTCAATCACTCATGCTCTGAGCATACTTTCCTATGTTTGAATCGATCTCAAATTTCTGACCATTGGTCCGCAGATGATAGGTGACGTGTCTTACAAGATATATGTTTTGTATAACTGTAGTTTGGAGAAAAAAATCCATTTAAAAGTGAAAGTATTAAGAGGATAAAGTAGTCAGGTATGTATGTCTGCACAAAGGCATAGGTGTCTAACATGTTTGGATAAAGTCTATTGGTGAGTCCATGTTCAATTGAATGTTCTACAGTCTTGGTTAGGAGATTGGATTAATCTCCATGGTGTGGCTTAGTGAGCACTCGTATAGAAAATAATCCTGTAATTCAGTCAAGCCAATACTTTCTAGATAATGGAATTTTTTTGTGATCAGGCCAGTGATAGTGGTTCGAATAGTTTGGTGATATCCTGGGAATTCTGTTGAGTTTTGAAATGGTCTTAATGTACCGAGAGATTCTCCTTATAGATGGTATGGAAAGTCTTTCCTAGGGAGGTCATTGATAATATCCACTTAACGATATTGGAGGTAGTGAGGGATGAGTGACATATGATTCTATAGAGTGTCACCTAATTCTATATATAAATGGGGATGGGGAAAGGAAATGATAGTGATGGTGAGAAGGGAAGAGACTGTGACAACTGCGACAAAATGATATTGTGATAAAAGAAAATACCGTGATGTAAGTGTATCGTGCATAGACGTGAATGTTCATGAGATGAAATGATCAATTGACATGCTTCCAAGCGGCGGTTCACGAAGTGATGAAAAGTAGGAATGTTCTGACAACGAGGGTATACACACACATGCATGAAACATTTGGAAAATGAGTACATGATTCAATCCAGACATAATTTTATTATAACCATTCTCAGTGTTGCAAAATTCATTTCTGAGTCTGATATAGGTAGTCAGCCTATGTCCTACTATCCCGGGTTGAATATAGATGACTAGTCTATATTCCACCGAGGTTCCATGAATTTTGAAATACTCAGCTCAATTATACTGAGACTATGTCCTTCACAAATACCAAGACGTTCTGAAAGACTAAGGCAGGTGACCAAACTCGAGGTCAAATGATGAAACTATGCAAGGAAAAACATAATGCGGTGACCTATATGATACGTGAACATGCTTATATGAAAGACAATTATAGAAATCAACTATTATAAATGAATATAATATATCAGATAATGAGACACAAATCTCATCACCTATATCAGCAACTAACCACAAATGAGGCATCATCTTGGCAGGCAGGTACGTGACGGTCATAGGGTTAAGTTTTCTTGAAAGTAGCTATAGTCTAGGTTTTAAAAACACTTAGTTCGCTATAGCCAAAGCTCTGATGCCAATCTGTCACACCCCCAAAATCGGGTCCAGCGGAAGCATACATGTAGCTGGGGTGTAACTCAATTGGTATTACGACACTTGTTCAAAAATAGTTTGCACTTGAATCATTTAGAATAAAATAGTTAAATCAAAATGTTGATTTTACATTGTTAAAAGCAGTGCGGAAGTAGGCCATTAAAATAGTTAAAAATGGTCCCCAAATGATTAAATCAGAGTCTTCTATGACCATGTCATGCCCTGCCAAAACCTCCAGTAGTGTGCCATTGGTTAAAACCTGAAAATACATGCTAAAGTGTCAACACGAGGTTGGTAAGTTCATAGAGTCTTGTGAAAAAGAATGTAATGCATTGAAATGAAGATTTCCCAGCAAAGGCATCATAAATCCACTCAGTTCCAAGTCCCGCCATAAGAGACTTGTAACCTGTGTGTTCACAACCCACTGCTAAAAGTAATAAGTTTGTAATAAATCAGTCATAAGGTTATTGCAAAAGCATCGTAATCCAGTAATAATAGTGGTGGAAAAGTATCGTAATTCCATAAGTAATTTTTATATGTACAATAGCCACAAGTATAAAGTGAACCGACATAATTGTCAAAAATGCTACATTGTCTCTTAAGCTCATGACCCCGAAGCTAGACGATACTTGGCCCCAATGAGTGGTTACCAGACACTCTAATAATTAAGACATGAAATGCATCTGTAATTTTGTTGGAGCAACCCAAACACAGATGGAGGAGTCACCCTCAATAGATCTATTCACTCACTCTCGCTTGGAACTTAATTAACGGTCCATGAATTAATAAAGGGGACTTGTCCTGACGTGGTAAATAAGGCAACTTAAGCAATGTATGGAATTTGTAATACTTGGGCATGTACAAAAATAGTTGTTGCAATGTATTCTCCCTCATGGGATTTGAAATCGTATAAAAGTATAACACGAGTATTTAAGCAAGTATCTCCCCCAAAGAGTTTGTAAAGTAATTAAACCAGTAAAAGTGGGGCTATGACTCACCTGATATGATGGTACAATGAACATGTAATGAGCTGTAAAACAAGGCGCGCACACTAGCCGCAATCTAATATGAATGATGAACGATCTACTTTAGATCATGAAATGATGTTATGGATGTCCATGCACATGTTTCCTATACCACTCTACTCTTGAGAAAATACTTGTTGTTATCAAAATAATACACTTTCCAAGACTTAGGAAAAATATGGCTATTAGAAAAATAAAACTAGTTGCAATATATATATACTTATATATATATCGTATGTACCAATGTTTGTGTTGAAATCCTCGGTTTGAAATCCTTGAAATAACACCTTGTAGTAATGAAAATATACTTGTAATCACTAATACATCATTAGTTATGAAATTGGGTACTTGGTTAATATTTCTAGAAAATCTAGAATTTAGTACGTAGTGTTATTATTATTTCTAAAAGCTGCCAATTATAGAGGATTTTTGCCGATATTGAAACGTGAATATCTTTGTCGTTATAAGCCCGTTTTACTTGTTCTTTATATCCACGGTTACGTCTTAGTATCTAGTAATATATTTTGGAAAGCTTGACTCCTCCGGGTTATGTCTAAAGCCTCGTTTTGTCCGACGAAAAACGTCCAACAGCAACAATTTTCAGAAAATATACTTTTCGTCAATAAACTTGCAAAAATCATAACTTCTTCGTTATAAACTCTTTTTAATCCGTTCTTTCGCTTACGGATTCGTTTTTGAAAGTATTTTCTAAAAATTTTGCCAAAGGTTCCTTTGTTTTTACTGATTTTCCAGAATTTACCAAAATGGGACAGCATGTTTATAAACTTGTTACAAATCCATTTCCAAGGTTCAAAATTAGTTTTATCTTCAACCAAAACTCTTGCAAACTCCACATAACTATACTAATCCTACCATACACCTTCTTAGGGTGCCATGGATTCCTAATGACTAGTAATCAAGTTAATTTTACAAAGGAACACCTAAATCACAATCTAGGGTTTGTATGTTCAAAAAGTATACAAAAATAAAGTGGTATAACTAGTTTGAGCATGAAATTAAGCATGAATACTATAAGATACATATGTTAATTAGATGAAAACATGAAAATAATTTTGAATACTCACTTTGAAATTCTAGGTGATTAGATGATGAGAAACCTTGGATTACTTGTGTTTTTGTGGTATGATTCTTGATTAAGATGATGAAATGAACAACTTTGATGCTTGGTACTTTGAAAAATGATGGATGGATCATGGATCTTGGTGTTGGGTCGTGGTTATGGTGATGAGAAAGAGAAGAGAAGAAATTTTTGGCTTATGAAATTTCTATGTTATGATTTTAGGAACTTGTCATGTTTTTGTTTATGAGGTTTATAGTATTAAATGGTACATAAATGCATAAGGTTAGAAAATAATACTTGTGGTATTTAGGGGTGGTATTGGACCGGTTTTACATGAGAAAAAGAGATGCAAAGTCGGTTTTGATCACTTAGAAAATGTAATGTATTATTAGTTGTAGTTTAGTGTAAGTATTAGTTATAATCGGGTACCGGGTTTGCTAGAAATAAATATTAACAAAGTTAACCGGGACTTATTAAAGTCATAAAAATGTTAAAAAAATATGTTGGGTATAAGTACTGAGTGTTCGTGTGATTATTGTTTAGTTTTCACGAAAACCGTCGTAATATTCATAAGCTCACGTTATAAATAAAATAAATTTCCAAAATACTGGGTAAATGAATGTTAAAACTTTTATGATGATAAAATGGATATAAAAATATGTCGGGACCATTGTGGGAATATTTAGATATATTCGTCATGTATAAACCGGGTGTTAACGTTTACTATAAATACTTATACGTAAAAACGTTAAATGTATCAAATATATAAATTTGAAAATCCTAAGAGTGGTATAACATGAATATGTTGTTATGATGATATGCAGACTGTCTCTAGTCCGTATGTAGTGTCCTTAGCACTAATGAAATGAATTCGCACCTAAACCAATCCGGTTACGCGAATTTGAATACCCGTAAACTAAATTTACGATGAAATGTGTAATGCAAGTGAATAGTGAAAACTTTTCCGGCAATGAATAGTGTTTAGTGAATAGTAATATTTCTGAATGCTTCTCGGAATGTCAAACTGACACCAAAAATGATGAATAGTAAACTGATGAATAGTGTTTTGATGAATAGTGTTTGATGAATATTGTTTTTCCAAAGTTCGGGATCATTAAGGTGTGATTCATGAGCTTAGTGCAATATACTACGCTCCTGATAATTGTGCATGCATCACAATTATCATAAAACCTACATTTTCCCAGATGGGTGTAATAACTGAACCCAGAGAACTTGTATTCACTAACCCCTAAACCTATGATTCTCACTCAACACCTAGTGTTGACTTTTTAAGCATGTATTCTAGGTATATTACTTCTGTGGATCCATGGCAGAAGGAGGTACTGAACTCGGAAGTCTTTTCATTGTTATCATTCAAACACAACCTAACTCTTAGATTTTTGGGAACTCATCAAAAATGAAAGTCTATCTTTTATAATTAAAACTCTGATACTTATGAATGATAACTAAATTTCCAAAACGTCTCTTTTTGAGTCGTTTTCTATTACTGTATCTGTGGTTCTATAAATTAATACCCCAAACACTTTATCCGCTGCGATCAGTGAAAAAAGGGGTGCTATAAATTGGCATCAGAGCTTTAGTTGTAGAGAACAAGGTCAAATCCTAAACTATAACTATTTTTCCTAAACCCGAGAAAGTCCTCAGTACCTCTGCCATCCTCCATAACCATACATGCTAAGGTAAGTATAATAATTGTTGCTTAACTGCTAAATGATTTGCAGTATTTTCTTTATTATATAGTTATGTCTACTCCCCACTACTCTACCCCTGTCTAATCTAGTTTACATCTGGAGAATGATCTTTCCTATCCGAATGTACTAGATTATTCCCCTAAACCCTATAACTTAGAAGACTCTAGGAATAGTTTAGATAAACCTTCACCTTTAGGATGTACCCCTTCTTTAGATAACCCTCATTTAAAACACATAAGAGATTTCTATGCTAAGACATCACCCCTACCTCCCCTAAACCCTATTATACATCCACTTTCTCCTACCTCTAGAACAGAACCCCATGGTTTCTTTCTTCCGAGAGAACCATATATACCTAAACACCCTATCCCTACCTATACCCCTAGATATGACCTTAGGCAACCCTATACCTTAAACCCTACCCCTTACTTAATAAACCCTCCCATTCCATCTTGGAAAGATGAAATTGGAGAAAAACCCTGTAGGTTAACTCTAGAAGATGAGGAAAACCAATTAGAGGAGATTTTAAATAACTTAGATGAAATTTTTCTTGATCTCCTTGAGAAGATAGAAAAAGGTCATAATAATAATAACTTAGATAATCAACCTGACTATAGTAGTTTAAGAAAGACTTTACAAGAAAACATTTTAAAATAGCTAAAATACAGAAAAACCAAATGAAACATCACCATAAAATAGCCTTTGTCCGCTTTAGGATTTGCACTTTAGAAAAGATAATAGATAATGATGAGGAAAACTTAGAAAACACTAACTCATGGAATTAGAAAATTAGGAAAATTTAGAAAACCCTAAGTAGATAAATAACCCTAGGAGATATGCCTTAGAATAGATAGTGCCTAAAGGATAAGTAGAATAGAAAATAAATAAAACAAGTTAAGATTTAGAAACTACCTGGTACCCCTCAATTAGGATAGATTAGATAACTAGACTTAGGAATGCCTTTCACCTTAGGAAACCCTTAACCCTTAGGAAAATTAGGTATAACCCATAAAACATAACAAGTTGGGTACTTGTTATAACCTACCCTTAACCCTTACCCTTAGGATCTTAGGAAACCTACCCCAATGTCTTAGGTATATAGAATCTCTAAACTGTTTTAAATTTCTCTTACCTTAACCTTTTCAACACTTTTTCCCCTTACCGATGGTGAGAATCCTAATTCTTCACCATAGAGATCTGAATTCTTTTCCTCCGATCTCTAAACCTTCACTTTTTTCCTTAGCTTTCTTAAGCTATCTTCGTTCTGTTTAGAGATTCTACCCCTAACTATCCCATATGCAAATATATGATCCTCTTATATAAGCATATTCCTACCCTTTATTCCCCTGGATTACTATGATTCCCGAGCTAGTTTTCCCCAATCCCCTTTAGTGAACCCCAAAACCTTAGTTAGGATTTCCATACTTGAGGTTAGAAATAACATTAGGATAACCCTAGAAAACATAAACTTAGGAATTGAAAACCTTAGATTATTAGGATAAGAAACCCATGAGGAAAATTAGGAAATTTTTGGAATTATTAGGATTAGAATCCAAAACCCCTACCCCAATAGATATAGGATAAGACTTAATAGGAAAACATTAGGATTAGAATATAGATTAAGAAAAACCTAGGATTAGATAACCCTCACCCTAAGCCATTAGACCCCTAGTTTAGGATAGACACATACCTAGCCTAGCCCTTAACCTATAGGAATAAGTAGATTTAGGTCATAGATTACCCATGCCTAGCCCTTAGGATACCCATACCTAGACACTTGAGGATTTTAGATTATACCTTAGGGTTTGACAATTTTTAGAATACCCATTAGGAAACTTCACTTAGGAGATACTATGGATAGTGCCCTAGCTGGTTTCAAATTCATAGGAATAGTAATACTCATAATAATAGTAATAATGGTAATAATAGATAACCTAAAACAAAAAAGAAAACCTGAAACTACACCTAAGAATAAGGATATACCTAGTCAACCCTTAAGAAAAAAAACACTTAAACCTAATCCCTCTTTAGAACCCTCTACCTCAATGGAACCAAACACCTCACCTTTAGAAATTAGGATTAGTTAGGAAAAACTAGAAGAACCTTAGGGGGAAAACAAAACTCTGGGAAGAAATCTAGTAAATCTAAAACTCTGTTAGGATATTCTCCTTCAGGTATCCTATACTCTTACTCTTCCGTTTAATCTCATCTTTTCATTTCTCTCTTTCTACCGTTTAAATCTTTCCTCCCACTTGTTCCTACTCTTCCGTTTAAAATCCCATTTTCTCGCCTTTTTCTCCACTCCACAAATTAAAACCACACTTTTCCATTTTCCCCACTCCTATACTTTTCACCACTCCACCCACTCCAAACTCCTTTTCCTTTTCCATTTTCCCTACTTTGCCATTTCATCCTTTTTCCTTTCTCACTCCACTCCAATCCAATAAAACCTTCACTCCATTTCCCTTCATTTTTATTTCTCCGTCATTTTATACTCTATTTTCTTCTCTCTATATTCTCTCCCTACCTCATCCTGCAATGTTCTATTAACTAGAACTTGTATTTCTTGTCATAACGCAAGTTTCTATTAGTTAGAACTTGTA
Source organism: Artemisia argyi (assembly GCA_030686995.1). Lineage (NCBI taxonomy): Eukaryota > Viridiplantae > Streptophyta > Magnoliopsida > Asterales > Asteraceae > Artemisia > Artemisia argyi. The sequence goes on from CM060695.1 coordinate 108,948,944, forward strand.
AGAATATCTACATCGAATTTTAATCCTCATTATGTTCGACTATGATATTAAATCTCGCTTTGCAAGAAATTGCAAAAAAATGAGATCTTCTATGTCCGTCATTCTAGTCTTAACATGGGAATCTACAATGTGACTATTTGCTAAACTGGAGAACTTAAGAACTTGTCTCTATCATGACTAGAACTAGTCTCTATCATGACTAGAACTTGTCTCTATCATGACTATAACTTGTCTCTACCTTGACTAGAATATTCATCTACCGTATCTAGAACTTGTCTCCACCATGATGAGAACTAGTTGTCATCTCGGTTGAAACTTGTCTCTAAAATATTCCCTTACCATATATCCTTAAATATTGTAAAACCCTCTTCATTTTCCACCGATACTACTTAAGGATGATTTATGATGACTATCCTCTTAAAATGAATTAGGATGTTCCTACATTTTAATGAGAAAGTTATAAGTCAAATAGGTTAAGAATTTATACGCTCTTGTTTTCAAATATTGGGACTCCTTTATTTGCAAATAATGAGATATAAAACCTAAGTATCTGGTATCTGTACAAGCAATTCCTACTCCGCTTGTGCAAAACCTCTTTTCTTTTCACTTCATTTTTCCTCGGTATCAGAAGATAATCCTCTTCTTCCTTTATTTTCTTGACTTATTCTCTACCCTACTCTTATAATCGTCAAAATCTCGGGACACAATTTTCTGTAAGGGGGTGAGACTATAACAACCCACAAACACCCATTACTATCATTCCTATTATAAAAACCTACAGTAGGTATTTCACAGGTAAATTTTTGTTTTTTTATATATATTATTACTTGCATGACTCAATAGACCTGCTCACCTATCTACACAAGCCAAATAACTCAACACTCACATCCTATAAACCCCAGGTATGTCAAGCATAAAATCATAACAACACCATAATAAGTAATTCACCAATCTAAAACACTAAACATAACACAAAACCCTAATAAACACTAACTAAAACTTAAGTAGGATTATGTGCTTATCTGAACCTATATGCTTAGTTTAACTAGTATGAATGTGTCCAAGGCTTAAGTATGATTTTCCTTAGGAATATTAGAATATATTAGGAGCATTAGACTATAGAATAAACCCTTTAGAACTTAGGTACAAACCCCATAAACCCAAAACAATAACTAGGTCATAGTTAACAAGAATTAGGTCTAAACCATCCCAAAACTTCCCCATAAGTCACTGCCACTTAGTATAAGCCTTTTAGAACTTAGGAATAGTTATTAGACACTCAGAGGACACTAGTCTAGGCACTAAACCATAAGATAAACCCTAGTCTCTCACTAAACACACATAGGTCATTTAGGTTACAAAACTAGGTCAAACCTTACCAAACTTTTCCCATAAGTTACCCTCACTTAGAATAAACCCTTTAGGATTTAGGATTAGTTACTAGACACCCTTAGGAACTTAACATAGGCACTAAACCTTAGGTAAAACCTTAAACACCTAATAAGTAGAACTAGGTCTAAACTTAACTAAAACAAGTAAAACCTAAACATAAGCACCTCAAACACCTCAACCTAGCACCCTAACACCTTAGTCATACCCAAGCACACACCCTAACACCTCTAAGCACCCAAACAAGTAGGTGCATCACCTACTTGTCTAATCCACCACTAATCCATCCTAAACCACCACTAAACCTCCACTAAACCACCACTAATCCACCCCTAATCACCCTAAACCGCCCTTAAATACCCTAAGCAGCTTACAAGCACCTCCAAGCACCCAAGCAAGGAGGTGCATCACCTCCTTGTAAGCTACTTACACCAAACCGCCTCCATGGCTAAACCACCACCACTACCGTCCTACTCCGCCCCTAGCTACCACTATAGCTTGTCCTCATAACCATGTAGCCTCACCACATCACCCACTAGCCTTGCTTACTCACCCTCCCCCTCCTCAACACCACATCACCTCGTTTGCCACCTATTCCCTTCGTGACCCTACAAATACCCCGTACCCCCTCAATCCAAAACCACACATTTTTTAATTTCTTACCACACATACTCTGGTCCTAGTAGTGGTGTACGAGCTATAGTAATCCTGGAAGTTGAGTAGGATAGGCCTAAGACCTTGTCGAGTCCATTTCAAGCCCTAGAAAACCCTAACCCTAGTTGTAACCCACGTAAACCCTCCCCTAGCCAAGTAAGTCTTACATTTTAGTTTATTTAGCTTTAGTTTAGTCTTAGGATAGATTTAGGTTTCCTTAGAACCCATAGGATACCTTGCCTAAGCCTTGAATGCTAGAACCAGTAAGATTACATTTTAAAACCCTAGAAGGAGTCACATACTTTCATGCATGCTATAAGTCACTTCTATATGTCATACACTACCTATAAATAACCTAGATAAGTTAAAATAAGTAAAACATAAGCTAGAAAACTTAGTTGCTAGAGAAAATATATGTTACATTCATATTAGGACTAGTTTTGCAAAACTTTACATGCATTAGGGTATATATCATAAATTCCTAAAATTATAAAGTCTAGGGACTGTTTTTGACATTTCCTAGAAGTTATAAGTGTAAGGACTAGTTTTGCATAATATTAAAACCTTAGGATGAATATTAAAATAAGTATAAACTAAAAAGGACTAAAAACGAAAATATTATGAAGTTGAAGGTCTAAATGGTAAAATATAGAAAACTTAAGAGTCTTAGGTTAGTTACTTAAGGTATAAAATTCTAGGGACTAGTTGTGTCAAGTATAGATTGTTATTAGTATAAGTAATATAAGTAATATAAGTTTAGGGTACAAAACGTAAATATATAAACTTTAAGGGTAAAAAGTGAAAATATCATATAAGTATAAATCCTAAATAAAGTTAGAAGCATAACATAATACTAGGGAGCTTCATGCGAGGAGTACTATGTGGATATTTTGTTTTTGACGAGTTTGTTGGGTTTACGAATTAAAGTGCCCTGACTCCTCGAACGATTATTCCATATACTTCTGAGATATGATGGCCCCGAACGGTGATATGTTTATAACTAAACCCTAATAACAACATAACTCAGTAATAGGGAGCTTTGTGTGAGGAGTATTAACTTCTGAAATATTATGGCCCCGAACGGTATTATGTTGATAACATAATACAATAGGGAGCTTCATGTGAGGATTCATATACTTCTGAATTACATTGGCCTGAATGGTGTTATGTTATATATAAAACATTAAAAAACCTAAAAACAATAACTTGAGAAACATAAACATGATAACAAAAGCTTGACATACATACAAACCAACAACACACTAGGATACGTGAGTAAGAGGGTCTAGTTTTCGAGTCACTATTTGCATCACTTAGATTACTCTAAACCCAGGTGAGTTTTCATAGCCTCATACTTTTTAAAATGATTTCACTCTAAATGCTTTATAAACCCTGTGAGGGGGATACATGCTAAATGCTTTACTTAAAACCGAATACAAGTCTTTTTCTTTGGTTGTTGCACAAGTAAACTAACAGCCACCAATACATAAACAAAATTCATGAATCTAATCGTTTGGGATATTTTACCCACGCGAACGCGAATATAGTTGATAGATATATTGGAGTTTGACAACTCCCGTTGGTATTAACACCTCACTAGGTGGTACCAATAAGTACTATGTTTGAAATTTTGAATCCACTCAAGGTATAACTTTGGCAAGTTATCCTTCCACCCCCTCATGTTGGGTCTGCAGCTCACATGACCCCGATCGTTAAGGTGTGATTCATGAGCTTAGTGAAACATACTATGCTCCTGATAATTGTGCATGCATCACAATTATCACAAAACCTACATTTTCCCAGGTGGGTGTAACAACTGAACCCAGGGAACTTGTATTCACTAACCCCTAAACCTATGATTCTCACTCAACACCTAGTGTTGATTTTTAAGCATGTATTCTAGGTATATTACTTCTATGGATCCATGGCAGATGGAGGTACTGAACTCGGAGGACTTTCATGGTTATCATTCAAACACAACCTAACTCTTAGATTTTTGGGACCTCATCAAAAATAAAAGTATATCTTTTATAATTAAAACTCTGATAATTATGAATGATAACTAAATTTCCAAAATGTCTCTTTTTGAGTCATTTTCTATTACTGTATTTGTGATTCTATGAAGTAATACCCCAAATACTTTATCTGCTGCGATCAGTGAAAAATTGGGGTGTTACACAACCTAAAATACTCTACACCCGTAGGAAAGCCAACAAGAATACTGAGCAACCTCAGGCTAGTGTTAGGATGTTTGTACCAGATGAGGTTGTCCTAGTTGATGGAGGGGACATGTTGATAAGGGTTGTCACTACTGCTTCTTGCTTAGCAGCAGAGCAGGACAGTGATAACATAAGTAAGACCCAAACCAAGGCAACATCTAGTGAGGAGGGTTCTGATGAATCTGAATCCAATGATGGAAACCCTAGCCAAATGGCAAATACAGGGGGCTCAGATGATCAAACTAGGTCTGATACTGGGTTTAAGACCCAAGATTCACCTCTTGGACCAGGTTACACAGGTTGAAGTGATGAGGACAGATCAGTGACTAATGAATTGATGGATGATACTGTACAACATGACAATGTCAATGGTTCACCTCTCGGACCAAGTCATACAGGTCAAAGTGATGAGACTAGTATGGAACTAATTAAGAAACTGATGGCTACTTGTACCAACCTGGAGCTTAAGTGTGACAATTTGGAGTATAAACTTCTTGGTCTTCAAACTATTTCTGATGCTCAAGCTAAAAAGATCAGAAGGTTACAGAGGAAGATAAAGAATTTAGGAAAATCAAGATCTTCAACCTCCTTCAAAAGAAGAAAGTGGTTACGTCACAGGTGGTTAGTTCTCCTAAACACTCTGTTCCTTTGGAAGAGGATGCTTCCAAACAGGGGAGGAATGAAGAGCAGAATGTGGCAATGGGTTCAGGGGAGGCAAATTTGATGAAGGTTGATGGTGCTCAAGATGTGGATACTAGTATGGTTTTAGGAGTGGTTCAAATGAATGATGATATGGAGGTGGAAAGTCCTCAGGATATGGATGGTTTTGTGGTTACAGATAAGCATGGGCATGAAGATGTTATGGAAGAATTGGTTTGTGTTCAAAAAAATGTGGTGGAGAAACTCAAGACTTTGGCGCCTGAGCAATTAGTAAAGGCAACAGGGTTGATGGGTGAAGCTTTGAAAACTTTCGGTGATTCTGTGAATTAAGATGTGGATACTGCTGCTATTACTAATAAGACAAGTGACTCTGCTGCTGTACATAACTCTGCTGCTCAGGATTCTGCTGATCCTACTGCTAGTGAGAAACTCATTTCTGCTGATGCACAAGGTTCTATTGCTGGATCTAGTGATAAACCTGCTGCTGAGGCAATGGTATTGTTAAGTAAGAAGACAACTAATGTTCTACCCAAATCACCATCTCAACCAACAACACAACCAAGTCAATCACAACTACAACAATCAACATCCACAATAACATCTCCATTACCAAGAATACCTCAAAAAGGAGTAGTAAGTAGAGAACCTACTGCTTTTAGAAAACAATCAAGTTCAATTTCATCATCTAGTGATAAGGGAAAGGGAAAGGTGATTGAAGAACAGATGATAATGTTTAAAGGGATAGACTACTCTCAGATTCCGTTTCATTATTGGCCCAAAGAGTTACAAATTGAGCATGATGCAGCTTTTGCAAGAAAGGAACAAGAACAAATTGATATTGAAGATCAACAAATGCTGCAACAAGAAAAAGAAATGGATGATAAGGAAACTGAAGATTTGAAGAGGTATAACGAATGGGTTAATGAGAAGATAAGAATGGATGCTGATATTGAATTATCCAAGCTGGTTAGAATTGAAGAGCAAGAGACTCCAGAATTTGATGTTAAAGCTTGGATACAAGACTTCACAGCAAAGAAAAGGAAAGAAGCTGCTGCTGAAAGAAGGAAAAGGAAAATTCTCAGGGGACCAACTCCACTTCAATAGAGAAGAGAGCAAGAAAGATACCTTAAGAATAGGGATTTGGTTGTAGAATAGCAATGTACTTTTCCAAGTGTGCCGTTCTAGTACGTGTACATTTTTTATGTTTTAGAATAGCAGTGTACTTTCTATAAGTGCCCTGTTCTAGTACGTGTACTTTTTTTAAGTTGTAGAATAGCAATGCACTTTCTATAAGTGTTCCAATTTGGTATGTCATACTTTCCATAAGTGTTATAATTTGGTACGTCGTCCACGTACCAAATTGGAACACTTATCAAAAGTACATTGCTATTCTACAATCAAAAAAAGTGCAAGTACCAGAACGGGACACTTATAGAAAGTACACTGCAATTCTAAAACTTAAAAAAAGTACACGTACTAGAATGGCACACTTGGAAAAGTACATTGCTATTCTACAACCAAATCCCTTAAGAATATGAAGGGATTGAGATTGGTACAATTGAAACACAAGTCAGATCAAGAGGTGTTTAATTTGTATCAACAAGCTAAAAAGGAAATGGATACCTTCTATCCTATGGGTTGTGCAGAAGATCTAGAACATTTTGCTCAAATGAATAAGAGGTTGGTTCCTGATAAATCAGATAATGTAGAGCTTATTGAGGCAGTGCAAGTAAAAGAAATAGAGACTAAAATTCCTCCTAGTCAAAGTGTTAAACGAAAAAGTGTTGGTCACAAGACCTTTGCTAGGAAGAAGAAAAAGATTACTGATGAAAGCAGTAGTGACTTGGAAAAGGCATAATAAGTTGTAGAAGAAAAGGAGCAAAAGAAAACTCTGGCTATTTGGTCTGAACTAGAAGAACCAGAGGTTATCAAGGAAAATCCTTTAGCTTCAAAACATCCTATCATCCCATACACTTTTAAGATAAAAGGAGGAAGTGAAGGATACTGGGAATTCATGAGGTCAAATCATGAAGTTCAAGGTTTTATTGAAAGTTCACAGATATTTGATAAGATGGATAGGGATGATGTGATTACTATATGGAGATTATATAAAGAGAAGTATGATGGAAAGGAAATGAATATTGCTCTTGATATGAATCTTGCATTTGAAAAGTTAATGTATCGCAGCTTGAAGATTATGTTTGATCCTCAGCCAGGTGATAGTGAATGGAATGAAATTGGATTCGGCAAGTTACATAAATGGTTTTTATATCAATCTTGTGGGGTTCATGATTTAAGAATTGGTACTGTTACTCTATTTTTGTTGGTGGAGAAGGACTATACTAGTTTCAATAAGTGCAAGGAGATACTGATGCGTCGTTTCTAGACAGATGGTTAGACCTGGATTTCTCAAGTGTCAAAACATTATATGTCTGATAACCAAGCTTAAAAATTGAAACAAAAGTATGTAAATATCTTGGATCCAACTATCAGAAAAAGCTTTCAAAGAGATCAGAAGATATAAGTGTTTGGAAGCATTCTCCTGGTGATTATCTAAGCTTTGAAGAAACTTAATCATTTAGAAATAAATATTAAGTTTAGGGGAGGATTGTTGGGCTTTGAGATTCTGCTGCTTAGAATTTTACTAATTGTCAAACTACTGCTAATATGAATCTGCTGCTAAGGATAATGATTCTGCTGCTAAAGTAATCAAACTGCTGCTATGTGAAAGTGCTGCTAGTGAACCTGCTCCTATAGAGATAGACTTGTATACACGAGTGGATAATTATAGAATAGATTATGTGTATATCTTATACGTTTAGAATATTCTTGTCTTGTGTAGAAAGTAATTGTAAACTAATAGGACTCCTTGGCCAATAAAAGGAGGTGCCTAGGGTTAGAGTAGGTACGTATTACTTATGTTTTCGTTTCCACATCAAGGTTGTAAAACCCTAGCATTGTTGACTGCTCGTATTATTAATATATTGAAGTGTTGATAGTGATTTACTGTTCTTCTTAAGTTAAGCTTTAATATTCTGCGTTTTAGCTTAAGTATATATTCAAGTCAACTTCTATAAAGATCGTTTGCTCAACTGGGATCAACATTCCCGTGGCTCAATGTACTATTGGATCCCACATCATCATCCTTGTGCCGTCGTAACTCATTTGAAGGGTTACGGCATAGTTCTTCTGATACGAATTTATTTGATACGTTTTTAGGGGGTCATTTAAGGCCTAAATCATGTTTTTATGGTCATATTTTACCTTAAATCATTTCTTTTGTCATTTTAGGTACGTGGGACATAAATTAGGGAAAAAAGAGCATTTTGGAGCTTTACGGACGTTCTTATGCTCAAGAATGAAGAAAACAAGAAAAGTCAAGAAAGTCAGGTTTTTACACCTGACGCCGTCACATTTTCGAGCTGACGCCGTCACCTTATGCTAAAGATGATGGAATTTTAACACTAGACGGCCTAGAAGGATAACATGAAGTTTGCACTAGATGGTGTCAGGTTCATTTGAAGAAAGGCCATCTCGCCTTGTGCTTATACGAGACGACCCAGAACCCCTACAACTAGACGGAATCAGAAGCTATCTTGGGTGATACGAAACCCTAAAAGCGGTGACCTGACGCCATCAGACTTGTATATCTATATATATTTTTTGATTTTTCATTCATGAGTGTGGAACTTTTTGGTATGTAACAAACCCTAGAAGAATTTCACAGCAACTTTAGGGTTTTCAAGCCCTCTTTTCTTTAATGTTCAATTAAACATAAGTCTTCCTTTTAATTATTCAATATGTAAAACCCTAAAATCTAAAACTTGTGAAATGACTATTCTACCCCTCTAATCATTAATTTATAAAATATGTATAATATTCCAAGCTCATTAAAATGCATTTAACCTAAGTTATAAGAGAATTATAACACCCTAAGTTCTACCTTGTCACCAAAATATTTAATATTGAATATAACCAAAGTATTAGAACTTTATAAATTAGAGAGCTACTTAATATTAAATCTAAGTTGTGATATATATAAAATTTACACAACATATGGATCCTAAGCCAATATCACGCCTAACATGTTACTGAATGGGCCAAAAGTTTCTTTTGAAATTAAAGAAATCTCCTGGTCTTTGGGTCCTCCTGATTACTCGGTCTTCTTCACCTATTTCTCCCCCTCAACCTCACTTGTTACGCCAGAATATCTCACACACAAATCTCACACAAAACCCTAAACACAAAACTAGTGGCAGCATAATTATTTCTCTTCATTTCGGCTATGGTTTTCTGTGGTACGAAGCTATACAAAAACATATGCAAAGGAGGTCGTGGTAAGGAGGGTGTTGGGTCTTTGTATTCTTTCTGGTTCAAGGGTGTACTGAATGTGGCTTCGACATTGGTTTGGTTAGATTGGTTTCGGTTATGTTAGGTCCTTTGTTCCTTTCCTTGTCACGCTTCAAGGGTAACCGTATCATTCCTTATTCGACATTCTTTTGTTTTGATCAATACATATAAGTGTATAACATGTTATAAACAAGTACTATATGAATCGGTTTAATATATTAGATGTCACCTGAGAAATTAATAAGAATTGGATCATAAGAAGTATGCTTGTAAACCTAAAACCTGTTGATGAAATATGTTACGTTTCGGCATCGCGACACTCATTTTAACCTTTAAATTATGCACTAAAATCTGGTTATAAAACATACGGAATAACGATGGGAGATACATGTTTATTCGGCTCTTATACTTTTCGACTTATATTCATTCGATCAATAACATGTTACATGAATAAACAATGAATCGGTTTAGATTGCATGCATGTTTATAAGCGTCGAATCAGTTCTGTTTAAAGCCTTCGAATCGGTCGTGAACTACATTTTGATTTGGTTATTAGAACATGTTACATGATAACTGAAACGATGTCAGTTTTATAATTGGGTCTTTAATGATTTAGTAAAATCTTGGGTCGACGAGGCATAAATATTAATATCGTGGGCACGTTAGTAAATTACATAAAATTATAATGACGGGGTAGAAAATTATTATCTTATTAAAATAAAGTTTAAAATAATTTTATTTGACTTTTAATATTTAATTTTGATAACTTATATTTTAGACCCTAAACTTATAATATTGACATTTAAGACCTAAAACATTATATTGGTCTTTTTAACCTTAAATATTATTAATTGTCCATAATAACCTACAAAGTATTAAATTACTATTCCGGGGACTTGCTAAAATGGGAAACTTACATAAAAATATAAAGTTACAAAAAATGGAAAGTATACTAAAATATCCAACCTAATTCAAATGAACTTAAAATAATACTTGGTAATTGATCCATATAGATTCTGTGAATCAAGAGTGATTCATCTTGTGACCTTTCTGTTTCCTATTTGTTTGCTTTGAATAAGGTACAGATATTATAACCTTCTCACAGGTTTCTCATGATTTCCTTTCTCTTATCTTGCAATTTGACTTCTGATATTATGACCTCTGATATTCTGAACCTTTGCTATGAATCTTCCGACATTCTAAACCTTATGTTATGAACCTTTGGATTGAACTCTGATTATGAACCTTTGCCATATATGAACCTTTGACTTGAACCTTTGTTATGCACCCTATATTGATGACCATCTGATTCTGATTATGATTATGGACCTTTGATTCTGACTCTCTTACGATGACCTTATACTCTGACCTTCTATTTTGACCTACCCAATTAGATACCCAAGCCATTTCACTAGGCATGGGGGTTCCATGTCCGTATCATAGATGCACCTATGGCATGACCCAAGGGCAGTAGAGTGATGTTCTGCCACGTCCCCTTTCTGTTATATGATATGTGCATTCTATTTTTATGGCCACTATGATTTCTGTGGGGCGTATGGATGCATCTTAGATCTGTTATGTTATCTGTCATGTATTATATTATTACCTGATTTGGTGAATGTGGCGTATGTGGAATATGCGTCCTTCATATTTCTGGGAGTTGATCACTCCATGGTTACTATTATGCTATAGGTTATGAAGAATATGACATGATATTTCTGTTCTCGGCTCGTTGGTAGATGACTTACAACACTTTACTTTCGATATAACCATATACCTTCTTTAACTTTGATTATACCTTCTGATATTCCCAAACGCACCATATATTGCTTTGCTTTCTATTTTTGTTTCTGTATGCTTGGTTGTATATTTCTGTTCACTGGGCTTTTTAAGCTCAGCCACATTTTCTTTTCCTGTGGCAGGTATTTAGCTTTGATGATGGGGCTTTTCTGGGATGGAGAGTAGAAGCTATGTGGACTTGACCATAGATCGTCTTAGCTATTGAACTATGTTATTTTTCCTATTAGGCATTTGTACTTATGTTTCCCTTTTCATTTGATTATTTCTGGATTTTGATGTAATTGTTTAAGTCATGTTGACTTAACTTCCTTTTGGGTATTTATTGTAAGACTTCTGCTTGCATTTTATATCTATATGTTTCTAATATGTCACCATATTGTAATGCTTCTACCCTTTTCGGGGTGAGGTGTTACAATTATGGTATCAGAGCTACAGGTTTTAGGACCCTTGAGCTTAGGCCTTGACCTGTGAGGATTTGGGTAGACTAGGTTTCTATTTCGTCTTTCCCTTTCATACTTCATCCTTGTTTTTAATATTACTAATCGTTTGGTAATCGTTCAGATGGTTAACACTCGCTAAAATGGTCGACCCGATGGAAGCCCTGACAAGGATGTTGAGATCCCTAATTTGGAGGCTATGGTTGCTGCTGCTATAGCCAATCTGCTACCGGATCTTAGCACCAATGAGATGATCTCACGGATCATTAACGACGTCAGAAATGGAGCGGGTTCTTCTAGGGGTGCTGGTGGACAGCCCACCGATATTCATGTCTGGCTTGAGCGTTTTGATAAGCTTAAGCCCTTGTCATTCATTTCGGCTGCCACTCCTCAGGAGGCCGAGGGTTTGGTTATGCATATGGAGAAGTTGTTCGAAGTTCTGGGGTGCGGTGATGAGTTTAAGACTCGGTTGGCCACTTTTAAGTTGGAAGGGGATGCGCTAAATTGGTGGAAAGCACATAAGCAGGAAAAAGGGTTGAGTTCCGTGATACCTTTTATAAGAGGTATTTTCCTGATTCTGAGCAGAAACAGTTTGAAAGAGAGTATAACTCCATCCAGGAGTATGATAACAAGAATTTAGGGGAATATATGTGGCGGTTCTTAAGGTTGGCTAGTTTTGTTGGGCCTCTAGCTGGGGATGCACGCCGTCAGGTGAAGCATTTCAAATGGGGACTAAAGAAGTGGGTTATGGATCGTCTACTTAATGCTGAGTTTGTGGATGTGTCAGCTATTAATGATGCAGCCCATAACATTGAGATTTTCCTTGAGGGTTCTGGTTACAACAAACGTAACCATGACGGTAACCTAATTTAGCCTAGGGTTCAGGGTGGTGATAACAGGGGGTATTCTGGTAGGAGTCAGGATTCGAGGGGTCAGACGGACAGGAGTTATGACCAGCGGGGACAGTCGTGTAGGACTTATGATCACAGGCGACCGGAGACGAGGGTTCAGGATGGCAGGTACACTAGTAGGAATGGGAATGATCGTCAAGGTCAGGGTAACAACAATCAGCGCCAGTTCAGGGACCAGTCAGCTAGGGGTAATAAGCAGAACCATTCATCTATGTCTACTAATCAGCATAGGCCTGCCGAGACTTTACCTCCTCCTCCACTTTGTTCTTCTTGTGGCAAGGCTCATCCGGGAGTTTGCCATAAGGCTTCTAGTAACTATTTGGAATGTGGGTCTTCTACTCATCGGATTAAGGACTGCCCGAAGAAGAACCCTCCTGTGCCTAGGAACTACCTCAAGCCTCCTCCTACTACAGGTCGTGTGTATGCTACTACCCGTGAGCAGGCATATCGCACTACAGGTACCATTACATGCATTCTGTATATTGGAGATTGTGCTACTTTGGTATTATTTGACACCGGAGCTACACATTCTATAATATCTGTTAACTTTGCAAAGAAAATAAATCTTACCCGAACACCATTAACTAATCTGTTATGCATCTCTACCCCAATGAAAAACCATATACTCATTAACCATAAGTATGTCAATTGTCCCTTACGGTTTGACGATCGCACTCGTCCGGCGAACCTACTTCCTCAGAATATGATCAATTTTGGATGTAATTCTAGGCATGGATTGGTTGACTTCTCATAGGGCTACCATCGACTGCCATGCTAGAAATGAAATCTTTGGTGACATGCGTCAGCATGATTTTGTTTATCATGGTTCCCAACCTCTGAAATCTGTTAAAATCATTTCTGCTATGAAGGCCCAAACTCTAATTTCTCATGGTTTCCAAGGTTTTCTAGCAGCCATTAAAGATGGCTCTCTGGAAAGTCCTAGCATTGAAAGTATTTATGTTTTACGTGATTTCTCCAATGTCTTTCCTGATGAACTTCATGGTATTCCTCCGGCTAGGGAAGTTGAGTTTAGCATCGAGTTGATTCCAGGTGTCGAACCTATTTCCAAAGCTCCGTATCGTATGGCACCTGTTGAGTTGAAGAAGTTGAAAGTGAAATTGCAGGAACTTTTGGAGAATGGTTTCATTAGACCGAGTGTATCGCCATGGGGTACACCTGTACTATTTTTCAAGAAGAAGGATAGAAGCATTCGTCTTTGTATCAACTATCGTGAGCTTAACCGTATTACTATCCGTAATCATTATCCACTTCCGCGTATAGATGATTTGTTTGATCAGTTACAAGGGGCTAAATTCTTTTTAAAAATTAATTCAAGATCTGGTTATCACCAATTACGCGTAAAGGAGCAGGATGTTCCTAAAACTGCTTTTCGTACCCGATATGGTCATTACAAGTTTTTGGTTATGCCTTTCGGTTTGACAAACGCTCCTCATGTGTTTATGGATCTGATGAATCGCGTGTTCCACGAGTACCTTGATAAGTTTGTTATTGTGATGTGCTCACAATGTGTACAAGTTTTAAATTTATAAACACGATTACCGGATCTAGGAATAACACATACGAGCAAGTGAACTCGTCCGTTATAGCAAGATTGGGTTGGTAAGTCGGGATCGTTCGCAGGGATTTGTGAGTGAATCTAAGCGTAAGTTTAAAAAGTAAATCTCTAACACTAGCGATAATGATTATATGATAATTCAAATGGTTAAAAACTACACTTGCTTAGACTAGTTAACTACTCATAAGAAAAGTATGATTGTGATAACTTCCTTAACATGTTGGTAATTAGAATTAGTTGGTGTTCTAATCTATTGTTTCTACAAGTTGAACCTTCGTCAAGATTTTAGTTTATAAAAACAAGCATTAGGTTTGGACCAATCAATTCAAGATCAATTCAAGGTTCATAAAGTTGAGTTAACAACCTTAAACACAAAAAATAGTTCCTTGTTTAATCAAATACTCTTAAGAAATGGTCAATACAAAAGGTAACCTAATCATAGACAACAAGGTTACAATTGATTATAAACTACTAAAACTTTCGACCAATTAGGCGTTTACAACCAATCCGATTTGATTAACAAAAAGTATTCTCATTACAATTACACCTTAGTTCCTTTGTTTAGCCAAGAATGATTATGGTGAAAAACAATCTTTAATAGACAAAAGATTATAACTAGTTGAATGATAACAACCCTTTCGGCCAAATTATAAGCAACTAGTTAAACTTGACTCAACAAATGTCACATGAAACTTTAGTCTAATTGGGTTTTAGAATTGACTTAAAATTGAATTAAAACATGTTATCACAATCATAGACTAATCATTAAGAACATCATCTAAGCAAATGCAAAAGGTTACTAGCCACTCATAGCAAACATGAATATAAACTCAGAATATTGAACATTAGAAATCATAATTAAAGTCTTACAAATGTTTGGAATATGATTACAAATGAGTAGGAAATGATTTCCTAAGTGTTGGTGTTGATTTCTTGAATGGTTGACCTCCGGATGTTCACTTTTCCGACTTCCAATGCTTCCTGAACTTTTATGGACGAATTTGAGAACTTTGAGACTAGTAAAGGATTACTTTGTTGTTGGTGTAATGAGTGATATTGAGTTGTGTGTTGAAATGAGATTACAAAGCCTCTATTTATACTAATCCTCAAGCTTAGGCTCATCAATGCAGCAACTTGGCCTCCAAGGTGAATAGAAAGACCTAGAATAGCAAGGAGAATGGCCTAGAATTGGGTAGAATGAGATAGAAAACATCTTGCAAAATTTCAACGAGCTGACCAACCGATCCGTATCGGGCTCTGACCGATCGGTTGGTTGTGACCTCTGCGACTAACCAGTCGGTTGGATTCATGACTGATCGGTTAGTTGTAACATTTTCTTCTAACCGATCAGTTGGAATGGATACCGATCGGTTGGTTGTGTTCTGACAGCAACGAACTTGATTCTTTAATTTGGCTCTTCGTTCTTTGTCCAAACTTGATTATTCCTTGTCAACAAACTTTGGAATGATGAAAACTTGGATTCTTCTTTGTGAAATGATTGAACGAATTGAATCTCTAGTTAGGAATGACAAATCCTTCATTTACTTCACTTTTTCTTCCTTTTTCCTGTTTTTGGCTACAAATGCTTGCAAACACACTTTGATATGATTATGTGACAAAATCATATAAAAATAACCGAAAAACATTGATTGCATGTGAAACGCGTATAAAAAAAATACAAAAAGTTGACGTGAGTGGAATTTACCAATCAACCTTTAGGAAAAGGAAGACTTGTAAAAACACGTGAATACAATATATATATGCGATACCGGGTAAGTGATTACCCGGGTCGTGTCCCAACGAGGTGTGAATGGGCGATATCGTGCGAGATTCGAGATTAAAATGCTTGTAAGGATGATTTCGATTATTTGGTACTGTGGAACTACGATAAATTGCAAATAACGTACGAAAACTTAAATAAAGGCAACTAAAACATGAATTCAAACAAGGAATGAAAAATTAAACTTAAAATCTACTTAAAATCCTACGGGAATGATAATAGGGAATAGGGGAAACCTAAGACATAATCTAATTTAAAAACGTAAAAGTTACTTAAATAAAACGCGAGTGCGCAAAATAAAAAGTAAATTTAGAGCTACGCTAATCTTACAGATGTGAAAATCATATTTTTAAGATTCTGATGATGAATGAAAATTTTTGGAAAAAAAAATATATTTTTTGTTTGCTTTTTAATAATTTTTTTATAAATTTACAACAAAATTAAAGAATCAAATGATTTAAAAATACCTACACTATTTGGAAAAATCTTTAAAAAATTTTGGGAACTAAGTTATGTCCTAACTAAGCTAGGGAAAAAAAAAAAAAAAAAAAAAGGAGCGGGAAACCTAAATAAGCAGTTAAATAAGCAATCACAAACTGATAATACAATTTAAGTATATTTACCGGTGTTTTAACCCTTTTACCCAAAAAAAGATAATGCAATTTAAGCTAAAGAAATAACTAAGGGTTGAATAATGAATATTCCAAGTAATAACAAGAACAAGGGTCTGAGCAGATGGAAATTGGTGTTTGTGTTGGTTCGCTGAGTAAACTTGGTGTCCCAGGTTCGAACCCTGGCAACACCCTTTTTACAAAACATTTTTTTTCAAAATTTTTTTAAACAAACTTATTAAAAACATGAAAATAAATATTTTCTAAAACTAAAACTATTTCTAAAAAGCTATACATAAGCTGATAAAATGGGAAATGCACAACAGTTCATATATAAGTTAAAAAAAAGAATTCTAAAAACTAAAAAAAAAGCTAAAAAGAAACTTATACAATCTATCCTAAGGAGAATATAAGCTAAAGCTACCTAGGGAAAACTTAAATAAGCTACAGAGAACATAGATAAGTAGTCTAAGTAAACAAGTAAGCACTAAACAAGCAAAGCTTAACCAAGGGCTGTTATGGGTAAAAAGTGGACTGAAGGCCTACTTTGGGTGCCTACACAGCTGAGAAAAAAAAATTCAGAAAAATAATCTAAAAATATATTCAACTAGATAAGCTACCAAACAAGCTACCTACCGATTTTCAGGGCAAAAGGCCTAATATCGAAGAAATTAAAAATAAAAAACAGATTGGCTGTGGGGTGGTTTTTTTGACAGCAAACAGAAAAAAAAATGGGTTAAAAATGGGTCAAAAGTGGTTTTTTTTTACCTGAAATGGCAATCACCAGGTAGTAGAAACATGCACTATCCTATTATGAACTAAACTTGAGTAACAATAACTACTAAAGAGGGCCTAAGCTATAACCTAACCTAGTTGACGATTAAAAACAAATTTAAGAAAAATATTTTAGAAAACTAACTTAAATACTTGGAGACTACTTAAAACTTCTAAAGTCTCCATTAAAACAACTAACAAAACTAAATTAAAGCTGATCAAAACTGAATTCAAGAGTAAAAACAAGTAAATGATATAAAAGCATGTTGTGCCAAACACTCCCTATAAGGCAGTAAAATAGATTCTTAAGCTGCCATGGATTGATGTTGGCCAAGTTTTGGATTTCTACAAGTTAACTAACATCTCAAAACAGATTTCAAGCAAAGATTAACAAGATTCAACCAAAAAACAACAAGGAACAGTGATAATACAAAATAAAGCTAAAGTGGCAGTTTAATGATGAAAAACTAATTTGCATTAGAGAAACAAGGATTACAATGCAGGAAAATGAAATAACGATTAAAGTTAAAGCTGGATTTAAAATGAAAACAACAAGCAATTGGCCAAGACTTTTCTAAAGCATGAAAAGTTGGACAAAAAACTAAGTGTGATGAGAGACTAATATTTATACAAAGGTGTGTTAGGGTCTCTCTTTTCTTGCTGGGTTTCTTGTGTGAGACAAAGCATTGGAATCTCATTTGTGTTACTTTAAAACCAATCTCAGCCGTGGATGGAATTCCTTGGTCCCAAAGTCTTTTATTGTAGGTCGTTGGATCATCTTCATGCTCCTTGGATTGATGACTTGGAATGGAGGGGGGTTGGTATTAGTGAGGATACCCGTGAAGGGGAAGCTTTTGAGGAGGGGAGGGGTTGAGTGTAGCAGGGAAGAGCAGGGGTGATGGTGATTGTTTGGCGGTTAATGGGATGAAGGAGAAGATGGGGTTTGACTGTGGTCATAGGATAAAAACGTGAAGGGGGCGTTCTTATTGTTACTGAGTTTCTGTGCTTGTGGTCTTTTGGTTTGGACTGGGTTAAGGAGTGGACTGGGTTGGTATGAGTTAAGTGTAAGTGAGTTGGGTTGGGCTATGTTGTAGGCTAGGAAATAGATTGGGCTGTGGATTTGTTGATGGAGTGGGCTTTAGGTGTTAGTAATTAGGTTAGTGTAATTTAGTTTACTTATTTAGGTTTAAGTAATAATTAGGTTAATAATATTAAAAAGTGAAACTAAATTTTGAAAAAGAATTTATTTTTTTTATTTATTTTTATTTATTTTTTGTTAATAATAATAATAATAATAATAATAATAATAATAATAATAATACTAATAATAAAAATGTAAACTAAAAAAAAGGTTTTTGACTAAAAAAGACTTTGTGATTTTATTTTTGAAATTGGTTTTGGTTTTTGAAAAAGATTTTGCATTAAGCTTCAGGGTAAAAGGGTAGTTTGGTGATTTTGTTGTTGGGTGAGGGTATTTTGGTAATTTTGGGTTAAGGTTAAGGGTAAAAGGGTGATTACGGGTTTGTTTTTCCATGCTCACTCCATTGCCATATCCCGGGGTTGACTTCGAACTTGACTTTTTGTATTTTCTTTGTTTTTCTTCAAAATCATGTCAAGTCGATCCGGTAATGCTCCTATTCCCATACAAGCTCCATTTTCCCTCACATTAGCCTTAATTTCAAACCATTTGTACCTGAAATACACAAAAACACACTCCAAGGATATTTGTGACATTATTTGATCATTTTTAAGTGTTTTTGGTTGTTTTGACTCAGAAAATGGAAGAAAAGATATGTGTAAAATGACGCATATCAAATCCCCCACACTAAACTATTGCTAGTCCCTAGCAATCTTTTGTGAAAATTTAATGGATTTGAATTCTCTTTACCAAAAGCCATTACTTCTGGAGTAGCCAAATATTTCTGTTCAAGTAAGAACTATGGTACACTGATAACCATATGATTTTAAGCAAACCATAAGCTGTCAACGGTTTTGATTTGTCTTTACCAGAAGTTGTTTGCTTTTGGACTAGCCAACTCTTGATGCAATTATTAGCATCTTAGTGAGTTGATTACCAATTATGGTTTTCCACTACCTTTACCACAAGCCATAACCTTGCGGGCTAGCCAACTCTTTACTTTTTAGGATATGGTGAGTTGAATACCATACAATTTTTGGCAAATTGTCAGCCATCAATGGATTTGATATATCTTTACCAAGAGCCGTTTGCTCCTGGATTAGCTAGTCCTTTTGTGGGTTAGACATGGTGGACTGATAACCACAAAAATTTGAACCTTAAGTGAAAGATTTTTTTAAAATTTTGGCCAAAAACAGGAGTACTAGAAGATAAAATGTGATCAAATTAGCTAGAATTCCCCCCCCCCCCCCCCCCACTTAGAATTGAATATTGTCGTCAATATTCAAAGTCCCAGCTATTATGCCGAATCTTTGAACGTAAAAAGGCAACATTACAAGCTAAATGTGGAAATACCATTTTTCACTTTATTTATATATATACATACATTTTTTTAATTTTTATTTTTATTTTATTTTTTGAAACTTAGATACATGGTAACAACAGCATGGGTAACTCCCCCACACTTAGGGTGAAAACCCCATATGAATGCTACTGTTTTTGTTTACCGAGTCGCTAGCTTGACTCGACCCCGAATTCATTGGTTCTTGGGGAAGTATCATGTGGAAGAGACAATCACCATCGGACTTTCATTCAAGATGTTTGGACAAACATTTGAAGCACGTGAAAGTTCCACACCGATGAGATAAGTACCCGGCTCAAGATAATGGTAAATGAAAATGCCGGGGTCAAAGATAGTGTCTTCATTCCCGAAGGAGTGAAGAAGAGAGGAAGTCACCAAGTAGGTGAAGAAAAGAAAGAAAGTTATGATAACAATCATGACAATATCTTCTGCCTCAAGATCAGGTTTAGTTTCCTGAATTTGGATTTCATAGGTTAAACTCTTTGGTTTGGACAACATCTCGGGAGGGAGGTTGGGAAAATTTGTCATCAAAATACCAATTCTCATGATTGAGAACATTCCCCCCCCCCCCCCCCCCCCCGATCATGGTTTTCCTTGTCATCCAAGTAATCATACTCCGGAGGAGGCATGATATGAGTGAGTTCACCGGAAAACTCCTCGTGAAGAGAATCAATCACATGATGTAAATCAGTGAACTCTTGTTCTGTTGTGGACTCATCACTATCCTCGTTCTGAATATCAAAGATTGAATTATCAAAAATTAAAGTGAATTCAGATTCGAATTCAAACAGGGGTGATTGGCTCTGAACGGTCAACCTAATTGACCAGGTAATGGTCAACAGGGTCAAACAGCCTAGAGTCAATGCTCCGCGGAAGTATAAGGTTTCCCCGGGTCGTTATGTCCCGACGAGGTGTGAATGGCTAACAAACGGCTTGTGATCGGGTGAATTTGGATGAAAAGGGGTTTATGATTGATTGAACTAAGGAATCTACAATGAGAATAGCTTAAATAAGCTATAAGAATAAGACAGGAAAGTAGGAAAAACCAAAAACGATTTAAACCTAAAAACGCGTTCGTTACGTTTAAATAAAACGTAAACGTACGAAATAAAACGTAAAAACTGAAATCTGAAAACACCCAGGGGGTGAAAATGACTTTTTTACAAACTAAAAAGTAAAAGAAAATTTATAGAAAAGAAAATAAATTTTAACACTAATTAATTATTTAATATTAATTAATTACTATTTAATACTTATTATTAATATTAAAAACACTTAAATATAATTTAATACTAATTAAATACTAAAAAGGTGAAAATAAAATTCCTAAAATTATAAAATAACTAATAACAACTTTTAAAATTAAAAATAATTCTTTTTGTCTTTTTGTGCTTTTTCTATTAATTAATTACTAATTACCTATTTAAACTATTTTAAGTTAAGAAAAATACTAAATGAACAGTAAAAATTATAAGAAAATTTCTAAAATTACTTTATAACATATAAAAGCTATAAAAAAATATAAAAACTAAGTTTTATTTAATAAAAACTAATTATGCTATTTTAAACTAATTATTAATTAATAATTAATAAAACTAAGATTAATTCTAATTAATACTAAATGACAAAATAAAAATCCAAGAAAATTATTATAAATACTTTATTATAAGAGGAAATTAATTAAAATATAAAAATTACTAGTACTTAATTAAAATTTAAAAATGAAAAATAAGATTTAAATAAAATTAAATAGAAACTATCACTTAAAAATACTTTGTTTTTTCTTGATTTTTATTTTAGAAAACTATTTTACAGCTAAAAACAACAAACTTTTACAAAAACAACTTTTATGAAAATAAAAAATAAGCACTTGAGGTGCTTATTTGGTCAACAGTTGACTATTGTTGACCAACATGCAAAATAAGCTAAAACTGGCTCAAGTGGGACCCACTCTGGGTAAATCTTGTCCAAATAACTTAAATGGACATGTTTAAGCAGAAATAAGCCAAAAATCCCCACAAGAAAAGCAATAAGCTAGCAAATAAGCACTTGGAAACTTGGAAGAACTCAAAAACTGGGACAGATATTAGAGATGAATTCAAGTGGGGCCCAGGGAGTTTTAGGTCAAACCAAGGGTCAATACCACTTCCATGGTAGGAGGGGGTGGAAAGGAACCAAATTGGTGGCCTGGGGCCCACTGAGGTGGCCAGAAAACCACCACCAAGGGGTGGTGGTGGACTGAAGTTTGTGGTGCAGGGGAGGGTACTCCCCCAACAAGTGTTTTTGGAGCAAAGTGGGGCCCAGCACGAAATTCCTAAAAATAAAAGGATGATGAGAACATGAAATCTAGCTGTTAGACAACAAATTAGAACAAGTTTCAATCCAAGCAATCAACCACAAAATTCAATAAAAATCTGTGAACTTTTGTAAAAATCTGACAATGGTAAAGTTGACTTTTGATGAAACTTTGAAAAGTGGACTTATTTGAGTTTTGATCCCTAATTGCTGATTGATTGTGAAGTTTTAAGTTGAAATGACACTAAATTAAGCTACATTAGCTACTTGTTAACTGAAATGATGAGCTTAAATTGATTAAGTCCTAACAGTGAGCAAATTTAATGGTAAAAATGATGATTTTGACTTTCTTGCAATTTACTTGTGGATTTTAAGGCTTGAATGACTTATAATAACCTAATGTGACTTGCTAAAACTAAAAACAACAAACAAAACACAGAAGTCAGTGGTCACAACCACTTATCCAAACACCCCTTTTGAAAACTGTTTTGAGATTTTGTGAAGCTAACCAACAATTTAAACCTTGAGATTAAATATTTAAACTATACTAACATAATATAAGCTCAAAACTCTGAATATCAATGAAGAATAGTAGTACATATATATGCTACAGTAAATCTATAAAATTTGAGAAGTAGCTTACAAATGGATCAACTGAGCTCAGAACAAAGTACCTAGTACTCAACCCTGTCCTAAACCTCCCCTGAGGCACTAAACCATGAAAATCAACAGCTCTGCACTTCCTTTTCTTATTTCTTCTTTTTCCTTTTTTATTTCTCTTATTATTTTTCTTGAATTATGAGTAATTTTATGTAACTGCCTATGAAATGATTCTAATGCTTCAATTACTTATAAGAGCTTATAAATAAGCTGATGTAAGCACAAACAAACACTGAGCAACAGGATTTAAGCACTTAATAAGAAATTAAATTTGAACTTGAAATTGCACTTTTGGAATCTAAAACTGAAAACTTGAAATTAAGGTTGAATTATGTTTACAATAGCCTTAAGAGACTGAGTACAATAATTTTAAGCTAAAAAATACCAATAGAAACCACACTTACACTAAGTCGACATTTATACTACACTAATTGACTATTCTAAACTAACTACTACTTCCATCTTCTGTTTTCTTTTTCTTTTATAGTCCTGGAGGTCAAATGGTCAAATCCCACTTCTCTTTTAGCCGTTGGATGGGCTTCTATCATCTCAACCGTTAAAAAATGGTTTTGGCGCCAAATTGTCTTTTGGCAGTTGTGAGTGGTTTAGGTGGATACATTAATGAGGGGGAGGGTTGGTGTAAGTTGGTGTAAGGCATTAATGAAAAGGTGTGGTTGGTGAGGACTTTGGAGGAGGGGGGAGAAACATGGAAGCGGGTTTTGTGGGAAAGGGGATGATGAACAGTGCTACGGGTTGTGGGAGTTGACTGGGTGTTGACCGGGGGTGGGAGTTATATTTTTGGGAGTGGGCCGGGTAAGGATTGGGCTTGGGAGTGTTTGTTGGATCAGGCCTGGTTTGGGGTAAATGGTGGTTTGGTTTGTTTGTTTTGTTTATTTTGCAAAAACCACAAGGACCACTCATGTAATTAGTTAAAGTTCAAGGGCTGTGATTGTAACTTTCCAAAAGTAACCATAAGGACTTATTTTGACACATTTGAGAATTACAAGGATGAAAATTAATATTTTCCAAAATAAAAATACCCGGGGACCAAAATTGCAAATTTCCAAACTCCGAGGACTAAACTTGTAATTTTCTCAAAATTTTCATCCAGGGATTAAAAGTGATTTTTATGAATTCCCAAGGACCAAAATTTATTTTTCATTAAAAATTATCCCACCAGGGACCAAAACTGCCAAAGTTTAAAACTCCAGGGACTAATTTTGTAAATTTCCAAAACTTTTATGATTTTTCACCAAAATACAAAATATGACAACTTATGATTGTAAAAGGACCTTTGGTGATAATTTTCTATATTTTGAATATCCAGGGACTAGTTTTGTAATTTTATAAAAGTTGGGGGACTGAAGCTGCCAATTTTGTAAACTTTGTACGTTTTTCGTCTGTTTTTACTCGTTTTGCATCTAAAACATATAAAACACAATTTTGAAATATTTTCAGTATTTTGATGCATTACTGAGTGTTTTTGTATGTTTTGCAGTTCAGATTAGACCAAAAATGATGAGTGTTTGAGCACTCATCAATCCCCCACACTAAACTATTGCTAGTCCCTAGCAATACTGTTTTGAAAACTTGATGAATTTTAAACTCTTTACCAAAAGGCATCACTCCTGGAGTAGCCAGGTGTAAGAACTGTGGCACCCCTGATAACCGTGTGATTTTGAGCAAACCACCAGCTGTCAACGGATTTGGTTTGTCTTTACCAGGAGCCGTTTGCTTCTGGACTAGCCAGCTCTTGATGGAATAGTCAACATCTTGGTGAGCTGATTACCAATTATGGATTTTCCACGGCCTTTACCACAAGCCATAATCTTGCGGGCTAGCCAACTCATTTGTTTTCGGGGAGTTGAGGAACCATACAATTTTGGGCAAATTGCAAGCCATAAACGGATTTGAGATGTCTTTACCAAGAGCCATTTGCTTCTGGACTAGCCAATCCTTTTTGTCGCTTAGACAAGGCGGACTGATTACCACAAAAATTTTGAAGCACTAGTGAAAATTTTTTTAAATTTTTGAAATTTTGGCAAAAACGGGGGTATTATATAGTAAAATGTGATAAAATTCGCTAGTAAGGGTGCTCAAATGGACCGGATGGACCGGACCGACCGACAAAACCGACCGGACCGGACCGGACCGGACCGGACCGGACCGACCACATTCGGTCCGGTCCTCGGTCTAAGTTTTTTGGCTATTTCGGTCCTCGGTCCGGTCGGTCCGGTCCAGACCGACAAAAAACCCGAAAAATCATGCCAAAACCATGCCATTTGGACCGGACCGACCGAAGACCGACCGGACCGAGACCGGACCGAACCGGACCGAGTACACATCGGTCCGGTCTCGGTCCTCATAAATTACGGTTCTCGGTCTTCGGTCCGGTCCGGTCTTGGCCGGTCCGGTCCGGTTTCCGACCGATGATCACCCCTATTCGCTAGAATAGCGAATACCCCCCACACTAAGCATGAATATTGTCCTCAATATTCAAAATCCCGGCTATTATGCCGACATTTTGAACGTAAAAGGGCAACATTACAAGCTAAGCGTGGAAAACACCATTTTGTATTTTCACTTCATTTGTAACCATAGCATGGGGGACTCCCCCACACTTAGGGTGAAAACCCTATATGAATGCTACTGTTTTTGTTTACCGAGTCGCTAGCTTGACTTGACCCCTAATTCATTTTTCATTGGGGAAGCATGGTGTGGAAGAAACAATCTCAATCGGACTTTCATTCATGATGTTTGGACAAACATTTGAAGCACGTGAAAGTTCCACACCGATGAGATAAGTATCCGGCTAAAGATAATGATACATGAAAATGCCGGGATCAAATATAGTGTCCTCATTCCCGAAGGAATGAAGAACAGGAGAAGTCACCATGTAGGTGAAGAAAGGAAGAAAGATCTTGATGACAATCAAGATTGATTTATCATCATCAGAAAGAGAATTCATGATTGGTGTATCATGAATCTCATTAGTAAAGCTCATATGATCTAGAAAAATTATGGGTGGGAGGGTTGGGATTTTAATATCAATCAAATTCTCAGGGTTGAGAATATTTCCCTCCGGAAAACAAAGATTAACTTTGTCTAGATCAAAGTAAAAATTATCATACTCCGATGGAGATATGATATGAGTGAGTTCACCGGAGAACTCCTCAAAAGTGAATGAATCATAATCGGGGAGTGAAATTTGAGAATGAGAAGTGGTACTGTCACTAATCTTCTCTCCCATATGATCAAAGGTAAAGGCTTCAAACTCCGAAATAGGATCATCGGAGACAATGTCACTATCCTTTATGGGGATAGGAGATGAAATAGGTTTCATTTTGAGAGCCTCGATTTTGGAAATGAGGAGATCAACATTCAATAATGTTGCACGAAGTGCTTCATCCTTGATTTCGGTGTCAATCTCATCATTCTCGTCTTCTAAGCTGACTAGCTCAGAAGGTAATTCTTCCATATAAACGATGTCCTCACAAGATAACGAATTGTCATCAGTAGAATCGGAGAACATCTCATCATGATTAGATGGGAAGAATAGAGGAGGAGGAATATCACACATATGGTCAGAAGTCCCCTGTGACTCTCTCGGGATTGGGACAAGGACCTCAACACTAGACTTTATTAATTCGTCCGATTCCTTATTAGGAACAGTGCTAAGATGCTCATCCCCCATGATCAGAGAGTGAGTGTGAACTTCAGGTGTGATAACAGCAGACTGAGGGAGATAAGAAAGACTAGCACACATAGATTCTATATTTTTCATGTGTTCTTCAGCTAGCAATTCTTGCATACTCTTATCTCCCTGTGCTTCCACGGAAGGAATCTCAACTGATGAACTGGATGAATCTTTGTAATATTCCTTCATTTGAATAGAATCCTCATCATCATCGTCATCATGAATGAAACGGAACAAAGAGCTAGATTTGGCTGCTTTTTCTTTTGCATAAGCTTCCCTAACAGCTTTTTCAAAATCATCAATGGAATCAATTTTAGCAACCTGCTCTTCCGTCAATATTTTAGCCATGCATTTCTCATGTGAATTAAGAGTAAATGAAAATTGCGGGGGTGGGGATTTGTCAAAACCGGAAGGTTGACATTGATAATCATCATGAGGACCCCCACAATTCACACAAGAAACACTGGGTGCATTATGAAGTGTTGTGGTACCCAACTCCTTAAGTTCTTTCAATATCTCAAGAACCTCTATTATAATGTCAGTAGCAGAAGGAGTTGTGTGAATCATTTGGTGCTGTGGAGGTGGGTCTGAAAATGAATAGTCGTAATTGTTACAAGGAATTGGATTCCTTGTTTGACAATCCGAGCTAAAGTGAGGACCTCCACAGTACTCACAACAGTAAAGCTGTTGAGTTTGGCCTGGTGTATTTTGATACGAAGCATCATTGAAATTTGGGTAATATGATTCTTGCTCGTATGAATGCGATGGGTAATCGAAAAAATTTGAAGAGTCGTTGAATGAGTTTTGATTAGGATCATAAGCAAATGAATTACTCGACCCACAAAACAAATAACTCCCGTTTTGAATATCATTACCACATTGCACACATGTACACCAATGACATGGAAAACCGAAAAGTGGCTCACCACAACCGACACAAGGAACAAAATCTGGAGGTGGGACAAGTGGTGTGCTCTTAGAGCTAGCAATTTCCACCACTTCCGTTATGGTCTCGGGTTTTGGTTCTTGATAAATGTGAAGGTTAGGTAAGTCGTTCTTTTCAGCCTCTGCCCTAAGCTCAGCACGTATGCTTGACAAACTTTTGATCGTAAACCGTGAAAGGTTAGGATCAATTCTTGAAGGTTTAGGAGCAATAGTGAGCTTAGATTCTAGGACAACCGTAGGTTGGACGTATTTAGCACTTCCATCGTCAGAGGGAAGTACAGGGTCCTTTTTCACCTTGGTTTCTTGATTCATTTCCCTCACCGGAGAGGGAATAGGAATCGAAGGTCCATCATAATCACTACGATATCTCGATATTTTTGACAAGGCCATAAGTATTTCAATTTTGCTCTCAAAGGCCCATTGTTCCAAGAAATCGTCATCGAGAGATGTCATTTAGAATTATATATGACAGGGGTATAAGAAGGTAGAATCAAACTGATAGAGGGTAAGGAAAAATATTTTTGGGCTTTTATGGAAAAATATGAACAAAGATGGATAAATATACAATGGATGTATATCCTGATTCACTAATTTGAAAACCGTTTAGAATAACGCGCACGACCTCCCCGGCAGCGGCGCCAAAAATTGATTGGCTCTGAACGGTCAACCTAATTGACCAGGTAATGGTCAACAGGGTCAATCAGCCTAGAGTCAATGCTCCACGGAAGTATAAGGTTTCCCCGGGTCGTTATGTCCCGACGAGGTGTGAATGGCTAACAAACGGCTTGTGATCGGGTGAATTTGGATGAAAAGGGGTTTATGATTGATTGAACTAAGGAATCTACAATGAGAATAGCTTAAATAAGCTATAAGAATAAGACAGGAAAGTAGGAAAAACCAAAAATGATTTAAACCTAAAAACGCGTACGTTACGTTTAAATAAAACGTAAACGTACGAAATAAAACGTAAAAACTGAAATCTGAAAACACCCAGGGGGTGAAAATGACTTTTTTACAAACTAAAAAGTAAAAGAAAATTTATAGAAAAATAAAATAAATTTTAACACTAATTAATTATTTAATATTAATTAATTACTATTTAATACTTATTATTAATATTAAAAACACTTAAATATATTTTAATACTAATTAAATACTAAAAAGGTGAAAATAAAATTCCTAAAATTATAAAATAACTAAAAACAACTTTTAAAATTAAAAATAAGTCTTTTTGTCTTTTTGTGCTTTTTCTATTAATTAATTACTAATTACCTATTTAAACTATTTTAAGTTAAGAAAAATACTAAATGAACAGTAAAAATTATAAAAAAATTTCTAAAATTACTTTATAACATATAAAAGCTATAAAAAAATATAAAAACTAAGTTTTATTTAATAAAAACTAATTATGCTATTTTAAACTAATTATTAATTAATAATTAATAAAACTAAGATTAATTCTAATTAATACTAAATGACAAAATAAAAATCCAAGAAAATTATTATAAATACTTTAATATAAGAGGAAATTA
Organism: Artemisia argyi; assembly: GCA_030686995.1. NCBI lineage: Eukaryota > Viridiplantae > Streptophyta > Magnoliopsida > Asterales > Asteraceae > Artemisia > Artemisia argyi. Next base: position 108,977,732 of record CM060695.1, read on the forward strand.
ATAAAAATATAAAAATTACTAGTACTTAATTAAAATTTAAAAATGAAAAATAAGATTTAAATAAAATTAAATAGAAACTATCACTTAAAAATACTTTGTTTTTTCTTGATTTTTATTTTAGAAAACTATTTTACAGCTAAAAACAACAAACTTTTACAAAAACAACTTTTATGAAAATAAAAAATAAGCACTTGAGGTGCTTATTTGGTCAACAGTTGACTATTGTTGACCAACATGCAAAATAAGCTAAAACTGGCTCAAGTGGAACCCACTTTGGGTAAATCTTGTCCAAATAACTTAAATGGACATGTTTAAGCAGAAATAAGCCAAAAATCCCCACAAGAAAAGCAATAAGCTAGCAAATAAGCACTTGGAAACTTGGAAGAACTTAGAAACTGGGACAGATATTATAGATAAATTCAAGTGGGGCCCAGGGAGTTTTAGGTCAAACCAAGGGTCAATACCACTTCCCTGGTAGGAGGGGGTGGAAAGGAACCAAATTGGTGGCCTGGGGCCCACTGAGGTGGCCAGAAAACCACCACCAAGGGGTGGTGGTGGACTGAGGTCTGTGGTGCAGGGGAGGGTACTCCCCTTGCAAGTGTTTTTGGAGCAAAGTGGGGCCCAGCACAAAATTCCTAAAAATAAAAGGATGATGAGAACATGAAATCTACCTGTTAGACAACAAATTAGAACAAGTTTCAATCCAAGCAATCAACCACAAAATTCAATAAAAATCTGTGAACTTTTGTAAAAATCTGACAATGGTAAAGTTGACTTTTGATGAAACTTTGAAAAGTGGACTTATTTGAGTTTTGATCCCTAATTGCTGATTGATTGTGAAGTTTTAAGTTGAAATGACACTAAATTAAGCTACATTAGCTACTTGTTAACTGAAATGATGAGCTTAAATTGCTTAAGTCCTAACAGTGAGCAAATTTAATGGTAAAAATGATGATTTTGACTTTCTTGCAATTTACTTGTGGATTTTAAGGCTTGAATGACTTATAATAACCTAATGTGACTTGCTAAAACTAAAAACAACAAACAAAACACAGAAGTCAGTGGTCACAACCACTTATCCAAACACCCCTTTTGAAAACTGTTTTGAGATTTTGTGAAGCTAACCAACAATTTAAACCTTGAGATTAAATATTTAAACTATGCTAACATAGTATAAGCTCAAAACTCTGAATATCAATGAAGAATAGTAGTACATATATATGCTACAGTAAATCTATAAAATTTGAGAAGTAGCTTACAAATGGATCAACTGAGCTCAGAACCAAGTACCTAGTACTCAACCCTGTCCTAAACCTCCCCTGAGGCACTAAACTATGAAAATCAACAGCTCTGCACTTCCTTTTCTTCTTTCTTCTTTTTCCTTTTTTATTTCTCTTATTATTTTTCTTGAATTATGAGTAATTTTATGTAACTGCCTATGAAATGATTCTAATGCTTCAATTACTTATAAGAGCTTATAAATAAGCTGATGTAAGCACAAACAAACACTGAGCAACAGGATTTAAGCACTTAATAAGAAATTAAAATTTGAACTTGAAATTGCACTTTTGGAATCTAAAACTGAAAACTTGAAATTAAGGTTGAATTATGTTTACAATAGCCTTAAGAGACTGAGTACAATAATTTTAAGCTAAAAAATACCAATAGAAACCACACTTACACTAAGTCGACATTTATACTACACTAATTGACTATTCTAAACTAACTACTACTTCCATCTTCTGTTTTCTTTTTCTTTTATAGTCCTGGAGGTCAAATGGTCAAATCCCACTTCTCTTTTAGCCGTTGGATGGGCTTCTATCATCTCAACCGTTTAAAAATGGTTTTGGCCCCAAATTGTGTTTTGGCAGTTGTGAGTGGTTTAGGTGGATACATTAATGAGGGGGAGGGTTGGTGTAAGTTGGTGTAAGGCATTAATGAAAAGGTGTGGTCGGTGAGGACTTTGGAGGAGGGGGGAGAAACATGGAAGCGGGTTTTGTGGGAAAGGGGATGATGAACAGTGCTACGGGTTGTGGGAGTTGACTAGGTGTTGACCGGGGGTGGGAGTTATATTTTTGGGAGTGGGCCGGGTAAGGATTGCCCTTGGGAGTGTTTGTTGGATCAGGCCTGGTTTGGGGTAAATGGTGGTTTGGTTTGTTTGTTTTGTTTATTTTGCAAAAACCACAAGGACCACTCATGTAATTAATGAAAGTTCAAGGGCTGTGATTGTAACTTTCCAAAAGTAACCATAAGGACTTATTTTGACACATTTGAGAATTACAAGGATGAAAATTAATATTTTCCAAAATAAAAATACCCGGGGACCAAAATTGCAAATTTCCAAACTCCGGGGACTAAACTTGTAATTTTCTCAAAATTTTCATCCAGGGATTAAAAGTGATTTTTATGAATTCCCAAGGACCAAAATTGATTTTTCATTCAAAATTATCCCACCAGGGACCAAAACTGCAAAAGTTTGAAACTCCAGGGACTAATTTTGTAAATTTCCAAAACTTTTATGATTTTTCACCAAAGGACAAAATATGACAACTTACGATTGTAAAAGGACCTTTGGTGATAATTTTCTATATTTTGAATATCCAGGGACTACTTTTGTAATTTTATGAAAGTTGGGGGACTGAAACTGCCAATTTTGCAAACTTTGTACATTTTTCGTCTGTTTTTACTCGTTTTGCATCTAAAACATATAAAACACAATTTTGAAATATTTTCAGTATTTTGATGCATTACTGAGTGTTTTTGTATGTTTTGCAGTCAGATTAGACCAAAAATGATGAGTGTTTGAGCACTCATCAAGGGGATTAGTGAAAGTTGTTTTGAATGCTTCGGGAACAAGGTAATTAGCATTCTCTATTGGACTGTTGGGATAAGAATTGAGTGAATGATCTTGATAAAAGAGATTTTCAATTTCTCCCAGATCGGCTTTGAAATCAAAGAGACCATCATCAGCGAACTCCTCAAGAAGAGGATCAACATCAGAATGTGGAAGTGATGCCTCAACAAATTCAATGTCTCCATAAGATGTACAATCGTCGCTAAAATCGGAGAAAGTCTCAAAATGATCTTTTGAACACTCAAGAGGGGAAGGAATATCATGCATATGATCAAAACTTCCCTGTGATTCACTTGGTATTGGGACAAGGTTTTCAACACTAGACTTTATGAATTCGTCCGATTCCTTTTCAGGAACAGTGCTAAGATGCTCATCCCCCATGCTCATAGAGTGAGTGGGAACTTCGGGTGTGATAACAACAGACTGAGGGAGTTGAGGAGGACTAGCATTCATGGATTGTACAAGTTCTAATTGTTTTTCTGCTAGTAATTCCTTAGTATTCTATTCTCCCTGCGATTTTTGGATTGGTGGGATTTCAACTGATGTACTCGATGAATCTTTTTGAAAAACAACGTTATCTTCATCATCATCACAGTCATCATCGTCATCAAATAGAGCAGCATTGCGAAGATTGGCACGTATTTTAGCTGCTCGTTGCTCAGCCAGTAATTCTTCCATGCTTTTTCTAGAATCTCGTTCTTCAGCAAGTAATTTTGCCATAGTTTGGAACGATGTGTCATTGAAATACGGTACTTGCTCATAAGAGTTTTGAGGAGGATGATTGAAATTGTTTTGAGGATAATTGGAAGAGTTCGAATTATAATCGGAGGTGAATGTAGGTTCAGCTATAGAAGCGTAACACATACAAAGTCCATGACTAAATCCACATCCCTTGCAAAAACACCGTCCACAAAGTGAGTCATCTCTTAAAGGATCTCCACAATAGAAGCAATTATGTTGAGCGAACGAAGATGTTTGAGGAGGGTAGGTAGAAAAATTTTGCGAAGAATTGGGATTTAGTTCATAAACGAACGAATTCCTCGAACCACAAAACAAACAACTTCCGTCCCGAATATCATTACCACACCGTTTGCACGTATACCAACGACATGGTAAACCGAAAAGCGGCTCACCACAACCGACACAAGGAATAAAATCCGGAGGTGGGACAAGTGGTGTGCTCTAAGAGCTAGGAATTTCCACCACTTCCGTTATGGTCTCTGGTTTTTGTTCTTGATAAACGTGAATATTAGGCAAGTCGTTCTTTTTAGTCACTGCTCTAAGCTCTGTACGTTTGCTTGACAAACTTTTAACCGTAAATCGTGAAAGGTTAGGATCAATTCTTGATGGTTTGTCATTAATAGCACGTATCTCGGGCTGTGAAGGGTAGTTGGAAGAATTTAGTGAATCATTGAGAGATTTTTTATTTAAGAACAAATTGCACATAGTTCAAAATCTGTTACTACAATTATTTCCACACTTCTCAAATACACCGGAAACAACGATAGCCGTTCTCAATCGGGCATTTACAATGAAAACATGTGTAGCCGAGAGACGCCATAAGAATTATACATGAGAGATGTATAAGAAGGTAGAATCAAACGGATGGAGGGTAAAGAAGATTACTTTTGGGTATTCGAAATACATTTTGTAAAAACAAAGAAGGAAAATATTTTTGGTTTTTTCGAAAAACAACTCAATTAAAACGAGATCGAGACAATGAACTTAAACCAATAATCACGAATGAATCGCTTCTTTAGAAAAGGTACACCACTCACAAGGATACAATGGCAAGTTTTAATCTTTTGTTTGGGAACTTATTAATGTTCACACCCCCAGTTGGTAGGTGTTATGCCTTGGTTCTTGGCCTTTTTTTTTTTTTTTTTATTTAAACAAAGAAAACCGGAAAATCTTTTTGTATTTTTATATGATAAATATATATACAAAAGAAAAGGAAAATATTTTTGTGTTTTATAAGTTTTTGAAAACGATAACTTCTTGACGAATGGTTCTACAAGTCACTAATCGTTAAAATTGTAACGATATTGCCGCAACACAACCTCCCCGGCAGCGACGCCATTTTGATTGCGTGTGAAACGCGTATCAAACAAATACAAAAAGTAGACGTGAGTGGAATTTACAAATCAACCTTTAGGAAAAGGACGACATGTAAAAACTCGTGAATACAATATATATATGTGATACCGGGTAAGTGATTACCCGGGTCGTGTCCCAACGAGGTGTGAATGGGCGATATCGTGTGAGATTCGAGATTAAAATGCTTGTAAGGATGATTTCGATTATTTGGTATTGTGAAATTACGATAAATTGCAAATAATGTACAAAAACTTAAATAAAAGCAACTAAAACATGAATTCAAACAAGGAACGAAAAATTAAACTTAAAATCTACTTAAAATCCTACGGGAATGATAATAAGGAATAGGGGAAACGTAAAACTTAATCTAATTTAAAAACGTAAAAGTTACTTAAATAAAACGCGAGTGCGCAAAATAAAAAGTAAATTTAGAGCTACACTAATCCTACGGGTGTGAAAATCATATTTTTACGATTCTAATGATGAATGAAAATTTTTGGAAAAAAAAAAGAAAAAAAAATATTTTTTGTTTGCTTTTTAATAATTTTTTTTTCTAAATTTAGAACTAAATTAAAGAATTAAATGATTTAAAAATACCACACTATTTGGAAAAATCTTTAAAAAATTTTGGGAACTAAGTTATGTCCTAACTAAGCTAGGGAAAAAAATGAGGGGGAAACCTAAATAAGCAGTTAAATAAGCAATCACAAACTGATAATGCAATTTAAGCTAAAGAAATAACTAAGGGTTAAATAATAAATATTCCAAGTAATAACAAGAACAAGGGTCAGAGCAGACGGAAAGTGGTGTTTGTGTTGGTGCGCTGAGTAAACTTGGTGACCCAGGTTCGACCCCTAACAACACCCTTTTTACAAAACATTTTTTTTCAATTTTGTTTTAAACAAACTTATTAAAAACATGAAAATAAATATTTTCTAAAACTAAAACTATTTCTAAAAAGCTATACATAAGCTGATGAAATGGGGAACGCACAACAGTTCATATATAAGCTAAAAAAAAAATTCTAAAAACTAAAAAAAAAAGCTAAAAAGAAACTTATACAAGCTATCCTAAGGGGAATATAAGCTAAAGCTACCTAGGGAAAACTTAAATAAGCTACAGAGAACATAGATAAGTAGTGTAAGTAAACAAATAAGCACTAAACAAGCAAAGCTTAACTAAGGGCTATTATGGGTAAAAAGTGGATTGAGGGCCTACTTTGGGTGCCTAAACAGCTGAGAAAAAAAATTCAGAAAAATAATCTAAAAATATCTTCAACTAGATAAGCTACTAAACAAGCTACCTACCGATTTTCAGGGCAAAAGGCCTAATATCGAAGAAATTAAAAAAAAAAAAAAAAAAAAAAAAAAAAAAAAAAAAAAGATTGGCTGTGGGGTGGTTTTTTTGACAGCAAACAGAAAAAAATGGGTCAAAAGTGTTTTTTTTTTTTTTTTTTACCTGAAATGCCAACCACCAGGTAGTAGAAACATGCACTATCCTATTATGAACAAAACATGAGCAATAATAACAACTAAAGAGGGCCTAAGCTATAACCTAACCTAGTTGATGATTAGAACAGATTTAAGCAAAATATTTTAGAAAACTAACTTAAATACTTGAAGACTACTTAAAACTTCTAAATTCTCCATTAAAACAACTAACAAAACTAAATTAAAGCTGATCAAAACTGAATTCAAGGGTAAAAACAAGTTAATGATAAAAAAGCATGTTGTGCCAAACACTCCATATAAGGCAGTAAAATAGATTCTTAAGCTGCCATAGATTGATGTAGGCCAAGTTTTGGATTTCTACAAGTTAACTAACATCTCAAAACAGATTTCAAGCAAAGATTCACAAGATTCAAACACAAAACAACAAGGAACATTGATAATACAAAATAAAGCTAAAGTGACAGTTTAATGATGAAAAACTAATTTGCATTAGAGAAAAAAGGATTACAATCCAGGAAAATGAAATAACGATTAAAGTTAAAGCTAGAATTAAAATGAAAACAACAAGCAATTGGCCAAGACTTTTCTAAAGCATGAAAAGTTGGACCAAAAACTAAGTGTGAGGAGAGACTAATATTTATACAAATGTGTGCTAGGGTCTCTCTTTTCTTGCTGTGTTTCTTGTGTGAGACAAAGCATTGGAATCTCATTTGTGTTACTTTAAAACCAATCTCAGTCGTGGATGGAATTCCTTGGTCCCAAAGTCTTTTTATTGTAAGCCGTTGGATCATCTTCATGCTCCTTGGATTGATGACTTGGAATGGGGGGGTGGTATTAGTGAGGATACCCGTGAAGGGGAAGCTTTAGAGGAGGGGAGAGGTTGAGTGTAGCAGGGAAGAGCAGGGGTGATGGTGATTGTTTGGCGGTTAATGGGATGAAGGAGAAGATGGGGTTTGACTGTGGTCAAAGGATAAAAACATGAAGGGGGCATTTTTATTGTTACTGAGTTTCTGTGCTTGTGGTCTTTTGGTTTGGACTGGGTTAAGGAGTGGACTGGGTTGGTATGAGTTAAGTGTATGTGAGTTGGGTTGGACTATGGTGTAGGCTAGGAAATAGATTGGGATGTGGATTTGTTGATGGAGTGAGCTCTAGGTGTTAGTAATTAGGTTAGTGTAATTTAGTTTAGTTATTTAGGTTTAAGTAATAATTAGGTTAGTAATATTAAAAAGTAAAACTAAATATTGAAAAAGAAATGTTTTCTTTTTTTTTGTTAATAATAATAATAAAAATAATAATAATAATAATAATAATAATAATAATAATAATAATAATAATAATAATAATAATAATAATAATAATAATAATAATAATAATAATAATAATAATAATAATAATAATAATAATAATAATAATAATGTAAACTAAAGAAAAGGTTTTTGACTAAAAATGATTTTGTGATTTTATTTTTGAAATTGGTTTTGGTTTTTGAAAAAGATTTTGCATTAAGCTTCGGGGTAAAAGGGTAGTTTGGTGATTTTGGTGTTGGGTGAGGGTATTTTGGTAATTTTTGGTTAAGGTTAAGGGTAAAAGGGTGATTACGGGTTTTGGTTTCGGGTTTGTTTTTCCATGCTTACTCCATTGCCATATCTCAGGGTTGACTTCGAACTTGACTTTTTGTATTTTCTTTGTTTTTCTTCAAAATCGTGTCAAGTCGGTCCGGTAATGCTCCTATTCCCATGCAAGCTCCGTTTTCCCTCACATTAGCCTTAATTTCAATCCATTTGAACCTGAAATACACAAAAACACACTCCAAGGATATTTGTGACATTATTTGATCATTTTTAAGTGTTTTTGGTTGTTTTGACTCCGAAAATGGAAGAAAAGATATGTGTAAAATAACACATATCAAACATACGAATAACGCTACTCAAAACATGCACAATTTGAGTGTTATCAAATCCCCCACACTTGAACTTTGCTTGCCCTCAAGAAAATCTAGAAATAAAATATTATCCACATGGTACTTCAAAGATGTTTTGGAAAAATGTGATGCAAATCTTCCAAGTACAAGTAAAAGTTTGATTCATCATTTTAAGCTTAAATGGTTGAAACATTGAGATGTTTGACAATACCCAAATGATTTTCTTGCTAGATAAACATTACTAATCATCTCAAGAAAAAGGAATAAGATATAATTCACTCTAAACACCCATTTTTGGGTGAAATATAAGAGAAATCACACTCATTGCTCAGTCATGATTTAAATATTACCATAGGCTTGTACAAGAAACATAACTACACCGTCAAGGCGTAAGCACCAAGTATTCATATCAAAGAGGGCTTTTATTCGGGTTTAAGGCTAAAAAGGGATAATAAGGACTTTTATTCAGTCATCTTATGTAAAACAAAATAGATTGCTGGCGCAAATTCTTGTATCAAAACAACGGATGGTCACTAAGGATATCCGTACACCGCTGGCGCATTGTTATTTCCTCAAGAAATCGGATGGTCACTATATGTCATACACTTGATAATTTAACTTGAGTCAAGGGTAGAAATAAGACATGGGATAAATTTAGAGAGTGTAAATAATAAAAAATATACAAAATAGTCAAAGTCTATTAACCGAATGTTGCTAGCTATTCTTGAACCGCTAACATGTACTCTTTAGAACTCCATTCTTGAGCGAACAATACTTAACACTATAGCTCATTGGCTATTTTATTCGATATATACATTTTTTTTGAACATAACATGGACATAAAATCACTTGTCACCATCTACTTTGATGACTTATTCTCAACTTGCTTTGATCGCTTCTTCTGGAATTTCTACTTTCTTTATACTTCATGATTTCCCACATAACATCCAACTTGTCATATAGGTAGCAACCAACTAAGACTTTATTAGGAATACGTTTATTCATATGAAGACTCGGTCACCCTGAGTATAGTTTAGCATGTTGTAGCTTGTAGTATTTATCTTATTAGTTAGAACGTAGTTTAGCGTTAGTTAGTATTTGTGGAGTCGGTTCGGGTCTTTACCCACTGTCAGCCCGATCCATAGCCCGTTTCAGGGGGCGTTTTATTGTAACTATAAATACCCCTTCCCTAGCTTGGAAGGGGTTGGAGCTTCGTTTCATCTTAATCTAATCTTTCTCATTTTTCTCTCTACACTTTCTCTCTCTAGGAATACTTCCCAACTCTTCTCTTCATCTCTCTAATTCTTTCTTAATTCTAATCATAATCACATAAACCATACTAGTTATATTATGAGAATCCTACAATTGGTATCAAGAGCCATGGTTTGATCTTTGGGATTGTTTGAACTCGGATTTTAGTTTGGTTTTTATGTTTGTTGGTGATTGGAATTGATTTATGGTTGTACTTTCTTGAGTAGATGTGTGATATGAACTTGGTTTAGTGTTTAGATTGCTTGTTTCATATGTTTATTGGTAGTCTTGGGCAATTTCGAGGGTTAGTATGAATGTTTCTTGGTAGAGAGTTGTCTCTTGGAAAATGTTCTTGGTAGAGACCTGTGAATTATTTGGTTAATGTTTCTAGAGATTTGTGGTGTATTGGGTGGTGATTTGTCTTGTTACTATAAAGGGAAAAGAAGACAAATTACTAGAAAGTGACAGTTTTGTCCTGTTCTGGGTAGAGAGTTGGTTCCAGAGAGTTGGTTCTAGCGAGTTGGTTCCAGAGAGTTGGTTCCAGAGAGTCGGTTCTAGCGAGTTGGTTCCAGAGAGTTGGTTCCAGCGAGTTTGTCTAGCGAGTTGATCTAGCGAGTTGGTCTAGCGAGTTGATCTAGCGAGTTGACCTATTCAGCGAGTTGGTCTAGCGAGTTGGCATTCTAGAGAGTTGCCATTCTATAGAGTTGCCATTCTAGAGAGTTGTCATTCTAGAGAGTTGCCATTCTAGAGAGTTGGTTCTCAGCGAGTTGCCATTCTAGAGAGTTGTCATTCTAGAGAGTTGCCATTCTAGAGAGTTGCTATTCTAGAGAGTATTCTAGAGAGTTGCCATTCTAGAGAGTTGCTATTCTAGAGAGTTGGTTTTCAGCGTGTTGCCATTCTTGAGAGTTGCTCATTCAACGAGTTGGTGTTCTACGAGTTGGCATTCAGCGAGTTGACGAGAGTTGACTTTTTACGTCAAAACTTCAAACGGCCATAACTTTTGAACCGTAACTCCGTTTTCAGCGTATTAGCTGTCAAAACATCCGGAACAGGCTGAATATTGTAAGGCTTCATAACGAAGTTATGAAACGAATTTTTTTGAGGCCCAAATCACCTCCGGAGTGAAGTTATTGAGGTTTTAAGTTTTTAGACCAAACTTTTCAACATTACAATTTGCATCAACCAAACCAAATCATATTGCTTGTTGATAACTCACTGTTGGTTGACTCTTAGTGCCAATTGATAACTCACTGCTAGTTGATCAAGTTGTTGTGAGGTGACTATACGCAGCGAGTTGAATAGGTCTGTGATTTGAGAATTGTTGCAATTTGAGTTGTTGCAACTTGTCCAATTACAATCTGACGTTGCGAGTTAATTCTTGCAATTTGACTAATTGTGATTTGACTTGGTGTGATTTGACTCATTGTGACTTGACTTAGTTAACTAATTGTACCTTGCAAGGTTTATCATCTCACACTCAATCACTAAAGTCCTCTTGCATCATTTCACAGTTTCTTCTTGATTTTGTAAAATCCCGCGAAAGAATCTATTTCTCGGTTTAAATCATAGAATTGTAAAATCTCGTGCACATTTACATCATGTCTACCACTTCAGACTCTGTCATTTCTGAGAGAGAACTTCATCAGCCGCAAAAATTGCCTCATAATGCAATGGAAAGGTGCATTGAATGTTTTCGACTTCTTCACTTACATCTCAAGGTTCTCTTTGAACGACCTGGATACTTAACAGGATACGAACGCGCATTCGCTTATGAACGTGCATTCACATCACTCTTTGGTCAAGATGTTCAGACTTTCACAGTCAAAATGACTCTGTATTTAGACCAACTTGAACAACAACTTGACAAACGAAACTTTTCTGAAAGAAGATCCATGGCTGCCTTTTGTGTGATCAACAACCAACTCCAAGTGTTCATTGATTCACGAATCACTGAGAACCAAATGACTAATAAGTATTTTACTAATTACACGGGAGTTGAGGTTGACATGTTCAGAGATACACTACTCCAACTCATGGGTAATGTCAAGAAGTACATTGAGAACAGAGAACAAGACAAACCTTAGTGTGACATCAAGATGAATGAAAGTCGGGTGCAATCATGTGATAGTATTATTGATTCGGGTAAAGCATCGAATGTTGGGTCAGTTATCACTGAACGCAAAGGATCAAAGACTGCTAAGCTTGACACTACTAGCAGTTCAGTGACTCTGATTACACATCACATGGATGCAGATTTTAGACCGGTAAGAGAACAGGAGTCATGTGCTGAGGTACCCTTGACTGATCAACATAATGTGCTTTCTAATGACCGGCAGCATACTGATCATATTAAGCCCAATTATGACACAAATTTGTTGGAAAAGACTGATAGCAACACCATCTCTAATTCAACAAATATGAGTCATAAAGGGGGAGAAAGTGATCAGGATGTTGAACATGATGATGAGTCAAGTTCTTTGTTTACGGCTGAGATGTTTAAATCAAATGATATGGTTGATAAAAAAGTTTTTAATGAACTTTCTAACAGATTTTTACAACTTGAAAAACATTGTATTTCACTTGAAATCGCAATGCAACAAAAGGAAGAAAGTTTTCAAACTAACCAACCATGTAAAAATCTAGAATTCCCTGAGTTCCGTGAATTTTTTGAATTTAACACTTTGAAAGCTCAGCTTCAAGACAAAAACTCGAAAATCAACAATTTGAAAAAGCATATTTCTGTCCTGAATGAGAAAAGTAATATAGTCAAAGCTAAACATGACATCGATGTTCTTAAATCAAGAAACATCGAATTGGAACTTTATGTGGCTAGATTACTTAAGGAAAATGAGTCTTTGAAAAGGCATCACATAGACCCAAGAGACTCTATCAAAGAAACTAGTACTAAGACTTTAGAACAAACAACATCTTTGATGGTTAATAATGATAAATTCAAAGCTCATAGTCAGGAAAAGGGTTTTACAACTGCTGCATTAAGAAATGAGGTAAGAAAACTAAAAGGAAATAGTGTGAACACTAAGTTTGCAAAACCATTAATCTTGGGGAAACCAGTTTTACAATCAAGTAGAAACCATTATGTTGTTAGACAACCGAATGCGGTTAGATCTGAACGACCAAAATTTTCAAGAAGTCGGTTTGCCTCCCAAGTTGATGCGAAACAAGTTTTTACAAAACTAGTCACTTCACATAATTTGCCTAAGAAAATTGCCTCTGATATGTTAAAGCTCAACAAGTAGCTACACCTACACCTAACTCTTCTAGGATAAGTTCAAAAACAGTGTCAAAAGTGTTAAAACTCAAAACTCTTATGATATAATTGACATGTACAAGAACTATGATCTTGAAAAGGCTAGGAAAAGGGCACTACTTCAAAAGGATGGAATCTTAGGCTCACGACCTCATAGAATGCCATCTAGCTTATTGCAGAACACGACTAGTAGCGGCAAACCAAAACCTGTGAGCACTCAACAAAAAAATAAGAATTGTCTAGTTTCAGAGAGTAGTTGCACATCGATTAAAGCGATTCCCGTAGCAATTCACTCTAAGGATTCTTGATCTCTTTCTAAATCCAAACGATCAGTTTGCTCAACCTGTCAGAAATGTGCTTTTAATGCTAATCATGATGATTGTATGACAAAATTCTTGACGGATGTGAATACTCATGATAAGGTTCAACCATCCAAGACTAGAAACTACAACAAGCCCGTAGAACCAAAGAGTTATACTCAAAAACCTGGTAGGCAGATTGCTATAGGTCAAAGGTCTTCTCTCAACAAGATTTACACTTTCCATGAGAAACCAAACACTCCTAGATCTTGCCATAGGTGGATACCGATGGGTAGAATTTGTAACAATTCACATTTTCAGGTTAATTTCTATTCCCGGAAAATTTCACTATTCACTTTTACTATTCACTTTTACTATTCATTTTCCTGAAATTTGATTTTTGTTTCATGGCCTCGAGTGATAAATCATTTCCATGGCAAATTAAAAGTTTGACACTTATCAGATCATTTTCGCGAAAGTTATTAAGGAATTACACGTTTTAGGGTAAAACGTCATCCAAAAATTCTACGGACAACGAAACTCGACCGCGTTAATTTTCCCCGTATCAGAAAAATGTTTGATACACTCATGATTTATTTGAGATTCATGACTGAGAAAAACATGACCAAATAAACATCGGCCATAAAAAACAGGAATTTCTATTTTCAAGCATTTTTACTCAGCCATAACCTTAGCCTATACCTGCACCGCGTTTCTAAGATGATTTGAGTTTTCACATTTTTGGAAAAAGTCAACATATTTTTTCCCTCCTCCTTTGACCAAAAATCATTCCTTGATTTTATAAATCATTCCTTGATTTTTAGGCTTACGGTTTTATGTCTAAAAGACATTTAATACCAACCGACACTAGACTGAGCCCAGTCTAGACATTATAAGTTATTTTAAATCATTTTTATCCTATTAGAAAAGTAACATTTTACTTTTCTCAATTTTACACAATATTCGTACGTTTTACGTATTACGCGTTTTAGACCCGTGTTTCTAGTTTGAGCAGGGTTTTAGCACCCCAATGGAATCTACCACTCATTTTATATTTTATTATGGAGTATTTTGATAAGTTTAATCATTCTTTCAAGTTTTGTATTTTTACGATACCCGGTTTTACGCATTATGGCTTAATCATTTACGGTTAGCATTTTATGGAGTCAAAACTAGCTCCATAAGTAGGATAATATCAACAAGACCAAGTCATCCTATCCTTATCCCTTGCAAACCGCCTCTAGGGGGGGGAATCACCCATGTGGCTTGATCTCATGCTTAGAGCCTTAAGAGGTTAACATGTGTTCAACTTGCTCTCCAAGCTTTGACTAGTCAAGCATGTAACCTCCTGAAGCTCCTATAAAAGCCCCCTTCCCCCCTCCTTGGCCGTCCCATATCACACACACCAACACCCTTTCCTTAGCAAATTTACTCCAAGTTTTATCCAAGATTCAAGTGCTACAACAACATAGAAACACTAGTTTAGTTTTGATTCATCAAACTACTTCCAAACCTTAGAAACTTTGGTGATTTCTCTTGAGTTTGAATCTACTCAAGTCACCTCAACTTTGATCATCTCTCTTTCAAGAATACAAGTGTAGAAAGATTGCTTGAAGTGAAGTAGGGTGAAGCTAAAGTCTATCAAAGTCCTTACCTTACATGTTAACTTCCTTTCTTGTAGAAAGCCAAAGTTGTAAGCAAACTCTAATACACTTCCTTGCTTAAATATCATATTCATGCTATTTACATATCATTCTTTCTATATTTTGTCTTGTGATTATGTCAATGATGTATAAAAATGAGTAAATGTCACACCCCCAAAATCGGGTCCAGCGGAAGCATACATGTAGCTGGGGTGTAACTCAATTGGTATTACAACACATGTTCAAAAATGGTTTGCACTTGAATCATTTTGAATAAAATAGTTAAATCAAAATGTTAAATTTACATTGTTAAAAGTAATGCGGAAGTAGGCCCTTAAAATAATTTAAAACGGTCCCCAAATGATTAAATCAGAGTCTTCTATGACCATGCCCTGCCCTGCCAAAACCTCCAGTAGTGTGCCATTACTTAATACCTGAAAATACATGCTAAAGTGTCAACACAATGGTTGGTGAGTTCATAGAGTCTTGTGAAAAAGAATGTAATGCATATGTATGAAGGTTTCCCAGCAAAGGTATCGTAAATCCACTCAGTTACAAGTCCCGCCATAAGAGCCTTGTAACCTGTGTGTCTACGACCCACTGCCAAATGTAATATGTTTGATACAAAAGCATTGTAATTCAGTAATAAGGCTGATGCAAAGGCATCGTAATTCAGTAGTAATAGTAGTGGAAAAGGATCGTAATTCCATAAGTAATTTTCGTATGTATAATTGCCACAAGTATAAAGTGAACCGACATAAATGTCAAAAATGCTACATTGTCTCTTAAGCTCATGACCCCGAAGCTAGACTTTGTAATGCCCCAACAGAGTGTCTACCAGGCACTCACTTGATAAGACATGAAATGCATTCGTCCCGTTGGAGCAACCCAAACACGAATGGAGGCGTCACCCTCAATAGATCTATTCACTCACTCTCGCTTAGTACTTGAAATTAACGGTCCATGATATTGAAAAGGGGACTTGTTATGAAGTGGTAGTAAGGCAACTTAAGCAATGTATGGAATTTGTAATACTTGGGCATGTACAAAAATAGTTGCTGCAATGTATTCTCCCCCATGGGATTTGAAATCGTATAAAAGTATAACACGAGTATTTAAGCATGTATCTCCCCCAAAGAGTTTGTAAAGTAATTAAACCAGTAAAAGTGGGGCTATAACTCACCTGATATGATGGTACCATGAACATGTAATGAGCTGAAAAACAAGGCGCGCACACTAGCCGCAACCTAATATGAATGATGAACGATCTACTTTAGATCATGAAATGATGTTATGAATGTCCATGCACATGTTTCTATACCACTCTACTCTTTGAAAAACACTTGTGTTATCAAAATATATAATCCAAGTATTTGGAAAAATATTGCTATTAGAAAATAAAATAAGCTAGTTGCAATATATATACTTATATATATATCGTATGTTTCCATGTTAGCGTTGAAATACTCGGGTTGTAATCCTTGAAATGATGAAAATATACTCGTAATAACTAATACTACATTAGTTATAAAGCTCGGTACTTAATATTACTTCTAGCTCAAAAATGTACTTCGTAGTTTTTGTGCCAAATTTATATAAAAGCTGTCAATATAAAATGGTTTTAGCCGATTTTCAAACGTGAATATCTTTGTCGTTACTTGTCCGTTTTACTTGTTCTTTATGTCCACGGTTACGTCTTAGTATGTAGTAATATATTTTGGAAAGCTCGGCTCCTCCGGGTTACGTCTAAAGCCTCTTTTTGACCGACGAAAAACGTCCAACAGCAACTATTTTTCCAGAAAATACTTTTCGTCAACAATCTTGCAAAAATCATAACTTCTTCGTTATAAACTCTTTTTAATCCGTTCTTTCGCCTACGGATTCGTTTTTGAAAGTATTTTCTAAAAATTTTGCCAAAGTTCCCTTGATGTTTACTGATTTTCCAGGTTTTTACAAAACGGGACAGCATGTCTAAAATAGGTTCCAAATCAAGTTTTCAAGGTTTAAAACCAATTTCTACCATCACCAAACCTCTTGTAATCACCACATAGCTAATCTAATCTTACCATACACCTTCTTAGGGTGCCATGGACTCCTAACCAAGTTATTATAGCAAGGGGATTCATAACTAAAAAGTTAGGGTTTGTATGTTTCATTTTAGCCAAAATAAAGGGTGGTATAGCTAGTTGTACATGGTTTTTAGCATGATACTTATGAAATACATGTAAAAATAAGATGATCCATGAAAAAATAAAGTTGAATACTTACTTGACAAAATGAGATGATTATAGGATGATTATGCTTGATGTTCTTGTGTTTTTGTTGCTTGATTCTTGATTAGGCATGTAAAAGGAACAAGT
Source organism: Artemisia argyi (assembly GCA_030686995.1). Taxonomy (NCBI): domain Eukaryota; kingdom Viridiplantae; phylum Streptophyta; class Magnoliopsida; order Asterales; family Asteraceae; genus Artemisia; species Artemisia argyi. Next base: position 108,994,876 of record CM060695.1, read on the forward strand.
TTTGTGTTTTAACTTATGAAAAATGATCACTTGAGCTAATTATGGTGGTTTGGTCGTGGGTTTGCAAGGGAAGATGGATAAGATGAGATGAAATTTGTTCTTAGCTAAAAAAGTGTGATTATGATTTAGGAAATTTGGTAAAGTAAGGTTTTTATGTGTTTATTAGTATAAAATGGGCAAGTTAATGCCCAAGGTTAAAAGGGGTGTTACATGGTCCGGTTTTTCAAGGGTAGAAGGGGGGGGGGGGGGGGTAGGGTGCTTTTGATTTAATTAGAAAACCTTGTATGAATTATGTGCTAGTTTGTGTTTTTAGTTACAATCGGGTACCGGTTTTATTAGAAATAAATGTTCACGAAGTTTACCGGGATGAAATAAAGTCATAATAATGTTGAAAACATATTAAAAATATGTTGGGTACATTTACTGAGTGATCGGGTGATTATTGTTTAGTTTTCACGAAAACCGTCGTTATATTCATACGCGTACGTTATAAATAAAATAAATTTCCAAAATACTGGGTAACTGAATGTTATAACTTTTATGATGTTAAAATGGATATAAAAATATGTCGGGACCATTGTGGGAATATTTAGATATATTCGTTGTGTATAAACCGGGTGTTAACGTTTACTATAAATACTTATACGTAAAAACGTTAAATGTACTGAATATAGAAATTTGAAAATCCTGAGAGTGGTATAACTTGAAAATGCTGTTATGATGATATGCAGACTATCTCCAGTCCGTATGCAGTGTTCTCAACACTAATGAAATGAATTCGCACCTAAACCAATCCGGTTACGCGAATTTGAATACCCGTAAACTAAATTTACGATGAAATGAATAATGCAAGTGAATGGTGAAAACTTTTCCGGAAATGAATAGTGTTCGGTGAATAGTAAATTTCCAAAAAGTTTCTCAGAATATCAAACTGACCTCGAAAACGATGAATAGTAAAACGATGAATAGTGTTTTGATGAATAGTGATTTATGAATAGTAAAAAGTCGAAGTTTCGGAAAATGACCTGAAATGGCAAATGACGTGAAATGGTGAGTTGTGACAGTCTTCCCCTCTAAAAGGAACTTCGTCCCGAAGTTCAGTTTATGTTGGTCTCTGAAAACATATTGGTGAAAAGGTGATGATATTCGAGAATTCCAGCGAACCTTAACGATCGGAATTCTACTCTGCTTCTACTGTTTGACCACACGGTCCATGATTTCTACTTGTTCTCCTGCAAGGTTTATCTTTGACTTTGGGTTGGATTCCTTTCCAAATGGAATTATGAGTGACAATTCTGAAAAGCTGATAATGCGTGGTTGGGTAATCTTGTTGCTGTTGTTCTCTAACAAGGCTCAAGTCTGACGGCCACTAGGCCTACTCTGTTTGAAATATTACATGGTCCAGTGTATATCCGGGTTTAACTTTCCAAGTTTTCTGAATGATATCATGCCTTTCCTAGGCAGAACTTTCAACATAACTCTGCTTACCAACTTGTAGTTTTAATGGTTTACCAAAGATCGATGTTTAAAATTTCCTAACAATTCAATAGTTTTGTAAAGGATTAACCAAAAGGAATTTGTTTATCAAAATAAGTGCCTCAGAAAAGTATTTCTTACAACATATATGTTTTGTATAACTGTAGTTTGGAGAAAAATCCATTAGAAAGTGAAAGTATTAAGAGGATAAAATAGTCAGGTATGTATGTCTGCACAAAGGCATAGGTGTCTAACATGTTTGGATAAAGTCTATTGGTGAGGACATGTTCAATCTATAGTCTCTGTTAAGAGGTTGGATTTATCTCTATGGTGTTGTTTTGTGAGTAATCGTATCTAAAATAATCCTGTAATTCAGTCAAGCCAATACTTTCTAGATGATGGAATTTTTGGTGATCAGGCCAATGATAGTGTTTCGAATGGTTTTGTGATATCCTGAGATTTCTGTTGAGTTTTGAATGGTCTTAATGTACCGAGAGATTCTCCTTATAGATGGTATGGAAAGTCTTTCCTAGGGAGGTCATTGATAATATCCACTTAATCAATATAGGGAGTAGTGAGTGATGAGTGGCATAGGAATCTATAGAGTGTCACCTAATTCCTTATATATATGGGGATGGGGAAAGGAAATGATAGTGATGGTGAGAAGGGAAGAGACTGTGACAACTGCGACAAAATGATATTGTAATAAAAGAAAATACTGTGATGTAAGTGTGTTATGCATAGACGTGAATGTTCATGAGATGAAATGATCTATTGACATACTTCCAAGCGGCGGTTCATGAGGTGATGAAAAGTATGAATGTTCTGACAACGAGGGTATACTCACACATGCATGAAACATTTGGAAAATGAGTAAAGGATTCAATCCAGACAGAATTTTATTATAACCATTCTCAGTGTTGCAAAATTCATTTCTAAGTCAGACATAGGTGGTCAGCCTATATCTCACTATCCCGGGTTGAATATAGATGACCAGTCTATATTCCACCGAGGTTCCATGAATTTTGAAATACTCAGCTCAGTTATACTAAGACTATGTCCTTCACAAATACCAAGACGTTCTGAAAGACAAAAGCAAGTGACCAAACTCGAGGTCAAATGATGAAACTATGCAAGGAAAAACATAATGCGGTGATATATATGATACGTGAACATGCTTATATGAAAGACAATTATAGTAATCAACTATAATAAATGAATATAATATATATCAGATAATGAGACACAAATCTCATCACCTATGTCAGCAACTAACCACAAATGAGGCTTCAGCTTGGCAGGCAGGCACGTGACGGTCATAGGGTTAAGTTTTCTTGAAAGTAGCTATAGTCTAGGTTTTAAAATCACTTAGTTCGCTATAGCCAAAGCTCTGATGCCAATCTGTCACACCCCCAAAATCGGGTCCAGCGGAAGCATACATGTAGTTGGGGTGTAACTCAATTGGTATTACAACACATGTTCAAAAATGGTTTGCACTTGAATCATTTTGAATAAAATAGTTAAATCAAAATGTTAAATTTACATTGTTAAAAGTAATGCGGAAGTAGGCCCTTAAAATAATTTAAAACGGTCCCCAAATGATTAAATCAGAGTCTTCTATGACCATGCCCTGCCCTGCCAAAACCTCCAGTAGTGTGCCATTACTTAATACCTGAAAATACATGCTAAAGTGTCAACACAATGGTTGGTGAGTTCATAGAGTCTTGTGAAAAAGAATGTAATGCATATGTATGAAGGTTTCCCAGCAAAGGCATCGTAAATCCACTCAGTTACAAGTCCCGCCATAAGAGCCTTGTAACCTGTGTGTCTACGACCCACTGCCAAATGTAATATGTTTGATACAAAAGCATTGTAATTCAGTAATAAGGCTGATGCAAAGGCATCGTAATTCAGTAGTAATAGTAGTGGAAAAGTATCGTAATTCCATAAGTAATTTTGGTATGTACAATTGCCACAAGTATAAAGTGAACCGACATAAATGTCAAAAATGCTACATTGTCTCTTAAGCTCATGACCCCGAAGCTAGACTTTGTAATGCCCCAACAGAGTGTCTACCAGGCACTCACTTGATAAGACATGAAATGCATTCGTCCCGTTGGAGCAACCCAAACACGAATGGAGGCGTCACCCTCAATAGATCTATTCACTCACTCTCGCTTAGTACTTGAAATTAACGGTCCATGATATTGAAAAGGGGACTTGTTATGAAGTGGTAGTAAGGCAACTTAAGCAATGTATGGAATTTGTAATACTTGGGCATGTACAAAAATAGTTGCTGCAATGTATTCTCCCCCATGGGATTTGAAATCGTATAAAAGTATAACACGAGTATTTAAGCATGTATCTCCCCCAAAGAGTTTGTAAAGTAATTAAACCAGTAAAAGTGGGGCTATAACTCACCTGATATGATGGTACCATGAACATGTAATGAGCTGAAAAACAAGGCGCGCACACTAGCCGCAACCTAATATGAATGATGAACGATCTACTTTAGATCATGAAATGATGTTATGAATGTCCATGCACATGTTTCTATACCACTCTACTCTTTGAAAAACACTTGTGTTATCAAAATATATAATCCAAGTATTTGGAAAAATATTGCTATTAGAAAATAAAATAAGCTAGTTGCAATATATATACTTATATATATATCGTATGTTTCCATGTTAGCGTTGAAATACTCGGGTTGTAATCCTTGAAATGATGAAAATATACTCGTAATAACTAATACTACATTAGTTATAAAGCTCGGTACTTAATATTACTTCTAGCTCAAAAATGTACTTCGTAGTTTTTGTGCCAAATTTATATAAAAGCTGTCAATATAAAATGGTTTTAGCCGATTTTCAAACGTGAATATCTTTGTCGTTACTTGTCCGTTTTACTTGTTCTTTATGTCCACGGTTACGTCTTAGTATGTAGTAATATATTTTGGAAAGCTCGGCTCCTCCGGGTTACGTCTAAAGCCTCTTTTTGACCGACGAAAAACGTCCAACAGCAACTATTTTTCCAGAAAATACTTTTCGTCAACAATCTTGCAAAAATCATAACTTCTTCGTTATAAACTCTTTTTAATCCGTTCTTTCGCCTACGGATTCGTTTTTGAAAGTATTTTCTAAAAATTTTGCCAAAGTTCCCTTGATGTTTACTGATTTTCCAGGTTTTTACAAAACGGGACAGCATGTCTAAAATAGGTTCCAAATCAAGTTTTCAAGGTTTAAAACCAATTTCTACCATCACCAAACCTCTTGTAATCACCACATAGCTAATCTAATCTTACCATACACCTTCTTAGGGTGCCATGGACTCCTAACCAAGTTATTATAGCAAGGGGATTCATAACTAAAAAGTTAGGGTTTGTATGTTTCATTTTAGCCAAAATAAAGGGTGGTATAGCTAGTTGTACATGGTTTTTAGCATGATACTTATGAAATACATGTAAAAATAAGATGATCCATGAAAAAATAAAGTTGAATACTTACTTGACAAAATGAGATGATTATAGGATGATTATGCTTGATGTTCTTGTGTTTTTGTTGCTTGATTCTTGATTAGGCATGTAAAAGGAACAAGTTTTGTGTTTTAACTTATGAAAAATGATCACTTGAGCTAATTATGGTGGTTTGGTCGTGGGTTTGCAAGGGAAGATGGATAAGATGAGATGAAATTTGTTCTTAGCTAAAAAAGTGTGATTATGATTTAGGAAATTTGGTAAAGTAAGGTTTTTATGTGTTTATTAGTATAAAATGGGCAAGTTAATGCCCAAGGTTAAAAGGGGTGTTACATGGTCCGGTTTTTCAAGGGTAGAAGGGGGGGGGGGGGGGGGTAGGGTGCTTTTGATTTAATTAGAAAACCTTGTATGAATTATGTGCTAGTTTGTGTTTTTAGTTACAATCGGGTACCGGTTTTATTAGAAATAAATGTTCACGAAGTTTACCGGGATGAAATAAAGTCATAATAATGTTGAAAACATATTAAAAATATGTTGGGTACATTTACTGAGTGATCGGGTGATTATTGTTTAGTTTTCACGAAAACCGTCGTTATATTCATACGCGTACGTTATAAATAAAATAAATTTCCAAAATACTGGGTAACTGAATGTTATAACTTTTATGATGTTAAAATGGATATAAAAATATGTCGGGACCATTGTGGGAATATTTAGATATATTCGTCGTGTATAAACCGGGTGTTAACGTTTACTATAAATACTTATACGTAAAAACGTTAAATGTACTGAATATAGAAATTTGAAAATCCTGAGAGTGGTATAACATGAAAATGCTGTTATGATGATATGCAGACTATCTCCAGTCCGTATGCAGTGTTCTCAACACTAATGAAATGAATTCGCACCTAAACCAATCCGGTTACGCGAATTTGAATACCCGTAAACTAAATTTACGATGAAATGAATAATGCAAGTGAATGGTGAAAACTTTTCCGGAAATGAATAGTGTTCGGTGAATAGTAAATTTCCAAAAAGTTTCTCAGAATATCAAACTGACCTCGAAAACGATGAATAGTAAAACGATGAATAGTGTTTTGATGAATAGTGATTTATGAATAGTAAAAAGTCGAAGTTTCGGAAAATGACCTGAAATGGCAAATGACGTGAAATGGTGAGTTGTGACAGTAAAACAAGTTATTGTAAATGATTGTTAAGTTAAGTTATTTAAACAAGTAAACTAGTAACTTTCTTGGAGAACCACGACCAAAATATTACAACTATGATATTGGACACTTACTTACTGTTAAAGAGGACCTAACAAGGAAACCATAGCAATTTGAACCACCTAAAACGAGTACACGAGTCAAAAGTTATGACCATTTGAAGTTACCAAAACTTTGCGGCAAAACTGCCTAAATAGTTTCTGTGACAAAACCTTAAACACGTAAAAAGAGGCCCTTCTGGTCCATTTTATGAAAAAGTTAAAGCACGAAAGTTGTCCGGAATCACGTTTTCTTCAAAAACACAGGAGCACGTCTCCAGAAAACTAATAACGAATGAGATTTTTCTCAGTTTATTAACAGCTATTTTATATATATAAGTCACTATATAATGGTTATGATTTAAAAAGACCAAGAGGTCTTATGACCTAGATTCAAGACCACAACCATGGCTAGAGCCAAGGTTGAGTCTCAAGACCATGGAACAATGACCAAAGGTCATGGCAAGGCCATGACTAAATGACCATATAAACTTACTTAGGCGAAAACATGAGCTAAAAAGTTGGCGATAACTTAAACATACAATTTGGATCTACTTCATCTAAAGAACCATGAGATATTACAAGTAATTGTCATTCAAGACTTAAGAAACTTACCCTAATAACAATCTTCATGTAAAAATAAATGTTCCTAAGTTTATTCAAATATTGGACATGTAACTTTTCGGATCAAAACTTATATATATATATATATTTTATCAACTACTACAATGGTAGGGAGCCTCATGTGAGGAGTTCATTAAGTAAGCCGTCGAGATGAGTTGTGGATTTACGAATTAAAGTGTCCTGGCTCCTCGAACGTTTAGTACATGACTTCTGAATTATGTCGGCCCGAACGGTAGTAAACGATATATAAACTATACATGTTTCATGAACCATTTCTTTTCAAAGACTTACACTACACTTTATACCGCATCATCGACTTAATGCAAGACATATATAGGCAATTCTTCATATTCTTAGACATTATTCCAAACCTAAGTTGCAACAATTATTCTAGGTTGCTCGTAGAAGTTCTTACGGCATATCCATCATTCTCATTATACATCATCCAACTCAAGGTGAGTTCATAGCCCCACTTTCTATTGTTTAACTATTTTACAAACCCATGGGGGGGATACATGCTATTATTTTTCTACTCGAACACAATGCTTTCTACAGTATGCTATCCGACTATGTTTTATTATCACTAAGTAACATCCTTGCCAAACCAAGATCCCTTATTATGAACCATTTAATCACTAGTAATAGTGAGCACGAATATTGTGAATAGGCCTATTGGGATTGACGAATCCCATTTGTGTTGAACATCTACAAGTTCAAGCAAATGCATTAATATTTGAGACCTGGGTATGACGGAAAAGTACCTACCGGGATAACTCCGCCGATTGATATTGGTACCCGTTAACATTTTGGTATCATAAGCTTAGTGAATTATTAACCGTTCCGAGCATATAACAACGTAGCCTACCTGTTTTGTTTTCCAGCCATTGGTGTGAGCCTGTAACTCACACTACCAACATATTGTGTTCAAACATTAAACAAACTCTATGAATATCACTCAACCTTTGTGTTGACCTCTTAAGCATGTATTTCAGGTTCATGATGATCAAGGATGGCACGGAAGGGCACAGATATTCAAGAGGGCTATAAATTTTATTATCATTCGAAAACTCATCTAACGTAATTTGTAAACTTGGAACCATATGGGACTTCATTTTGTAATCTCTGATATTTATATAATTTGAATGATAAACCTTTTAAAACGACTCTATTAGAGATCGTTTTCTATTATTGTGACTGTTGTACCGTCGAGTAACACCCAGTTTGAATTCCGCTGCATCATTGAATTGGAGGTGTTACAGATTGGTACCAGAGCCATGGATATAGAGAAACGGGTCTAATTGAGACCTAAACTATAACTACACGTACAAGCAAAAACATTTTATAGCCTTCCGATCTTCGTGCCTTCCATCCTCCAGACGATTATGGACTTATTAAGCATTTTATACTACACAAATATGTTAGCATATGTATATATGTACCCTTAGCATAATTGAGCATTTCCCCGTAAGCATTTTATACTACATGAACCTATTAGTATACACAATAGGCATTCTACACCACACGAACATATATAAGTATATTAATATATATATTCGAGTTATTTTCAATCATTTTATCTAAACAACGGACTAAACATATCTGCACATGCCTATTCTAGGGCATTTCGACACAACCACATTCTCCCAATCATGTTTCTACTCCAACATTTTATGTCCAAGATATTGTAACTAATTACAATGGTCTTTTCTATTTACCGGACATTGTATGATACAATGGTCTTAATCATTTTTCAAATGCTTTGAGTCACACAATGGTCTAACCTATTTCCCAGACATTGTGAATTGCACAATGGTCTAATCTACTTCCGAGACATTGTGATTTGCGCAATGGTCTCTAGAATTATTCCATCACCTCATCAATATCATTTCATATGATATCAAAAACCCATCACAATTTATCGATTTCCAAATAGAAATATGAGATTTTTAAAGGATAAACTAATCCATCATCTACAAAAGCTGAACTTTCTCAACATTCATCAAAGTTTTCTTCTGAAACATTCATTGTTAAAAGTTCGTGATCCTGGCCAAGTATGGACTGTTTTAGAACTACTTAAAGCTTTCTTTCCACACGTATCTACCCGTACTATCTTCTATGCAATGGAATGTGAAAACATAGGTTGCAAGTCTTGTATGGGCGGGACTTGCAACTAAATGGTTTGACGTCGCCTTTGTTTAGTGGACAGTTTCTCAAAAGTAACGAACATATATCAAGTATAACTAATTTAGGTATTTGAAAATTTTATCGAACCTTGGCTAAATATAGACTAGTCACCGATATTTAACCTAGGGACAGTGGAATATAGTCTGACTAACTATGTTCGACTTAAAATTTTCAAATACTGAGAATAGTTGTGCTAGGGTTATGTTCAAATTGATTTCCTACTTGAACTCGATAAACCACCAGAATTCTTTAAAACGATCTAGAGACACGATAGTGTCTTACCACTCAGAAAGATCTTAACACCTTATTTGTACTACCTAATTTCATTCTTGAAAGGTTTCATTTAAGAGATAATCCGAACTACTATCTTGGGATAGTTATCAATTATTCTCTTCATCCCGTAGAAGTACTATCCTGTTTAGGTCCTACCGGATACCATTCCGTCATAAACCTTTAAAATTTCTTAAAATTTTAAAGCAAACTTGACATCTCTACCAATATTAATGTTAAGCTTACACTACACACTTTTGTTCATCAACATATCACATCATTATCTTCACAACCGTTGCAACCACAAGCTCATTAACAGATCTTGATGCACTTTTAAAGCTCAAATCATCCTTAGTTACACCACAAGCACCCTCATCAGCTTTACAAGATTGAATATTCATCTTGTACTTTTGGAACACCAGTATCATCTCGTAATACAATAACCTATAACTCACCGGCTAATTATGAATGTTGTGTTGGGAATTCTTAAGTAGGATGATTTATAATTATTTGAATGGATTGGGAACCGAACCATAAATTTATATTCCTCTATTTACATTGTTTGGGATGCCTCTCTATGTAAATAAAGAATTATAAACAAGTGGGCTTATTTGTATCCGAAATAACATAAGTATGAAGTCAATAAACACTAGGTACAACAACAGATTACCTACTAGACTATGATTGCAACTACTATCCCAATTTCCATTGATATACAACTACTATATCAATTCCTATTAATATTAGACTGCTATATTAATTTCCTTTGATATTCGAATATTATATGAAACTCTAGTAACACTCAACTATGTTATTAATTTCTATTGACACACCGTTTTCTGAGACAAATCAAACTACATCACTGGTAATCCAGACTCTAGTCCTCATAAGTAACCACACCTCTTCATCGACACGACTCCAACATATAACACACATAGAACTTCGGGACGAAGTTCCCCGTAAGGGGTAGAGACTGTAACAATTCACATTTTCAGGTTAACTTCTATTCCCGGAAAATTTCACTATTTACTTTTACTATTCATTTCCCCGAAATTTTCTCGAAATTTGATTTTTCTTTCATGGCCTCGAGTGATAAATCATTTCCATGGCAAATTAAAAGTTTGACACTCATCAGATCGTTTTCGCGAAAGTTATTAAGGAATTACACATTTTAGGGTAAAACGTCATCCAAAAATTCTACGCACAACGAAACTCGACCGCGTTAATTTTCCCCGTATCATAAAAATGTTTGATACACTCATGATTTATTTGAGAATAAATCATGACCGAGAAAAACATGACCAAATAAACATCGGCCGTGAAAAACAGGAATTTTTATTTTTAAGCATTTTTACTCAGCCATAACCTTAGCCTATACCTGCACCGCGTTTCTAAGACGATTTGAGTTTTCAAATTTTTGGAAAAAGTCAACATATTTTTTCCCTCCTCCTTTGACCAAAAATCATTCCTTGATTTTATAAATCGTTCCTTGATTTTTAGGCTTACGGTTTTATGTATAAGAGACATTTAATACCAACCGACACTAGACTAAGCCCAGTCTAGACATTATAAGTCATTTTAATTCATTTTTATCCTATTAGAAAAGTAACATTTTACTTTTCTCAATTTTACACAATATTCGTACATTTTACGTATTACGCGTTTTAGACCCGTGTTTCCAGTTTGAGCAGGGTTTTAGCACCCCAATGGAACTTACCACTCATTTTATATTTTATTATGGAGTATTTTGATAAGTTTAATCATTCATCCATGTTTCGTATTTTTACGATACCCGGTTTTACGTATTATGGCTTAATCATTTACGGTTAGCATTTTACGGAGTCAAAACTAGCTCCATAAACAGGATAATATCAACAAGACCAAGTCATCCTATCCTTATTAATTGCAAACCGCCTCTAGGGGGGGGGGAATCACCCATGTGGCTTGATCTCATGCTTAGAGCCTTAAGATGTTAACATGTGTTCAACTTGCTCTCCAAGCTTTGACTAGTCAAGCATGTAACCTCCTCAAGCTCATATAAAAGCCCCCTTCCCCCCTCCTTGGCCGTCCGATATCACACACACCAACACCCTTTCCTTAGCAAATTTACTCCAAGTTTTATCCAAGATTCAAGTGCTACAACAACATAGAAACACTAGTTTAGTTTTGATTCATCAAACTACTTCCAAACCCTTGAAACTTTGGAGATTTCTCTTGAGTTTGAATCTACTCAAGTCACCTCAACTTTCATCATCTCTCTTTCAAGAATACAAGTGTAGAAAGATTGCTTGAAGTGAAGTAGGGTGAAGCTAAAGTCTATCAAAGTCCTTACCTTACATGTTAACTTCCTTTCTTGTTGAAAGCCAAAGTTGTAAGCAAACTCTAATACACTTCCTTGCTTAAATATCATATTCATGCTATTTACATATCATTCATGCTATATTTTGTCTTATGATTATGTCCATGATGTATAAAAATGAGTAAAACAAGTTATTGTAAATGATTGTTAAGTTAAGTTATTTAAACAAGTAAACTAGTAACTTTCTCGGAGAACCACGACCAAAATATTACAACCATGATATTGGACACTTACGTACTGTTAAAGAGGACCTAACAAGGAAACCATATCAATTTGAACCACCTAAAACGAGTACACAAGTTATGACCATTTGAAGTTACCAAAACTTTGCGGCAAAACTGCCAAAATAGTTTCTGTGACAGAACCTTAAACACGCAAAAAGAGGCCCTTCTGGTCCGTTTCATGGAAAAGTTAAACATGAAAGTTGTCCGGAATCACGTTTTCTTCAAAAAATCAGGATCACGTCTCCAGAAAACCAATAACGAATGAGATTTTTTTCAGTTTATTAACAGCTATTTTACATATATAAGTCACTATATAATGGTTATGGTTTAAAAAGACCAAGAGGTCTTATGACCTAGATTCAAGACCACAACCATGGCTAGAGCCAAGGTTGAGTCTCAAGACCATGGAACAATGACCAAAGGTCATGGCAAGGCCATGACTAAATGACCATATAAACTTACTTAGGCGAAAACATGAGCTAAAAAGTTGGCGATAACTTAAACATAAAATTTGGATCTATTTCATCTAAAGAACCATGAGATATTACAAGTAATTGTCATTCAAGACTTAAGAAACTTACCCTAATAACAATCTTCATGTAAAAATAAACTTTCCTAAGTTTATTCAAATATTGGACATGTAACTTTTCGGATCAAAACTTATATATATATATATATATTTTTTATCAACTACTACAATAGTACGGAGCCTCATGTGAGGAGTTCATTAAGTAAGCCGTCGAGATGAGTTGTGGATTTACGAATTAAAGTGTCCTGGCTCCTCGAACGTTTACTACATGACTTCTGAATTATGTCGGCTCGAACGGTAGTAAACGATATATAAACTATACATGTTTCATGAACCATTTCTTTTCAAAGACTTACACTACACTTTGTACCACGTCATGGACTTAATGCAAGACATATATAGGCAATTCTTCATATTCTTAGACATTATTCCAAACCTAAGTTGCAACAATTATTCTAGGTTGCTCGTAGAAGTTCTTACGGCATATCCATCATTCTCATTTTACATCATCCAACTCAAGGTGAGTTCATAGCCCCACTTTCTATTGTTTAACTATTTTACAAACCCATGGGGGGGGGGGATACATGCTATTATTTTTCTACTCGAACACAATGCTTTCTACTGTATGCTATCCGACTATGTTTTATTATCACTAAGTAACATCCTTGCCAAACCAAGATCCCTTATTATGAACCATTTAATCACTAGTAATAGTGAGCGCGAATATTGTGAATAGGCCTATTGGGATTGACGAATCCCATTTGTGTTGAACATCTACGAGTTCAAACAAATGCATTAATATTTGAGACCTGGGTATGACGGAAAAGTACCTACCGGGATAACTCCGCCGATAGATATTGGAACCCGTTAACGTTTTGGTGTCATAAACTTAGTGAATGAATAACCGTTTCGGGCGTATAACAACGTAGCCTACCTGTTTTGTTTTCCAACCGTTGGTGTTGACCTCTTAAGCATGTATTTCAGGTTCATGATGATCAAGGATGGCACGGAAGGGCACAGATATTCAAGAGGGCTATAAATTTTATTATCATTCGAAAACTCATCTAATGTAATTTGTAAACATGGAACCATATGGGACCTCATTTTGTAATCTCTGATATTTATATAATTTGAATGATAAACCTTTTAAAACGACTCTATTAGAGATCGTTTTCTATTATTGTGACTGTTGTGCCATCGAGTAACACCCAGTTTGAATTTCGCTGCATCATTGAATTGGGGGTGTTACAGAATTTTTAAGATTGTTGGTCTTAGATGGATACCTACGGGAAAGATGTTCACTATTTACAAAGCCAAGGTTGGTAGCGTGGGGTTTGCACCAGGCTTTACCTCTCAAGGGATCTTGAGAAGCTTACAACCCCCACCAGGCAGTGTACCTGATCGATGTAGTATAGTATAATGATAAGTACTGGGGGATTGATCGTTCAGCTAGGAATAGTGTTGCTAGGATTAGAAAACCTAAATATTAAGTCTAGAGATGAGGGATGATTGTTTTTGTATTTTTATATTTTTTTAGAAAGCAAGTAAAATCTCGGGTTAGAAGGATTTGGGCGGAATTAGTTGCTAGTCAACTAACCCAATACTAAGATGCAATAAAAATAAAATACTAAAATGAAAATAAAACTATATTAAACTAAAGTTGCGAGCAATAAGTGGGAAAAATGTGTTTACTTAGATTTTACTACTCCCTAGATATCTTTTACACGTTAATTACTTGTTATATTTGTGTGGATGACTGATTGTATTCCTTAATACCATTCATGGGGTGGCGTACTTAACTCCCCAATCCTATGAGTGCCTACTTCACTCCTATGTCGAGCCGGCTTAGAAGCTCCTAACATGGGATCATTAGAATTTACTCATGCATTAAATACAACCAATAAAACCTAGTACACATCGGTTCATGTTTCCTAAGACGTTCAAGCATGTTACCAATTGGAGATCTGCCAGTTTTCTTAAGCCTAACATTGAAATCATTCATCCAATACAACCATAAACAAGTAATCAACACATAATTAACATCTAGGTTTCATTAGATCTAAGCAAACACAAGATAGATCTAGCCTAACATGGTGGAATCAAGACAAGCACAAGATATAGACAACCAACACATAGACATATTGATTGAATTAAGAGAAGACTTATCTCAATTACACATGTAAGGGTTCAAGGGCTGAGAACCCTTGAAAAAGCTATAAAATTCGTACAAGGTTCGGCCTTAGGGTTTCTCCAAAACTTCTTCCTCTCTAATCAATGAAAATTAGAAAACTATATATAGATTTTGGAGGGTGACGGCGTCAAGAACAAATGTGTGATGCCGTCATCTCGCCGCCAAATAGTTCCTCGGACTGCCTAGATCTGGGTCTGACGCCGTCATGTGTACTCCTTATGCAGGTCGTCATACAATTAACTCTTGACGCTCTTCATGTGACGCCTTCATGTTTGTACTGGGTAGTCATGGACTTTACTCTTGGCGTCGTCAAATACTTCCTCTTGATGCCGTCAAACACTGTTCTCAGCATGGAAAATTAAGTCTTTGGCGTTTTCTTCACTTTTATGCTCCAAAAACGTCCGAATTGCTTCCTTTTCCAGATTTCATTCCCAAAGTACCTAAAATCACAAAAGGAACGATTTAGGGTAATATTTGATCAAATAAATTCAATTCCAGGCTTAAATGACCCCCTAAAAGTGGTTCATTTTTCGCCTCATCATATACCCTTACACTTGAGATTTGCTTGTCCTCAAGCAAATGCGCTTTTATTCGAATCAAAATACAAGTTAGGGGTCATTTAACACTAATATAAAAGTAATTACAACAAATAATCATTCCACTAAAGACCAAAGACAAGCACGGAGGTCATATACTAGCACCTCACAAATAGTGTTTAGATACTCACATCTCTCGGGTGTAATAAAGTATAAATTACAATATGGAAACGGAAGATATCTCTCACTACCTGTCATAGCAAAATAGATTACCATAGGCTTAGGAAAGGATCAAACCTCCACCACATGGCGTAAGCACCGAGGATAAACTATCAAAGAGGTCTTTTAAAGGGTTGTAATGTTAGGTGTAGGGATATGAAATACACGGTTTTGTTGGATATAGGCAGTCTTTACTGGTGGCAAGTTAACAATCTTAGTTAATTACATGTACAATATGGCGTTGCTAAGCCAAGACTAGACTCGACTTAAGTTAATAAATGAAAAATAACAAAAACATAAAATGAACATAGAATAAAAAGGGATGGTAGTCCGTATGTGTTTTCTCTTTTCTTTTTCTATTTTTTTTTTCTTTTTTCGATTTTTTTTTTTTTTTTTGCATACACTCTTACCCTACCATCCAAAATAATACATCATAGGGAATGAAAATTCCCCTTACACTTGAATTTTTACATACTTTACAATAAACTAATCTAATGACTCGAATTAGGATAATCAAAACACTTGGAGCCCTTTTAAGATTATCATACATACGGGGGTAATAAATGATGTTCTTCCCCATTATTCCATAAAATAAGTACTTTACCCATGAGTTCCAATCGTCCCAAAACAATATGTACAAGGATATGACTCGACTTAGCAACCATGTAATCAATTAGATAGTTAACTTAGGGTTTAACAAATAACAATAATGCACTAAAGATGAGTGCATACACGGAAGGCTAAGGCGATTTGGGTGTATATTTAAGTGGGGTGTAACAAATTCTTACTTAAAGTAAAATGCTTAAAGTTAGAAACGAAAAGATAGGCTCGGAGGGGTGTACTAGGGGTTTCGTGTACTAAAAATGAGTACAACGCTAAGGGTGTGGGAAAAATTAGTTAACTTAACTAGCCAAATAATATGACTTAAATGGTCAAGTAATTATAATATGGGTTTAACACAAGGGTGATCCTAATGCCTCTTATCATGTAGTAAATCCTACTACACGAATGTAGTCTCACTAGCGGTCTTGGGATGCATCACTAACGCAAGTTCTAGAATCTAAATCCTACCGGTACACTTATAAGCACTAATAGTGAATGCTTTTCCTATCAAATCTAAAGGCGAACCTCACATATGTGGGTGGAAAATTTTTCTGAATGATACGGTTATGTGCTAGTCATACAATCTCCTATCCATGAGAGGCTTGCTATGGCTAAAGTTTCACTCCTAAATGTTGTAAAAAATTTTAAATTTGGCGCTAAAATTACACTAACAAGTATTTCTCATAGTTTTATTACACATCTACTATTAAACAAACAAACTCAAGCAAAAGTGTATCTGTAAGGTAGCATCATTTTACCCTCCCCTTACACTTAAGATGAACATTGTCCCCAATGTTCAAGTAAAGAATGTAAAAGTGAAATAAGTAAAAAGAATGAAATCAAATACTCCCCTGATTCGCTCGGTATGGATAATAAGTTGGCCAGGTTAAATCTTCCTCCAAGAAAATGAACAATCAAAGCTTCCCTTCCAGAATATAAATCATCTTCTTGTCATACATAACCTGTAAATCCTGAGAAAACAAACAAGGCAACCTCGCATAAAATCGGCGGCAATCTATATAAGTTACTAAATCCTAGAAAACAAAGTAAGATATAATGCTTGTGGAATGAAGTTTGCAGATTTCCTGGAGATTATAAAAATTAATAATTCAACAAAAACTTTAGGACTCCGTTAGAAAAACAAAACCGGTAAAATTTCCATATTTTTACACGTGACGCCGTCAAGAGCAAGCTCATGACGCCGTCAGAAGTAACCTGCAGAAATTCTTATGTTAAGTTTCTAGAAAATTTCTGGAAAAACTTGGTTCTACTTCCTGGAAAATCCTGGAAAACTTCATTATGACTCGATACAAGCATTTGACTCTAACAAATACGAATATACATGTTCACTTAATATTGTGGAGAATCATGATCGGTTTGTTTCTTAAAAACATATTTGGGGTTTCCCCTTACACTTATCTTTTGCAAAAATACCTTTAGGTGAAGTTAAGACAAGGCCAAAACAACAAAGTAAAGTATTTCCACTTTTTAGTTTAAAAGTATGATCAACCAACAATAAAAATAAAGCATGCATACGGAAGCAAATAACAATCAAACAAAATAAAAATCACACAAAATCAAAAATGTCACCATAAGCGCATTCAATTATTTCTAATAAACGTAAACATAGAAAATTAAAATTGTCCAAGGCCAACAGAGGCCACATCCTAAACTATTACAGTACCAATTGTTTCAAATACATAATCATCAATAAATTATTCAGACATAACAGATATGAAGAAAGATCACTGGGGAGGAGGACCAAAACGGTAGTCATAGCCAGGAGGGAGGTGTCCTGTGTACCCGTAGGGAGGGTAGTCTGTCTCACGACCGGGGAATGGGTCAATCTGTAGGTGAGGCTCAAGCTGATCACGGGTGGAGAGGTGTTGCATCTGGCGGATGGTGTCATCATACATCCTATCAAAGCGCTGGTCAGTGGTGGTCCGCCATGCATCCAACTGACCCATCCAGGCCCCTGGTGTGCCTGCCAGTCTCCCCGACTCATGTGTCGGTAGTAGTCAGCTGTCCCCACCTCATAACCCTGATGCTGCTGGGGTGCTCCCTCATCATCATCATCATCCTGATCATCCGGTCCCCCTGCCGCATACCAATCATAGTCCCCATTCCCCCGCAACATCACGATGCTCATCTGCCTGAGGGATTTAGCCCTCACTACCCTACAAGCCCCGCAGTCGCTCAAGTATCCTATGATCAGGGGAGTAAGAAGATCATAGGAACGAGCCAACCGGGTCACGAACATCCCCCATGCACCTTATCAATATCCCTCTCACCCACACTGGTCCTCAAATAGCTAGCTACCCAAAATGGGATGTTGCAGTAAACATCCGCTGAAAAGATGGTATATAGGTAGAAAAGATCTGAAGCAGTGACACGGTGAGTGGTGCCATGACGTCCCGATAAGCTGTATGTGATGCATCTGTGGACCAACCTGACCACGGGGTCCCTGATTGATGCTGCCCCAGTAGTCGAGGTGTACACCCCGTCCCCTATGGTCGGCCAAAAAGTGGCGCACCTCATATTGTAGGATCTATATAAAATGTAGATTCATGTGGTTTGGGTGGTCTTGGGTTATGGAAGATTAGATTAGCCATGGTAAGAGTTTAGAGAGAGAGTGAAATAGAGAGTTGGGAACTCTTAGAGAGAGAAAGTGAAAGAAAAAGAAATTGAATGATTAGAAGTTCCAACCCTCTCCACATGTGGAGAGGGGTATTTATAGTTTTCTACAAAACGCCCACATCCGGGCTGTAGATCAGGCATACAGTGGGTAAAGACCCGTCCTTCTTCCACGGTGTTACTTAAACTAAACTAATATTTAACTAACTAATAAACAAACTACGAGCTATCTTAATGCTATTACAATAATCAGGTGACCGAGACTTTTACAGGAATATTTGTATTCCTAACAATCTCCCCCTAAGCGAGGTCACCTTTGAAATTAAGCTCTTTGGTATTTAAGCATTCTTTCATCTCTGTAGCTCGTAGGATCTGATTCTTCACTTTTCTACACACTTTGTACTTCAAGCAAGCGAACTTGTGATTTGAATTCCTTTGTGATGTGTGATCTTTTGAGCTTCATTGAGATCATCAGCCAAAGTAAATCTCCAAGCTCATCCATAGTTGTGTTGCCTTCATGTGATGTAGTGACTAAGGACCATCATGCTCACACCCTTCTATATCTAGAGACGTTGCATTGGAGTTTGTGAATCATGGGACTTTTTCATCAGAGTTGCGGAAACGTTGTTAGAAGTCTCTCAACATTTTGTTGTAGCAAGTCTCTCATCTTCATTGATAGTGTGGAGGATGTGTGAGCATGAGGTATGGATTGACCCGATTCAGCTGGAAAATGGATCCATCAACACCATCTTTATATGTGTTCCTGAAACAAAACAGTTAGCAATAAAGATAGAGAACGAACATGGCTTTGTCATTCGTTCTACGAGGACAGACTACCCTCCGGTTTGTGAAAACCGACTTGTGATCAGGTAGGGTCTCTTTTAAAGAAGACTCTCCTTGACAGGAATTTCTAGCTTGTAGTAATGAATTTTCCAAAGAATCCACTTTGGAATCTTCATACTTAGCATGTTCTCATACCGGAACGTCTCAAAGCAGACAGTACGATAGAGTGAATCGGTGAATTTATATTCACGGATTGATGAGAAATTGATCTATAGAAATCACTCGCGTGTCATATGATAAACATGTTTTGAGACACGATGAGAGTTTTATACTTTGAATCACATTTTCATCAAAAATACTTTTGTTTGAAAGATTTTACACAATCAATGTGCTCGAATAGTTAGTTTGTGAGCACATTAAAAGGTTTTTGCAAAAGTATCCGTCAATCCATTTCCTGGAACAAGTTTGATTCAATTATGAATCGCACCATTGTTGCTTTCCAGTTGTCACTTGATCATTGATCCAAGATGGATCTCACATGTCACCTACCAAGAGCTTGAGAGATGTTCGCTCTAGAAGGATTTCCATCGTCATTGTGAATATTTTCATATCACTCGGATGTTCTGGCAATACCACAAGGATAATGCGTAGGACTCTAAATATTTTATCTTATTTTCCACATTGTGTGAAACAATAAGCATATTTGGAATGTGTCCTAACGAGATTTATGGATGATCTTATGGCTCTAGACTCAATAGTGCATTTTGATCCGCTCCTGGAGACTGGGGAGGCGTTTCCTGTTTTAGGTATCAACATAGCTCGCAATGAGCGGTCGATACATTGCACAGGGTTCCCCGTGAGAGTGAAACAAGCTCTTTTAAGAGAACTTGAGTGGTTGGGAAGTTTGGTGCAGTGCGTCACTAGGTCCATGACGTCTTGTCTTCAATACCGGTGTTACTTTAGTAACCGCCAGTAGATTATGAATTGAACCCGGTTTCTGCCCTAAGGTTGAATATATGGAGGGCTATTTCTTTTCACCCTTTCTCATTTCATTTCTTTTTCATTCTTCAACCCCTTCAGTGCTTACCGAAACTTCATCACTAGAACCTTGTTGGGTTTGTTCCAGTCCTAGCTCTATCTCTGTCCGCACTCTTCCCTTTCTCACTTTACTCCTTTTTTCATAATCATTCCTAAGGACTTCTAATCTATCTATGGATTGTCCCTGGGAAGAACCTTCCGGTTCTGGTGGATCATGGGAACTCATACCTAACCTTAACCATCCTTATAACTCCATGCATAAAGATAAATGGTCGGTCTTTGGTATAACTTCCGCAAACGCCTTTGCTCCCCCTCAATATGTGCATCGATATACGAAAGAGTTTAGCACATATGTGGGAGCCTATTATTGAGAACAAAAGATCACTTTTGATTATCAGATTTCATATATTTAAATCACATTCTCTCCCCCGATCAAAAATTTCAAATCATTCGAGATTTTTTATCTCAATTGATTTAAATAATTTTAGAAAGCTTTTGGGAGAGAAATGCGGTGAATTTTTAATGTTTTATGATAAAAGGAACTTTTTCTTGCTCCCCCTCAAACTGTGAGGGAGGTTGTTATGTGTCAGATTTGAAGAGTTATCAAAATATTCGAAGTTTTAGCGAAAACTCCTTGAAAGTTTACTCATTCTGACACATAACCATCACATATCTTTTTGTTGCAAGGTTTTATGTACAAAGTGTGGGGAGTTTTGATGATACATAAAATTTTGAGAAATCACTCTCCCCCTCAATCAATGATTGAGTGAAAATTATTAACGTCATTGATTGAGTGAAGATTTTATCAAACTTTTGAGTTCAGTTTGATTTTCATTCAAAATTTCATGGTACCACCAAGTTTTGCACAAACACTTTCCGGAAAAATCATAGAAGGGAAAGTATTTGGCGATAAAAAGAAGATTTCTCTTCTTTATCAAGAAATAATGCACTGAAGCGTACATTAGATCGAGGGTGCATGAATGTAAAGTAATTCACGCTCAGATGAACGGCACCCTTTGTTAGGAACAACCGTCTTTTTGGCGACGTGTTTTCCTTATTTTGAAAACCGGGTTGCTATCTGAAGTAATAGCAAGCCATATTTTTGAAGACCGGGTTGTAGCCTGAAATGACTACAAGCCATATTTTTGAAGTTCGGGTTGTAGCCTGAAGTGACTACAAGCCATATTTTTGATGAATATTTTGAGGAACAACATGTTTTAGAGAAAAAAAAACTTTATTTGAAACCGAAAAACTCTTGCTCAAGCATATGTATGATTCCGTGTCATTATTGAATGACATTTCTAGAAACGTACATAATATTGATTACACAAGAGACATGTCGTGAGAAGAATATTTTTGTATTTTTTATGATTTTTCAGATTTTTATGGTTTTTTATAGGTTTTATATTTTTCTATTTACGTATTGGTATAAGATATGTACAAAGGATACCAAACCAAAATCATTACTCCTCAGCTTCCAGACTTTTCTCCGCTTCCATCATTTGACATGCTGAAGAGTAACGTGAGCACATTTAACCAGGGATTAATTCAGGCATTACACTCTCCCCTAATTAGTGCTCTCCCCCAATCCTGACAACCTTTCTGATGAACACCCACAATAGAAGGAAGACTTTGGACGAACACCCATAATATGAAGAGGTCTTTTGATAATCAAATACATGCCGTCTTTAGTCTTCTAATCACATAGCGGAGAATGTAGAGAAGACTGTAGACACGACCTACTTCAAGATTGCCCAATATGGAGAAACAGAATACCAACCATCTTCATCTCACCAAATGCCTTCCAGTAACCTTACATATAACCCATCAGCCCACAGCGCACACATGAGACGATAACACCCAACCGAGAATAAAGAATAGACTGACGACTCGACCTTCTTCAGTCTTTAGTATAACACCAAAGTAACAAGTTGCACCACTGATCATCTATAGAATGTATCCATCCTTGGATATTAAGCCCTGATCACGTAGACCTGTTGTGCGTCCTTGATGTACACATTATCTCTCCCCTGATGGTTACGATTAATCATACCATGACGTAACAGTGAAACGTTAATACCAAGGTGACAAGTTGAACCACTGATCATCTCTGCGGCTTTGCAACACCGGAATACATGATTAAGCCCTATCACGTGAACCTTTTGTGCGTCCTTGGTGTACACATTTCTCTCCCCCATGATGGTTACGATTAATCGGAATCATCATCATTATGTGTACATGTAGCCTGATGACGTATACATGAAGCATTGACTAGAAACCCTTTGTTACTGATTGAATCAGCCCGTAAGACGATGTCGATTAGCATTCCATGACCATGTTCTTCAACACCTTATTAGAGAGGAAGATGTAGTGTTGGAGAACATGGTTTGTACGACTCCTGAACTGACGTATTCAGGAGTCGTATGACCATTTCTCAATCATCATCCAACATGTAGATTAATATTCACCCTTCCCCCCCCCCCCCCCTCAAAAATTGCATATGCCAGCCAACTGCAATTTTTGATGATTGAACTAGTGAATATGAATACCATCAACGGTAGGAAGCTCCACTTGACGGTTCTTGAGGACTGACATGTTGTTTATTCACCCTTTCCCCCTCTCAAAAATTGCATATGCCTGTCGAATGCAAGTTTTGCTTGAATAAGTGAATAATAGAATACTCCAATACGCGCTGATCCACTTGAAAACAGAATAAGCACGGAAAGAGCATGAACTTGTTGATGAGAATGGCCATAAGTAAGAAGATTCCTCTTCTTTTGAAGATAAAGTGCACTCAAGCATACACTTTTCTTTTCTTAGATGAACGGGGCCTGAAGTGTTGTCAGCAGACGCCATAATGTTGAAGTTGAGAACCGACGTTTGAACTGATGTGTCCAAACGTCATAACGATGAAGAGTGAGGCCTGAACAGAATTGAACAGACGTCATCTCTCTCTTTTCTTCTACTCTCTTGCTAACTCGTTACCAACCCCATTATCATTCTGTCGTATATATGTCGTGACTACTGATGGAGAGAAACCCAATATGATGAACTTGAGACCGAAGTAATATGACCCGAATTTGTGACTTAAACTTGTACTAATGCGAGACAAAGAGCGGTGTAGAGACTTCGTGCAACATCGAATTCCTAAGTAATCTATACTCTTCAACCAACCAACCATCAAGTATAAGATGTACATCACCTCTTGGATATCCACAACTTCGTGTGACACTGAGCACTACAACGTGACTCCTTAAAGTGATAGTTATTTTGCAATAGAGAGAAAGAAAAAATAACTAGATATCCAAGTCCTTGTCATTGTATTGAAAGCTCGAACAAGGATCTTGAAGAATCTTCATCCAACCTCCCCGATATCTTCAGATACTAAGTACACGCACCCATGAAATTTCACTTCAGCCTCAAATAAATAATACTGAACTAACCCCGTAGTCACATTTTGTCAATTCAATGCCTCAATCCAGTCATTTGTGATGTTATGGCTGAACTTTGATAATGGTTTTAACCCGACCATGGTCAAGAGCACGTAGCCTATCATCACGGGATTTTACAAATCTATAGTTTAAACCGAGAAATAAGTTCTTTTGCGGGATTTTACGAAACCAAGAAGAAACCGTGAGACAGTAACAGGTTGAATGTGGCATGACTGATTTGGTTATGGCAAACATCAGTTTGGGTTAAGAATATCATGTGAGGATTATAGATCACATCACAATTTTAAAGTCTTTGTCCACTTAACCAACCTCGAACACAAACAATTTTGACCACATGATGAAGGAACCTGACATACCAATCTTGAAAATGAAGTAGAATTACTCAAATTTGTTACCTAAGCTTGCATTGTTGTTGGAAGAACGGTGTAGAAAATTTGTGAACCATGCAAATCTCTAAGTACTCAATACTATCTTGACAAAGTATGAGACAATCATCACCTCTTACGATTATCCACAACGTCATCTACGTGTGACACTGAGTACAATAACGTATCTCCTTTAAGTGATAGTTAACCAGGTCTTCAACCATCCACCACGACTTCTGGAAACTAGATAACCCAAGTCTTCAACTTACATCATATGCGCGAGCAAGTTATCATTGAAATCCTTCATCCAACCATCCCCGATTTCAAGATAAAATAGGTAAACTCTTTCGTGAAATCCAACTTCACCCTCAAGCAAGGGATACCAAATTAGCTTCGTGATCATTTTGTGCGGTTGAGTAATAAAAGTGAGAAGAAACAAGCGCAAATTCTTAGGAGTGCCCATGACTCATAGTCAGTCCAATCAAACATAGCTGTCTGACCCAGCTGCTTGAATGTCATCCGAAACAGTCGACATCTCAATATCTTTAAATGGGATTTTACAACTTATGTGACTTAAACCAAGAAATGTTTCTTTCTAGGGATTTTACTAAAGTCAACAAAAGAAACCGGAAGATATATTCAGCAAGTTAAACTTAGAGAGAGATATCGGATGAGTCACAATTCGCACTCTAGAGACTGACCCACTGAATCCTGAATTGTTGAAACCGAAACTGCAAAGATTCACTCTACAGGAGACGGAATCGCTAGGAAACTTGCGCAAATTCTCCCCCTCAAAAAGGACATGCAGTGACCTTTTTGCCAAAAAACTGAAAGTCTGTGATAGTCGTGAATTTGACATGCGCAAAGCAGATACATGGAAGGAGACACCTAAACCTACTGCAGAGAAGATGGTGATAAAGACATGCTTGTAGTAACACCTTGCTGGACTCCTCATCAATGATTTAGCAGATTAATGATTCATTGAAGTTCGGAATATGCTAGACCACTGGATGAAATGTGCATAACTATAGAGTGAGTAAAGGGTTAAAGCACGTCTCTAAACAAATCACCTCCTGTCTTTAAGTCTGACCATCTCTTGAGTAGTTCTTGTACTACAATCCCATTAGAAACTTGAGAAACAACAATCTCTTGATGAAGCATGATAAAGGACAAGTTAGTGACTTATACTTGCACTAAAATCATGATTTAGAACCTATATTGAGCACAACAATGTAACTCCTTTAAATATAGGTAGTGATATATACCCAACCTTCCATCCTTGATTGTATATATCCACTTCTTGAACATCCAAGTCTAATCACCTTAAATACACTCGAGCAAGGGTCACCAAACATCGTGCGTCCATCCACCCCGAGATGTTTGTGACACTAAGTATACCAACCCGTGAATTAACACACCAACTAAGTCACCGTAATTTCCCAATTCCTGCTGTTCTCGAAGCACAAACTTATCCCGAAGATAATAGTCAGATCCCGTAAGTTTTAATATGTCAAAAACCAAGTCCAGCCTATCGAATCTTTCGCGGGATTTTCTAAAAACATCAAGAGTAACCGCGAAATTAACAAGAACATCAAAGGGTGAGTTGCAATACTAATCTTCAAAACTTAAGTCAACGAAGTCAAGTATCAACTTGATCAAATTGCAGCAAGTCAAGTCGCAGAAAAAATCGCAACAAGTCAAATTGCAGACAACCAAATTGCAATACGTCAAATCACAAGTGTTAACTCGCAACGTCAAATCGCAATTGGTCAAATTGCAATCAGACAAGTCGTAACAAATCAAAACGCAATTTGACGAACCGCAATTAATCAAATCGCAAGTTGTCAACTGTAACTCAAGTCGCAAAAATTAAATTGCAGGCTCACACAAATCATAGGCATCCACACAGCTGACAAACTTAAAAACTCTGTAATCACGTCGACATATATATATACCCCAAATACTAGCTGTGACGTTTGTATCCCCGTGAAATTTGCATGACCAAAATACCAATATACCATATTTAACAAAACTCATGTATACATATTACAATTCATATTACAATTCTGGTCCAACTCAGCTCACGAACCACATTGAAACATAACTCGGGCCCAACACAATTTTAAAACATAACCCGGGCCCAACTTAAACATCATACCCGATCCAACACATGTGAAATATAAGCCATCCTAATCACACGGTGATATAAACTTTAACCTAACCCTAATCTCACACACTAAAATATAATCCGCCCCCTATCTCCTTCTTTTCTCCACATCACAGATCCATCAAACAACTATCTTACCAATTTCAATTAGATCCAAAAAAATAGAGCAGCTACCCAAATGAAAAACCTCAATCCATCAACCCAAGAAATCGATCTCATCACATCATCAATCATTACAACGATAAACACATGCAACAAAGTCTAACGAAAATCCCTATAGTTTCATTCTACGAAAGAACCGAGGCAACAAGAACCATTATTTTCTTGTTTTGCTTGGAAACAGATACGGCTTCAAGGTCCTTAAGTGGGTCTCGGGTAGGTTTAGATTGTTTTCTATTTTCGTTTAACCCGAATCAAAGGAACAATCTAACACACATGTTATATTTTGTTCCTTAATATTCAGATATTAAGAAAAGTTAGAACATTTCACAGATTGATGATGGATGTTATGTTCAAAAAGTTGAGATCTTTAAATATCAGTGAAGCACTTGAACAATCCTGAGATCATTTAATCATTTACCATTTTCGAATCTTGTTTGTTTGTGAATCGAGACAATAAAAGAAAATAACGAAATTGTTATTTTTCTTTTTCATATTAGTCTCGAAAAGAAATTGAGTCGGGGCTTCAAGAGATCTATGATGATTTGTTCTTTACGTGTTTTACCTTTAAAGATTTGATAATATAACTTGACACACGAAATAGAACATGACTGAGATCTTTGATATTTGTTGTATGTTTGTCGTGATGAGGTTTAGGATTTGTTGTGGTTAGGATTTGATGTTTAAGAGTGAATTGTATTTTGATATTGGTCAACTGTTTGGTCTGTCGTCTTCATCACTCTTGTAGATCTGAGCTAACCACAAAACTGAGCTAACCGCAAGTCTGAGCTAATCGCAGAACGAGTTAACCGCAGATATTTGGAACTAACCTCAATAAAGAGAGTTAAACTCAGTTTGGAATTAACCACAACAAAATGAATCACAAATTTTGGTAGACGCAAGATAGGTAAACTCTAAAATGAGTTAACCGCAGTTTTTTTAAGTTGAAATTAATCGCAACAAAATGAAGATAACCGCAACAGAAAAAAACGAAACTATCATTGTCAACCATATTGTCTTTTACCCGATATGTGAGCAAACGCTGCCAAGAATTGTATTGTCCTTTAGCAGAGAAAACAAACCGCAACCAGGAAATAGTATGTGTATACACATACGGATACAAAGACCAAGTGTGCAACTAATTAAAACATAGCCCAATATCAGCCCACAAGAATCACCAAAGCACACAAACACCACGAATTACAACCAAACCAAGCAAGATATACAATTCGAATGAAAGAAAAAAAGAACCACAAAACCATGTGCAAATTCGAGAACACCAAGTCCTAAGATGAAACCTTGGCTCTTGATACCAATTGTAGGATCTATATAAAATGTAGATTCATGTGGTTCGGGTGGTCTTGGGTTATGGAAGATTAGATTAGCCATGGTAAGAGTTTAGAGAGAGAGTGAGATAGAGAGTTGGGAACTCTTAGAGAGAGAAAGTAAAAGAAAAAGAAATTGAATGATTAGAAGTTCCAACCCTCTCCACATGTGGAGAGGGGTATTTATAGTTTGCTACAAAACGCCCACATCCGGGCTGTGGATCAGGAATACAGTGGGTAACCACGGTGTTACTTAAACTAAACTAATATTTAACTAACTAATAAACAAACTACGAGCTATCTTAATGCTATTACAATAATCAGGTGACCGAGACTTTTACAGGAATATTTGTATTCCTAACACATATCGCTCCTCACAGTCTCCCCATGCAACAACCTCTGCATAAAACCTCCCTCAACAGCCTCCTCCCTAGCATACAACCCTATCCTCCAACCAAACTCAGTAACCAAACATGATCTAACCTCTCCTCCTAACCTAAAATAGATTGTGGTACCCCCTATGTCCGTCCTAACCTCAACCTGATCAAAGTGGAAGGTCGCAAAGAACTCCCTCACCAACTCACTACACACAGTCTCTCTCATCCTAAACAACCTCTCCTATTGAGGACCCGCGAACCCATCAGTGTGGACCCTCCCCAGAAACGCAGCCTCTAACCCTTGGGACCTCATAAATTCCCAATCAATCACAGCACCAGCATCAATGTGGTGATTACAAAGTTCCGCATACTTAGTTGTAGCGGCAACATTGTCGAATTCACCCCAACTATGGACCAATTCCTCATAGTTAACCCTTTGGGACCTAGAGGAGCTGCCACGATGTTGTCGAGATCGCTTGCTCATTTTCATGGAAAAAGATAGAGTGGACGGAAACAATTAGAACGAGAATTTTATTGACTTTTGCGGTCAGACACATCTGACGCCGTCAGGAGGAGATCCTGACGCCGTCAGATCTAGCAGAAATCAAACCATGCATCTACGAGGGAAAAATCAATTTTCAAACTCTTAACCCATTACCCAAATGCTCCTTTAATCAGAAAACATGGGTGGGGGGTCAAAAAATCCGTGACATGAAGGACTTTTCCTAAATTAATGCATGATTCAAGTGGGTCAATACCATCAAAGGGTAACCCCCATGATTACAAATCACCACATGAATGGCATTACGATTTGTCAATGATGGGTCAAAAAATGGGGTTTCGAATGAAAGGGGTTTTCAAAATTGATTGATCCTAGGGACAATTGAACGAAAAAGAGTGAGGAAAAACTACTTACCGAGTAGAGATTAGTCGCGGAAGATGTCGAATTGGAGGATGGAGATTCGGTGTGGGAGCAGCAATTTGGGTGAGATTTGTGGGGTATGAGTTGAAAGTGATGGAATTTGGGTTATTATTGCTGAAATAGCGAGGTGACGGCGTCAAGAGTTACCATCTGACGCCATCAGATGCCCGTATGAGGTGTAAAAAGAAGTAATTCCACATTTAGTCCCTGCACTTAGTGTGAATAGCTAAACACAAGAAAAAACCATGAGTAGCTATTCCATTAGTGAAGTCCACCAGGGTTGAACATTTCATTACTGTCACGGAAAGAGGTGTGGCTGTAGAAAGGGGTGGGTGAGGTTTTAGTTAAGTTGTAACCTTCGCGTTGGTTAACGGTGGGTACAAAGAGGTGTTGTTCCATAGAGGGTCTCAAAACTGTGGTGTTTTTTAGGTGAAACCTCTTCACACCGGGTTTAAAACCAAAAGAACGTCTCATACACAAGTTTGGGAGCGTGGTTTGCAAGCATCCAACGAAAATGTTGTGAAATTGCGAATTCTTCTCTTCCTGAGGATGCTCGCAAAAGTAGGAGGTGATTGACGGTGAAGCACTTAGGGAAGATTTCTCGTTATCCTCTTGGTCAAACAACAAAGGAGTTGAGACCTCGAAGACTTTTTAAATTTTTCTTGGTGCGGATTTTTCCTTAATCTTCTCTTTGATCCTTGATATAAATTTGTCTGCTAAATCCATAAAAGCATTGCGAGTACTTTCCATGCGTGCTTCTAGGTGTTGGATTTGTTTTTCCTGATTACTCATGAAGGTTACCATTATCCCTTCGAACTCCTCTTGTCGTGAACGTTTAGGAAAATTATGGTTGACAACCGCATTCCTACGTAAATTAGGATTCCACATGGTTTCAGCAGCAGGTTTCTCAACTCTCATTAATTCTTTTACCTGCTTCTCGATACTTCCTAATAACTGCTCTTGGGTGGCGTGTGCGTAACCAAGTTTTCCCTTGCTTGGAAACATCGGGTCCTCCCATCCTTCTTCTTCGTATTGTGCCAACCCCTCAAGAACTTTCCAGCATTCGTCAATGCTAAGTCTGTGTAGCCTGCCCTTGGCTGCGTAATCTATAGCTCTCCTTGTTTGATAGTTAACTTTATCGTAAAAGATTTGAATCTGGAGCCATGGTTCAATGCCATAATGAGGGACTTTTCAGAGTAGGTCTTTATATCGAGTCCATGCTTCGTAAAAGGTTTCACTTTGACGTTGTTGGAACATCAAGATGTCATTTTTAAGCTTAGTAGTTTTCCCCAGTGGGAAAAATTGAGCAAGGAAACGTGTGGTGAGATCATCCCATGTGGTGATGGATCCCACGGGTAAACGCTCAAGCCATTGACTAGCTTGATCACGTAGAGAGAATTGGAGTAGGCATAATCGGGTTGTCTCTCTAGTTGCAACATCTAGGTCTATGTGATCTACGATTTTTAGGAAGTCCTTAAGATGTTGATTTGGATCTTAGGAACGAAGTCCATGGAATGCACATCCGCTTTGCACCAACCGGATGGTGTCGGATCACAAGGGGGCCACATTGGCTCCGGTGAGCTCAATGGTGTTTCGATAGCCTTGGTGGCTAGGTCGGGAATACTCTCCTAAGGTTCAGGGCCTAAGAGGTTCTAGTGGTGGGTTTTGTTGTGGTGGGATGATGGGTTCAAAGATGTTCCCATCGTCCATGATGTCGGATGGTGAAGAGTTACGAACAAAAACACGAAGAAATAAGATAGACTAAAGAAAACCTAAAAATAAAAAATAAAATCTTACTAGAAAGGAATATAGCAAGTAGACCAAATAAAAAGAGATTATAACCTAGACAATAACTATTCCCCGGGCTGCGGCGCCAAAAACTTGGTAGCGTGGGGTTTGCACCAGGCTTTACCTCTCAAGGGATCTTGAGAAGCTTACAACCCCCACCAGGCAGTGTACCTGATCGATGTAGTATAGTATAATGACAAGTACCGGGGGATTGATCGTTCAGCTAGGAATAGTGTCGCTAGGATTAGAAAACCTAAAGATTAAGTCTAGAGATGAGAGATGATTCTTTTTGTATTTTTATATTTTTTTAGAAAGCAAGTAAAATCTCGGGTTTGAAGGATTTGGGCGGAATTAGTTGCTAGTCAACTAACCCAATACTAAGATGCAATAAAAATAAAATACTAAAATGAAAATAAAACTATATTAAACTAAAGTTGTGAGCAATAAGTGGGAAAAATGTGTTTACTTAGATTTCACTACTCCCTAGATATCTTTTACACGTTAATTACTTGTTATAGTTGCGTGGATGACGGATTGTATTCCTTAATACCATTCATGGGGTGGCGTACTTAACTCCCCAATCCTATGAGTGTCTACTTCACTCTTATGTCGAGCCGGCTATGAAGCTCCTAACATGGGATCATTAGAATTTACTCATGCATTAAATTGTAACACCCCCAATTCATGGTTGCTGCGGAATTCAAACTGGGTGTTACTCGACGGCACAATAGTCACAATAATAGAAAACGAACTCCAATTGAGTCGTTTTAAGAGATTTATCATTCAAATTGTATAAATATCAGAGGTTACAAAATGAGGTCCCAATTGGTTCCATGTTTACAAATCACATTAAGTGAGTTTTCGAATGATAATAAAATTTATAGCCCTCTTGAGTATCTGTGCCATCCTTGATCGTCATGAACCTGAAATACATGCTTGAGAGGTCAACACAAAGGTTGAGTGATATTCATAGAGTTTGTTTAATGTTTGAACACAATATGTTGGTAGTGAGAGTTATAGGCTCACACCAATGGTTGGAAAACAAAACAGGTAGGCTACGTTATTATACGCCCGGTATGGTTATTAATTCACTAAGCTTATGACACCAAAACGTTAACGTGTACCAATATCGATCGGCGGTTTTATCCCGGTAGGTATGTTGCTGTCATACCCAGGTCTCAAATATTAATGCATTTGTATGAACGTATTCACTACAAATGGGATTCGTCAATCCCAATAGGCCTATTCACAATATTTGCGCTCACTATTGCTAGTGATTAAATGGTTCATAATAAGGGATCTCGGTTTAGCAAGGCTGGTACTTAGTGATAATAAAACAATCAGGCAAGCATACAATTTAAAAACATTGTGCTCAGTTAAAAATAGCATGTATTCCCCCCAAGGGTTTGTAAAACAATTAAGTAATGGAAAGTGGGGCTATGAACTCACCTTAAGTAGGTTAGCAAGTAATGAAGGTAATGGTTGGATCGTGTAGGTTTCTACGAGCAACCTATAATAAAATGTTGCGACTTAGGATTTGTGTAAAGAATATGAAGTAGTGCCTATATATATATCTTGCATTATAGTCCATGATGTGGTATGATGTATAGTGTAAGTCTTTGAAAGTAATGATTCATGAAACATGTATGTTTTGTATATCGTTTACTACCGTTCGGGCCGACATAATTCAGAAGTCATGTTAGTAAGCGTTCGAGGAGCCAGGACACTTTAACTCGTAAATCCACAACTCAACTCGACGGCTTACATAATGAACTCCTCACATGAGGCTCCCTACTATTGTAGTAGTTGATAAGATATGTAGATATAAGTTTTGATACGAAAAGTTACATGTCCGATATTTGAATAAACTTAGGAAAGTTTATTAGTACATGAAGATTGTTATTAGGGGTAGTTTCATAAGTTTTGTATGACCATTTTCTCTTTGTAATATCTCATGGTTCCTTTTTAAGTGAAGTAGATCCAAATTGCTTGTTCAAGTTCTCGCCAATTCCTTGTTTCATGTTTTCGCCTAAGTAAGCTTGCATGGTCATTTCGTCATGGCCTAGCCATGACCTTTGGTCCTTGTTCCAAGGTCATGAGACTCAACCTTGGCTCTAGCCATGGTGGTGGTCTTGATTATAGGTCATAAAACCTCTTGTTCCTTCATAAACCATAACCTATATGTAATGACTTTGGTCTAAAAATGGGCTGTTAATAATTTGAAGAAATTATCACTCGGAAAGCATTTTCAGGGCTTGAGCTTCTTTAACCCAGAACGAAAACGTCGTTCCGGACAACTTTCGTGTTTTAACTTTTTGATGAATCAGACCAGAAGTATGACTTTCAAAAAGTCAGAATGCAAAATAGTGTGGTTTAGGCAGTTTTGCCGGAAATCTTTGGTAACTTCAAATGGGCGTAACTTTTGACTCGTATACTCGTTTTAGTTGGTTCAAATTGCTATGGTTTCCTTGTTAAGTCCTCTACTGTAATATGTAATGATCCAATATCATAATTTTACCATTTTGATCAGGTTATACCAAGAAAGTCACTAGTTTACTTGTTTTAATAACTTATCTTGTCAATCAATTACAACAACTTGTTTTACTCACTTTTATACATCATGGACATGAATACAAGACATAATATAGCATGAATAATATGTAAATAACATGAACATGATTATTCAACAAGAAGCATGTTAGGGTTTGGCTTACAACTTTTGGCTTTCAAAGATGAAAGGAAGTTAACATGTAAGGATAGGACTTTGATAGACTTGCTTCAACCCACTTCACTTCATGCAATCTTTCTACCTTTGTAATCTTGAAAGATGGATGATGAAGATTGAGGTGACTTGAGTGGATTCAAACTCAAGAGAAATCACCAAGTATATGAGGTTATGGAAGTGTTTTGATTATCTAAAAGAAACTAGGGTTTCAACCTTGAACTTGCACTTGAATCTTGCATGAAACTTGGAAGAGAATGAGCTAAGGATGAGAGAATGGTGTGTGTGAGTGTGGCGTTTAAATGAAGGGGAGGGGAGGGATTATATATGATTTTGAGGAGGTTAGGAAGCTTACTAGGAAAGTGCTTCAACTTGGTGACCAAGTTGTAATTAAGTGATGATCTATGGGTAAATTCATGAGATGAAGCCACATGGGTGGTGAATCCCCCCTCCTAGGGCGGTTCACAAAGCTTGGGGAGGAAGGGTTAGCCTTTTGTTGATATTATCCAAGATACTTGGTTAGTTTTGACTCCGGAAAATGCCAATCGTAAATGATTAAGCCTCAAAACGTAAAACCGGGTATCGTAAAAATACGAAACTTGGAGGAATGATTAAACTTGTCAAAATACTCCATAATAAAATATAAAATGAGTGGTAGGTTCCATTTGGGTGGTAAAACCCTGCTAAAAACTGGAAACACGGGTGTAAAACGTGTAATACGTAAAATGTACGAACATTGCATAAAATTGAGAAAAGTAAAATGTTACTTTTCTAATAGGATATAAATGATTTAAAATGACTTATAATGTCTAGACTGGGCTCAATCTTGTGTCGGTTGGTATTAAATGTCTTTTAGACATCAAACCGTAAGCCTAAAAATCAAGGAATGACTTATAATGTCAAGGAATGATTTTTGGTCAAAGGAGGAGGGAAAAATATGTTGACTTTTTCTAATAAGTTGAAAACTCAAATTGTCTTTGAAACGCGGTGCCGGTATAGGCTAAGGTTACGGCTGAGTAAAAACGCTTAAAAACTGAAAATTCCAGTTTTTCACGGCCGAGGCTTATTTTGGTCATGTTTTTCACAGTCATAATTAATTCTCAAATAAATCATGAATGTGTCAAACATTTTTCTGGTGAGGGGTCACTTAACGCGGTCGAGTTTCGTTGTGCGTAGAATTTCTGAATGACGTTTTACCCTAAAACGTGTAATTCCTTAATAACTTTCACGAAAATGAGCTTATGAAAGTTAAACTTTTAATTTGCCATGGAAATGATTTATCACTCGAGGCCAAGAAACAAAAATCAAGTTTTGGGAAAATTTCGGGAAAAATGAATAGTAAAAGTGAATAGTGAAATTTTCCGGGAATGGTAATTAACCTGAAATTGCGAATTGTTACAGTCTCTACCCCTTACGGGAACTTCGTCCCGAAGTTTAGTTTATGTCATGATTTGAAGCGATGTCGGTGAAAAGATAGGATTTCTTATGGTGAATATAATGTAGGATTCTTGTGGCGAATATAATGTAGGTATCATGCCATACCCGAGCAATGTAATGTAGGTATCATGCCATACCTGAGCAATGTAATGTAGGTATCAAGCCATACCCGAGCAATGTAGGTATCAAGCCATACCCGAGCAATGTAATGTAGGTATCAAGCCTTTCCAAGGCGATACTTTTAGCATAACCCTATCTCCGACTTGGAATTCTAGGGGTCTGCGTCGTGTGTCGGCATAACTTTTCTGTCGATCTCTTGCGGCTTGTGGTCGACTTCTGATTTGTACAATCTTATCCGTTGTTTCACGGATGAGTTCTGGACCAGTGAGTTGAACTTCCCCCACTTCAGCTCAACAAGCAGGTGAACGACACTTTCGACTGCAAAGTGCTTCAAATGAAGCTGCTTTAATACTTGTATGATAGCTGTAGGAAAATTCGACTAATGGTAGATGAGTATCCCATCCTTTTCCACAGTCTATTATACAAGCTCGAAGCATGTCTTCAAGTGTTTGAATGTTTCGTTTACTCTGACCATCGGTCTGAGAATGATACGCTGTACTCATGTCTAGATTTGTTCCAAAGGTGTCCTGGAGTTATTGCCAAAAATTGGAAGTAAATCTACCATCTCGGTCCGATATGATGAATATTGGTGCACCATGTCTTGAGACTATTTCTTTGACGTACAGTCGAGTAAGTTGTTCTATTTGTAAGTCTCTTTGATTGATATAAAGTGTGCGGATTTTGTGAGACGATCAACTATGACCCAAATGGAGTCATAATCGCTTGATGTCTTTGGGAGCTTGGTAATGAAGTCCATAGTAACTATTTCCTATTTCCACATAGGAATCTCTGGTTGTTGCAATGGACCGGATGGTTTTTGATGTTCGGCTTTTACATTGGAGCATGTAAAACATTTGCTAATGTATGTTGCAATATCGGCTTTCATGTTTGGCCACCAATAGAGTAGTTTAAGATCATGATACATCTTATCAGATCTTGGATGTATGGAGTATTTGGACTTGTGATGATAATGATGTGATATGTTGGTGAACAAAAGTGCGTAGTGTATGCTTGATGTTAATATTGGTAGAGATGTTAAGTTTGCTTTAAAATTTTAAGAAATTTTAAAGGTGTATGACGGGATGGTATCCTTAGGACCTAAACAGGATAGTACTTCTACAGGATGAAGAGAATAATTGATAACTATCCCAAGATAGTAGTTCGGATTATCTCATAAATGAAAAATTTCAAAAATGAATCTAGATCATCCAAATAAGGTGTTCAGATCTTGCTGAGTGGTAAGACACTATCATGTCTCTAGATTGTTTTAATGTATTCTGGTTGTTTATCGTGTTCATGTAGGAAATCAATCTAAACATAACCCTAGTACAACTACTCTCAGTATTTGAAAATTTTAAGTCGAATATAGTTAGTCAGACTATATTCCACTGTCCCTAGGTTAAATATAGGTGACTAGTCTATATTTAGCCAAGGTTCGATAAAATTTCCAAATACCTAAATTAGGTATACTTGTGATATGTCCGTTGCTTTCGGGAAATTGTCCACTAAACAAAGGCGATGTCAAACAATTCAGTTGCAAGTCCCGTCCATACAAGACTTGTAACGTATGTTTTCATATTCCATTGCATAGAAAATAGTAAGGGTAGGTACGTATGGAAAGGAAGTTTTAAGTAGTTATATAATAGAACATACTTGGCCAGGATCACAAACTTTTAATAATGAAGGTTTCAGAAGAAAACTTTGATGAATGTAGGGCCGAACTTCAGCTTTTGTAGGTGATGGATTTGTTTGTCCTTTAGAAATCGCATATTTCTATTTAGAAATCGATAGGTTATGACGGGTTTTTGATATCATATGAAATGATATTGATGATGTGATGGAATAATTCTAGAGACCATTGCACAAAACACAATGTCTCGGAAGTAGGTTAGACCATTGTGCGACTCAAAACATTTGAGAAATGGTTAAGACCATTGTATAATACAATGTCTTGGAAAATTAATGAGACCATTGTATCTCACAATGTCTTGGAAAATGAATGAGACCATTGTATCTCACAATGTCTTGAAAAGTGAATGAGACCATTGTATCTCACAATGTCTTGAAAAATGAATGAGACCATTGTATCTCACAATGTCTTGGAAAATGAATGAGACCATTGTATCTCACAATGTCTTGAAAAGTGAATGAGACCATTGTATCTCACAATGTCTTGAAAAATGAATGAGACCATTGTATCTCACAATGTCTTGGAAAATGAATGTTGGAGTAGGAACATGATTGGGAGAGTGTAGCTGTGCCGAAATGCCTTAGAATAGGCATACACAGATATGTTTAGTCCATTGTTTAGATAAATGATTGAAAATAAACCGAGTTTATATATCAATATACTAATATGTTCATGTAGTATAGAATGCTTACGGGGAAATGCTCAATTATGTTAAGGGTACATATATCAATATGCAATTATGTTTGTGTAGCATAAAAATGTCTACGGGGAAATGCTCAAAATGGGTATATATCAATATACTAATATGTTTGTGTAGCATAACATGCTAACACGAAAATGCTCAAATGTGCTAAGGGTACATATATCAATATGCAATTATGTTTGTGTAGCATAAAAATGCTTAATAAGTCCATAATCTTCTGGAGGATGGAAGACACGGAGAGCAGAAGGCAATAAAAATGCTTTTGTTTGTGAGTGTAGTTATAGTTTAGGTCTCACTTAGACCCGTTTCTCTATAACCTGGCTCTGATACCAATCTGTAACACCCCCAATTCATGGTTGCAGCGGAATTCAAACTGGGTGTTACTCGACGGCACAATAGTCACAATAATAGAAAACGAACTCCAATTGAGTCGTTTTAAGAGATTTATCATTCAAATTGTATAAATATCAGAGGTTACAAAATGAGGTCCCAATTGGTTGCATGTTTACAAATCACATTAAGTGAGTTTTCGAATGATAATAAAATTTATAGCCCTCTTGAGTATCCGTGCCCTTCCGTGCCATCCTTGATCGTCATGAACCTGAAATACATGCTTGAGAGGTCAACACAAAGGTTGAGTGATAACCATAGAGTTTGTTTAATGTTTGAACACAATATGTTGGTAGTGTGAGTTATAGGCTCACACCAATGGTTGGAAAACAAAACAGGTAGGCTACGTTATTATACGCCCGGTATGGTTATTAATTCACTAAGCTTATGACACCAAAACGTTAACGTGTACCAATATCGATCGGCGCTTTTATCCCGGTAGGTATGTTGCTGTCATACCCAGGTCTCAAATATTAATGCATTTGTATGAACTTATTCACTACAAATGGGATTCGTCAATCCCAATAGGCCTATTCACAATATTTGCGCTCACTATTGCTAGTGATTAAATGGTTCATAATAAGGGATCTCGGTTTAGCAAGGCTGGTACTTAGTGATAATAAAACAATCAGGCAAGCATACAATTTAAAAACATTGTGCTCGGTTAAAAATAGCATGTATTCCCCCCAAGGGTTTTTAAAACAATTAAGTAATGGAAAGTGGGGCTAAGAACTCACCTTAATTAGGATAGCAAGTAATGAAGGTAATGGTTGGATCGTGTAGGTTTCTACGAGCAACCTATAATAAAATGTTGCGACTTAGGATTTGTGTAAAGAATATGAAGTAGTGCCTATATATATATCTTGCATTATAGTCCATGATGTGGTATGATGTATAGTGTAAGTCTTTGAAAGTAATGATTCATGAAACATGTATGTTTTGTATATCGTTTACTACCGTTCGGGCTGACATAATTCAGAAGTCATGTTAGTAAGCGTTCGAGGAGCCAGGACACTCTAACTCGTAAATCCACAACTCAACTCGACGGCTTACATAATGAACTCCTCACATGATGCTCCCTACTATTGTAGTAGTTGATAAGATATATAAATATAAGTTTTGATCCGAAAAGTTACATGTCCGATATTTGAATAAACTTAGGAAAGTTTATTAGTACATGAAGATTGTTATTAGGGGTAGTTTCATAAGTTTTGTATGACCATTTTCTCTTTGTAATATCTCATGGTTCCTTTTTAAGTGAAGTAGATCCAAATTGCTTGTTCAAGCTCTCGCCAATTCCTTGTTTCATGTTTTCGCCTAAGTAAGCTTGTATGGTCATTTCGTCATGGCCTAGCCATGACCTTTGGTCCTTGTTCCAAGGTCATGAGACTCAACCTTGGCTCTAGCCATGGTGGTGGTCTTGATTATAGGTCATAAAACCTCTTGTTCCTTCATAAACCATAACCTATATGTAATGACTTTGGTCTAAAAATGGGCTGTTAAGAATTTGAAGAAATTATCACTCGGAAAGCGTTTTCAGGGCTCGAGCTTCTTTGTTCCTGAACGAAAACGTTGTTCCGGACAACTTTCGTGTTTTAACTTTTTTATGAATTGGACCAGAAGTATGACTTTCAAAAAGTCAGAATGCAAAACAGTGTGGTTTAGGCAGTTTTGCCGGAAATCTTTGGTAACTTCAAATGGGCGTAACTTTTGACTCGTAAACTCGTTTTAGGTGGTTCAAATTGCTATGGTTTCCTTGTTAAGTCCTCTACTGTAATATGTAATGATCCAATATCATAATTTTACCATTTTGATCAGGTTATACCAAGAAATTCACTAGTTTACTTGTTTTAATAACTTATCTTGTCAATCAATTACAACAACTTGTTTTACTCACTTTTATACATCATGGACATGAATACAAGACATAATATAGCATGAATAATATGTAAATAACATGAACATGGTTATTCAACAAGAAGCATGTTAGGGTTTGGCTTACAACTTTTGGCTTTCAAAGATGAAAGGAAGTTAACATGTAAGGATAGGACTTTGATAGACTTGCTTCAACCCACTTCACTTCATGCAATCTTTCTACCTTTGTAATCTTGAAAGATGGATGATGAAGGTTGAGGTGACTTGAGTGGATTCAAACTCAAGAGAAATCACCAAGTATATGAGGTTATGGAAGTGTTTTGATTATCTAAAAGAAACTAGGGTTTCAACCTTGAACTTGCACTTGAATCTTGCATGAAACTTGGAAGAGAATGAGCTAAGGATGAGAGAATGGTGTGTGTGAGTGTGGCGTTTAAATGAAGGGGAGGGGAGGGATTATATATGATTTTGAGGAGGTTAGGAAGCTTACTAGGAAAGTGCTTCAACTTGGTGACCAAGTTGTAATTAAGTGATGATCTATGGGTAAATTCATGAGATGAAGCCACATGGGTGGTGAATCCCCCCTCCTAGGGCGGTTCACAAAGCTTGGGGAGGAAGGGTTAGCCTTTTGTTGATATTATCCAAGATACTTGGTTAGTTTTGACTCCGGGAAATGCCAATCGTAAATGATTAAGCCTCAAAACGTAAAACCGGGTATCGTAAAAATACGAAATTTGGAGGAATGATTAAACTTGTCAAAATACTCCATAATAAAATATAAAATGAGTGGTAGGTTCCATTTGGGTGGTAAAACCCTGCTAAAAACTGGAAACACGGGTCTAAAACGCGTAATACGTAAAATGTACGAACATTGCATAAAATTGAGAAAAGTAAAATGTTACTTTTCTAATAGGATATAAATGATTTAAAATAACTTATAATGTCTAGACTGGGCTCAGTCTAGTGTCGGTTGGTATTAAATGTCTTTTAGACATCAAACCGTAAGCCTAAAAATCAAGGAATGACTTATAATGTTGATTGATGCCAAACCACCTAACTTAAATTAACCAAAGAATGGTCAACTAAGTCAAATAGCCTAGATCAATGCTCCGGGTAATATAATGTATCACCGGGTCGTTAAATCCCGTTGAGGTGTGAAATGTGACTTTAGCGTATTAGGGATCGGGTATTTATTCACAAGAAAGGGTTATGATCAAAGTTATTTGTATTTTATAAACAAATATAGCTTAGGAAAGCTACGTGAGTGATTACTGGAATTTGGATTACAAGGGTTTGAGCTTAAACCAAAAATTATACGTTTAAATTAAAAACGTATACTGATGAATCGTACAAAAAGTACAACTGAAAAACTGAGAGGGGTAAAAGTGTAAATTCAATATTTTTACAATCCTAAAAATTAAAGAAAATTTTAAGAAAAATAAAAAGTATTTTTATACTAATTAATTATTTAATATTAATTATGTTACTAATTATCTATTTAATACTAATTTAATTAATTAAAATTATTAGAAATACTAAAAAGTTTTAGAAAATTAAGAAAAATTTTATAAATCTAATTAACCATCATGGGAATCCTAAAAAATTATAAAAAGTTAATTCTAAGTATTTTTAAACTAATTAAATAATTATTACTCTATTTATTAATTAATATCTAATTAAACTATTTAAATTATAAATACTATTAGATGAACAGTAAAAATTCTAGAAAAATTTATAAAATTATTTTAACTAAAATAAAAGCTATAAAAATTATAAAAACTTAGTTATACTATTTAAAAACTAATAATGCTATTTAATTGATTAATATTAATTAAAACTAAATTAAATTAAAATTAATTAGTAATACCACTAAAAGACAAAATAAAAATCTGGAAAATTTTGTAAAATTACTTTAACCTAAATTATAATTTCTAAAAATATAAAAGTGATATATTATTTAGAAATTAAATAAAAAAGAAAATTAAATAGATAAATCCTATTAAATAGAAGCTATCACTATTCTTAAAAGTTGGTTTTTTGGTTTTTTTCTTTTTTTCCAAACTAATTATAAGATAAAAATGAGCACTTTTAATTAAGACAACTTTTTTATACCCCTGGAAATAAGCACTTGGAGTGCTTATTCACCTCACAGTTGACTTTTGTTGACTGTGATGGTTAATAAGCTCAAAATGGAATTTTGGGGGTCCACAATGATGATTTTAGGTCTCTCTGAGTTCAAGGAACACAACAAAGCAAAACTTAAGCTAAAAAGCACTCTCAATAAGCCAATATTAACAAATAAGCACTTGGCTTATTTGTTGACTGAGCAGTTT
Source organism: Artemisia argyi (assembly GCA_030686995.1). Lineage (NCBI taxonomy): Eukaryota > Viridiplantae > Streptophyta > Magnoliopsida > Asterales > Asteraceae > Artemisia > Artemisia argyi. The sequence continues at coordinate 109,037,110 of CM060695.1, forward strand.
GAGGGACAAACTAAACAGGCCAAATTAGGTAGGGTCCACAATGATGGGGGTCAAACCAAAGGTCAATCCTACTACCTGGGTAGGAGGGGGGTTGAGATATGCAAGGCCAAGGCTGTGGGACCCACTGGGTCAGTCACAAACCACCAATGAAGTGGGTGGGTTGCTGAGGCAACTGAGAGCAGGGCAAGTAAGTTGCCCTGCAGGTCACTTTGAGACTAGATTTGACCCACCAAACAAATTCAATAAAACCTAGAAAAAATCATAAAAATCTACAAGGTGGTAGAGAGCAAGCACAACAATTTTCAGCTTCTAATAGCTAGAATCAAGCAAGTTACAACCTTCCCAAAATTGCTCAAAATGACTGAGCAGAATTTTGACTTTGAAGAGTTTTGAGCTAGTTTGACTTTAATGAACTTGTGAATGATTTAACTGACTCAAATCAAGTTTATATGTTAAGTGTAAACTGATTTAGACTAAAACTCCAATTTGTGAACAAGATTTGTGAGATTTGGGACTCAAAAATCACCACAGTGAACTGTGGTGATTATAAGTTTGTGATTTTGACTTTTTAAGTGTTTTGGACCAAAAGACTTGTTTCCCTGAGCTATATTATACCCAACAATCAGTTCCAAACAGATAGATACCAATTTGAACAATCAAAACACCTTAAACAAACTAGAACCAAACACCCCCTTACAAACAGTTATAAGAGAAATTAGCACTCAAGCAAATGATCAACACAAACCAATGATTACAATTAGCCAATAATCTATTAAGTAACTGTAATACACTTAATTTAACAATCTAAACTACTTTAAGAGTAAAAATGAAAAAAATGAGTATCTTACAAAGCCTTCCAAGCTAATTAATGAACACCAAGGACCAATCCAAACCACCCTATGCCCTCCCCTGAGGTTCCTAACCCACAGCCATCCAGAATATGCTGTGCTCCATGCTTTTCAAACCAATCATCACACTTTTTATTTTTTATTTTTATTTTCCTTATTTTCTTGATTTTTATTGAAAACTGAGTTGTAGATGTTTAGATAAGCTTATGAAACTTGAGTTGTCTTATTTTAGAACATACAAGAGCTTTTGAGTACTTAGATTACAAACAACTTAACTTAATTAAAACTTGAAAGCTTAAAGGAATACTTGAAATATTGAACTTGGAATTTTTAACTTCAAACTGATATTGCATTAAAAGAAAAGTTACATTACATAAGAAATAAGCTGAAAATACAATTTTTAACTAAAAAACTACACACCAACAGCTTCTAAGAGCTTATCTATATATACGACCTAAAAATAATCCCTCCTCTCTTCCACACAGCTTCTTTTTGAAATTTAAAAGTCCCACATGCTTTGCTTTGACCTTCTGACCAAATCCCCATCGTTGGATTAGATTATGATGCATCCATACCCTTGATTGCAAAATTGGCGCCAAAATGTGTCGGGGCAAATTTTAGTGGTTCTGGTGAGGGTCTGGTGGAGCATTTATGGTGGTGGAGATGTTAGGTGTGGGCATTAATGGTGGGGGTGAAAGTGGGTGAAAAAGGCGAGGGGGGGGGATGGGATTCTCCCTGGTTTTGCGCAGGTTGGTTGGGGGAGAAGACGGTCAACGCGGGTCAACGCGTGTTATTTAAAACGGTTAAAGGTTTGGGCTTACTAGTGGGCTTGGGGATGTGGGTGGACTGGATCAGGATTGCATGGGTGGGTTTGGTTTATTTTGGGTTTAGCAAAAAGGGGTCCGGTTGGTTAAATAGTTAACAAGGACCAATTTTGCAAACTTAGCAAAACTTAGGGACTGAAAATGTAGACTTCCCAAAGTTCTCAAAATGCTATTTTTTTCCACATGCCAATAATTCAAGGACTAATTTTGCATTTTCCATTTTTTCAAAAATTCAAAACATCCCAGGGACTAATTTTGCCAACTTTGGATTTTTAGGGACTAATTGTGTAATTTACGAAATCATGCAACCCAATAATGAACTTTTGACTTTATTTGACTTTTAAGACCTTGGGTTGACTTTTCCTTGAAAATAAATGCTAAGGGACTAAAAGTGACAAGTTTTGAAACTTGGGGGACTGAAACTGCCAATACTGCAAACTTTGTACGTTTTTTCTTTGTTTTTGCACATTTTGCTTTTAAAACACATAAAACACAATCCCTGGGATAATTTAAGTATTTTGATATCTTTTTGATTGTTTTTGTGCGTTTTGGCAGTTTAAATATATCGAAAACGATGAGTGTTTGAGCACTCATCAATCCCCCACACTGAACTGTTGCTAGTCCCTAGCAACCTTTTTAGAAAACTTGATGGATTTTAAACTCTTTACCAAAAGCCATCACTTCTGGAGTAGCCAGGTGTAAGAACTGTGGCACACCTGATAACCGTGTGATTTTGAGCAAACCACCAGCTTTCAACGGATTTGAGTAGTCTTTACCAGGAGCCGTTTGCTCCTGGACTAGCCAGCATCTTGATGGACCTAGTCGACATCTTGGTGAGCTGATAACCAATTATGGATTTTCCACGGCCTTTACCACAAGCCATAATCTTGCGGGCTAGCCAACTCATTTGTTTTCGGGGAGTTGATGACCCACACAATTTTGGGCAAATTGCCAGCCGTCAACGGATTTGATTTATCTTTACCAAGAGCCGTTTGCTCCTGGATTAGCCAATCCCTTTTGTCGCTTAGACGAGGCGGACTGATTACCCTAAAAATTTTGAAATAAAGTGAAAAATTTTTGAAAATTTTGGCCAAAACGGGGGGTACTTGAAGGATATTTTGCTAAAATTCAATAGAATTTCCCCCCCACACTTAGAAATGAATATTGTCCTCAATATTCCAAGTCCCGGCTATTATGCCGAAACTAGGAACGTAAAAAGCCAAGATTCGAATCTAACTGCGGAAATACCAATTTCACTTTATTTCTATATATACAACTTTTTTTTTTTTTTTTTTTTTTTTTTTTTTTTTTTTTTTTTTTTTTTTTTTGAACTTGTATACATATATACATTGTTTTCAAACAGCGGAGGGTTGGCCATTCCCCCACACTTAGTGGTAGAAAATAGAAAGAATCAGAGATACGGGTGAAAACCCGTATTGTTGCTAATTTTTGGTCATCGAGTCGTTAGCTTGACTCTATCCCCGTATTCAATTGTCCTTGGGGAAAGTTTGGAGATCCGGGACAACCATGGATGGTACGTCCTCTCCAAAATAGTGCTTTAACCGATGTCCATTCACTTTGAAATTAGGTCCGTCATTTTGTGATAACTCGACGGTGCCATAAGGATAAACCTTAACGATAGTGAATGGACCAGTCCATCGGGTTTTGAGCTTTCCCGAGAAGATCTTGAGTCTAGAGTTGAAAAGAAGGACTCGATCACCAACATTGAAAATGCGGTTTTTGATCTTGGAGTCATGAATCTTCTTTGTCTTTTCTTTATAGATCAAAGAGTTCTCGTAAGCTTGATCACGAAGTTCATTTAATTCATTCAGTTGAACTTTCCTATGATCACCCGCCGTTTTGAGGTCGAAATTGGCATGCTTGAGAGCCCAATAGGCTTTATGCTCAAGCTCGATCGGAAGATGGCACGCTTTCCCGTACACAAGCTTATATGGCGTACACCCAATGGGTGTTTTATACGCCGTACGGAAAGCCCAAAGTGCATCATCTAATTTATCCGACCAAGATGCACGATTTTCCCCAACGGTTCTCTCCAAAATTCTCTTTATGCCTCGATTGGAAACTTCTACTTGTCCACTTGTTTGAGGGTGGTATGCAGTAGAAAGACGGTGAGTTACACCATACTTTTGCATGACTTTATCGAATTTGTCATTGCAAAAATGCGTACCACGATCACTAATTATAGCACGTGGAGTTCCAAATCGAGCAAAGAGAGCTTTCAAAAACTTCACAACTACTCGGGCATCATTTGTGGGTAAGGCTTTTGCCTCAACCCATTTTGACAAGTAGTCAACTGCCACGAGTATGTATTTGTTACCGTGAGAAGATGGAAATGGCCCCATAAAGTCGATGCCCCAGATATCAAAGATTTCACAAACTTGAATTGCATTTTGAGGCATTTCATTTCTTTGTGAAATATTCCCGTGGCGCTGACAAGCGTCACAGGACTTGACCAATTCCTGGGCATCCTTGTAGATCGAGGGCCAATAAAAGCCGGAATCAAACACCTTTTTGGCGGTGTAGTTGGGATTGTGGTGGCCCCCCGTGGGACCAGCATGGCAAGCCTTTAAGATTTCAGCGGCTTCTTGACCATACACACACCGCCGGATGACTTGATCCGCGCATATTTTGAACAAATAGGGGTCGTCCCAAAAGTAATGTTTTACGTCTTTGAAAAATTTATTTTTTTGTTGGGACGACATCCCTTTCACAATGAAATTACCCGCAAGATAGTTTGCAAAATCGGCAAACCATGGGGTAATCGAGTCTCCACGAAATGAAACCGCATTGAGGGTTTCGAGAGGAAATGTTTCATTTATTTCCTTTTTCTCGAAATCGTTTTGGTGAGGGTTTTCAAGTCGGGAGAGATGATCAGCAGCTAGGTTCTCAGCTCCTTTTTTATCACGAATAATGATATCAAATTCCTGAAGGAGGAGAACCCATCGGAGGAGTCTCGGCTTTGCATCCTGTTTTGCAAATAAATATTTCAAAGCCGAATGATCCGTATACACTATGCTTTTAGTCAGAATCAAGTATGGCCGGAATTTTTCGAAAGCGTACACCACAGCTAAGAGTTCTTTTTCAGTGGTGGTGTAATGGCTTTGTGCCTCGGTCATAGTCTTGCTGGCATAGTGTATAGGCTGAAAATGTTTTGTTTTTCGTTGCCCCAAGACTGCCCCTATAGCATAATCACTAGCATCACACATGAGCTCGAAGGGCAAGTCCCAATCGGGGGCAACAAGAATCGGTGCCTCGGTAAGCCTTTTCTTTAATGTTTCAAAGGCTTCGATGCACTCAGGGGAGAAGATAAAAGGAGCATCCTTTTCGAGGAGATGGGTCATGGGCCGGGCAATTTTTGAAAAATCTTGAATAAACCTACGATAAAAACCGGCGTGACCCAAAAAGCTCCTAACACCTTTCACGGTTGTGGGATGAGGCAATTTTGCAATGACGTCCACTTTGGCACGATCAACCTCAATCCCGTTTTTTGAAATTTTATGGCCGAGGACAATGCCCTCTTTGACCATAAAGTGACTCTTCTCCCAATTTAGACATAACTTTGTGTCTTCACAACGTTTTAGCATGCTGTCTAAATGGGAGAGACATGTTTTAAACGAATCCCCAATGACCGAAAAATCGTCCATAAAGACCTCCATACTTTTCCCGATCATGTCGGAAAAGATGGCCATCATACATCTTTGAAACGTGCCCGGAGCATTACATAAGCCAAAGGGCATACGTTTATATGCGAAAGTTCCATAGGGGCACGTAAAAGTGGTCTTTTCTTGGTCTTGCGGGTCAATGGGAATCTGAAAGTAACCCGAGAAACCATCGAGGAAACAATAATACTCATTCCCCGCTAATCTCTCGAGCATCTGATCCATAAAAGGCAGAGGAAAATGATCCTTACGGGTAGCGTCATTCAATTTACGATAATCAATGCAGACGCGCCAACCCGTAACCAAACGAGTTGGAATTAACTCATTCTCCTCATTAGTGACAACGGTAATGCCACCCTTTTTTGGAACACAATGGATTGGGCTGACCCAAGGACTATCTGAGATAGGGTAAATCAATCCGGCATCAAGAAGTTTTAAAACCTCTTGTTTGATAACCTCATGGATTTTTGGATTTACCCTTCTTTGTTGTTGGACCGCAGGTTTGAAATCGTCCTCCATTAAAATCTTATGAGTACAAAACTCAGGGTCAATGCCCTTAATATCTGAGAGACGCCAAGCAATTGCTTGTTTATGAGATTTCAAAACCTTGATAAGAGCAGCCTTTTCCTCATCGCTTAAGTCTTTGGCAATTATGACGGGTAATTTATCATCACCCTCCAGAAATGCATATTCAAGATGAGGCGGTAAGTCCTTAAGTTCAACCTCGGGGAAGTCATTAGTTTTCTCAACATGTTTGACCTCCTCATTATGAAGTGGTTGTGGCAGAACCTGAAGATGAGAGGGATCCTCGTTTAACAATTTTTCAAGCAAGAGAATATCCCTCTCAAGGTCGATCTCTTGGCTATCGACTCCATCGGGAATCGAATCACTTTTGAGAAACGCTTCCATTTCTTCTAAGATGAAGTCACTTCCCTCAAACGGAGTGAGGGAAGGAGAAGAATTGGCTATGATGGGGTGAGAAGACTGAGTGAGATTTTCACTCGAAGAATCATCAATGAAACCTAAAATCTCTTGAGCATACTCCTCAGCAGCAACATCGATGACATCAATTTGATTCACCGACTCACAATCATAATTGGAGGAGTATCTCGAAGTTTGATTTAGGTTGAAGGTAATAGCTTCCGTTCCAACACGCAATGTGATCTCATGCTCAAATACATCGATAAGAGCGCGCCCAGTTCTAAGGAATCCCCGCCCAAGAATGAGAGGGACCCTAGAATCGGCATCAAAATCAACAATCACAAAATCTGCTGGAAAATGGAACTTTCCCACTTTAACGAATACGTCCTCGGCAATGCCAATGGGACGAGAAATCGAGCGATCGGCAAGCTCTAAAGTCATGCACGTGGGAGTGAGTTCTGGAAGAGAAAGTTTCTTCCATACAGAATATGGCATCAAGTTGATGCTAGCACCTAGATCGGCCAGGGCAAAACAATCAACCATACCCGGGAAAGTACAAGGAATGAGAAATTTCCCGGGATCTCCAAGCTTTTCAGGAAGCTTTTTCAAAAGAACCGCAGAGCAGTTCTCATTCAGAGGAGTTCTTGCCATCTCGAATAACTTTTCTTTATTACTCAACAGATTTTTGATTGTCGATGCAAACTTGGGCATCAAGAGAATAGCATCCGCGAAGCTGATATCGAAGTGCAAATCTTGGAAGATTTGGAAAAATTTATCCATTTGGTGATTAGCTTTTTCGCGGAGCTTTTGTTCACTGAGACGTGAAGGATATGGAATAGAAGTTTTGGATTTCGGGTTGTCCACTGGAGTTTCTGGTGGTTCAAAGACAACTCCAGGCTTACATCTGGTTTCAGGATTATCCTGAGGTTGGACATGTGCTGTACTTCGTGTGCTAGGAATTTGCACCTTGTCCTTTGTTACCTCAGGCTCACGATTCACTACCTTAGGAGGAGAGGAAGAAAAGGTAGTAGGAATCGCGGGCTCATCATATGAAGCACCACTTCGTGTTGTGATCGCCTTAGCATCGCCCCTCGGGTTAGCGATCGTATTGCTCGGTAAAGTAGTACCTGAGCCCGAGGGTCGATCATTTAAAGACTTCTTAATGTCAGAAATCTGGCTGACCAGCAACTTGTTCAACTCTTCTTGGGACTTCATAAATTGCTTCAACAATTCATCAGATGAAGGCCCGGTTGGAACAATGGCATGATTCGGATTAGGAATATTTGGGGCTCGATTGTTCGGGTTGGGGCCATGATTGAAATTTCCTTGATTTTGTTGATGGAAATTCCCTTGATTCTGGTGATTGTTTCCATGAAAGTTCCCGGGGTTGAAATTACCCTGACCTTGGTTCCGGTTAAAGTTTCCTTGATTTTGAAAACCTTGATTTTGAAAACTTTGGTTTTGATTTTGAAATCCGTGGCCCTGATTGAAATTATTTTGGTTTTGATAACCTTGGTGAACTCTGTTTTGGTTTTGGCCACGGTTTTGAACATTTTGGTTTTGATTAAAACCGGGAGGTCCAGGATAATGGTGAGGACGATAGTTCGGGTCAATAGGAGGACGGTATTGATTTCCTCCTTGATTTTGGGACCCGACAACAGCATTAGCTTCATATGGAGTACCATCAGTAGCTGTGCAATTGTAGTAGGCATGCGGCCCACCACAAGTTACACAGACTTCCACTTTTTTAACCTCAGCATGGGGAGGATGTTGTGGAAATGAGACTTTCTTTGTTTGGGCGAGAACCAAAGCTTGGATCGCTTCAGTGAGCTTGTCAAGCTTAGCATCCGTGCTAGATTGACCCACAGAAGATGAAGTAGAAGGACCCGCATTAATTTGGGAAACAATCGGTTTGCTTCTTGTGGAGCGGACCTTAGACTTGTTTTCTATGATTTGCAAAGCTTCTTTTGTGGTTCTACTCAAAAAATTTCCTCCCGCGGAGGCATTGAGAGAATCCTGATCAGCTTGGCTCACGCCATTGTAAAACGTATCGAGTTGCATCAACTCAGAGAAACCATGATGTGGACACTTGCGAAGTAATTCTTTGAAACGATCCCACGCTTCACCAAAAGATTCATCGTATTTTTGAGTGAACTTGGTGATTTCGTTTTTAAGACTCGTGGTCTTGGAAGGTGGGAAGAATTCATTCACAAACTTTTTGACGAGATCTTCCCAAGTCTCAATAGATCGTGGAGGTTGTTTTTCAAGCCAAATCCGGGCTTGTCCCTCCAATGAGAATGGGAAGAGAAGGAGTTTGATTGCTTCACACGGGACATTTTTGTACTTGATGGTTGATGTGATTTTGTTGAACCATCGAATATGAGCATGAGGATCGTCCCGCTCAAAACCATAGAATTGGCTTGAGGTTACAAGATTGAGTAACCCGGTTTTGAGCTCAAAATTATCAGCCACAATGGCTGGGACAACAATGGCATCTCCGTAACCCTCGATGGGTGCTTGGAGAAGTTCACACATGGGACGGTCTTCCGCCATGGTGACAGTGGGTGTGGCAACAGTACGGATCTCAGATCCGACTGTTGGTGCTGAACGTCGTCGAGGTCTTCTAGGTTTCCGAACAAGCTCACGTAATGGGCTCGTGGACCTCGAAGAACGAGTGCGCATGCACTAAAAACCAATCAAAACAAAAGTCGAGGCAAAACAACAGTGAACTTAAACCAATAATCGCAAGCAAGTGGCTTCTTTAAGAAAGGTACACCACTCACAAGGATACAAAGGCAAGTTTTAATCTTTCTGATTGGGGACTTATTATGTTCACACCACCAGTTGGTAGGTGTTCTGTCTTGGTTTGCGACGGTTTATTTTTATGTAGAGTTATTATACACAAGAAAGAGACGGATGTTTTTGTGTTTTTGTGAATGGGTTTAAAAACTTTTGGAAATTATTTTTGATATCGTCTCGTTTACCAAAATCGTTTTTCTTTAAGAATCACCTTAAAAGAAAACCGAATCAGAAAACGTTACGATTTGTTTTGTTGTTTTTATATATTTTTTTGGTGTTTTAACACTTTAGGAAAAGTGTTAATGACTTTTTTTTTTTTTTTTTTTTTTTTTTTTTTTTTTTTTTTTTTTTTTTTTTATTTTGATTATGAAAATATACACAAGTGATGGTATTTGTACAGTGAAAGATGTGAGATAATACTAATCTCAAATAACGCTAAAGAAACGCGCACACCTCCCCGGCAGCGGCGCCATAAATTGATTGATGCCAAACCACCTAACTTAAATTAACCAAAGAATGGTCAACTAAGTCAAATAGCCTAGATCAATGCTCCGGGTAATATAATGTATCACCGGGTCGTTAAATCCCGTTGAGGTGTGAAATGTGACTTTAGCGTATTAGGGATCGGGTATTTATTCACAAGAAAGGGTTATGATCAAAGTTATTTGTATTTTATAAACAAATATAGCTTAGGAAAGCTACGTGAGTGATTACTGGAATTTGGATTACAAGGGTTTGAGCTTAAACCAAAAATTATACGTTTAAATTAAAAACGTATACTGATGAATCGTACAAAAAGTACAACTGAAAAACTGAGAGGGGTAAAAGTGTAAATTCAATATTTTTACAATCCTAAAAATTAAAGAAAATTTTAAGAAAAATAAAAAGTATTTTTATACTAATTAATTATTTAATATTAATTATGTTACTAATTATCTATTTAATACTAATTTAATTAATTAAAATTATTAGAAATACTAAAAAGTTTTAGAAAATTAAGAAAAATTTTATAAATCTAATTAACCATCATGGGAATCCTAAAAAATTATAAAAAGTTAATTCTAAGTATTTTTAAACTAATTAAATAATTATTACTCTATTTATTAATTAATATCTAATTAAACTATTTAAATTATAAATACTATTAGATGAACAGTAAAAATTCTAGAAAAATTTATAAAATTATTTTAACTAAAATAAAAGCTATAAAAATTATAAAAACTTAGTTATACTATTTAAAAACTAATAATGCTATTTAATTGATTAATATTAATTAAAACTAAATTAAATTAAAATTAATTAGTAATACCACTAAAAGACAAAATAAAAATCTGGAAAATTTTGTAAAATTACTTTAACCTAAATTATAATTTCTAAAAATATAAAAGTGATATATTATTTAGAAATTAAATAAAAAAGAAAATTAAATAGATAAATCCTATTAAATAGAAGCTATCACTATTCTTAAAAGTTGGTTTTTTGGTTTTTTTCTTTTTTTCCAAACTAATTATAAGATAAAAATGAGCACTTTTAATTAAGACAACTTTTTTATACCCCTGGAAATAAGCACTTGGAGTGCTTATTCACCTCACAGTTGACTTTTGTTGACTGTGATGGTTAATAAGCTCAAAATGGAATTTTGGGGGTCCACAATGATGATTTTAGGTCTCTCTGAGTTCAAGGAACACAACAAAGCAAAACTTAAGCTAAAAAGCACTCTCAATAAGCCAATATTAACAAATAAGCACTTGGCTTATTTGTTGACTGAGCAGTTTGAGGGACAAACTAAACAGGCCAAATTAGGTAGGGTCCACAATGATGGGGGTCAAACCAAAGGTCAATCCTACTACCTGGGTAGGAGGGGGGTTGAGATATGCAAGGCCAAGGCTGTGGGACCCACTGGGTCAGTCACAAACCACCAATGAAGTGGGTGGGTTGCTGAGGCAACTGAGAGCAGGGCAAGTAAGTTGCCCTGCAGGTCACTTTGAGACTAGATTTGACCCACCAAACAAATTCAATAAAACCTAGAAAAAATCATAAAAATCTACAAGGTGGTAGAGAGCAAGCACAACAATTTTCAGCTTCTAATAGCTAGAATCAAGCAAGTTACAACCTTCCCAAAATTGCTCAAAATGACTGAGCAGAATTTTGACTTTGAAGAGTTTTGAGCTAGTTTGACTTTAATGAACTTGTGAATGATTTAACTGACTCAAATCAAGTTTATATGTTAAGTGTAAACTGATTTAGACTAAAACTCCAATTTGTGAACAAGATTTGTGAGATTTGGGACTCAAAAATCACCACAGTGAACTGTGGTGATTATAAGTTTGTGATTTTGACTTTTTAAGTGTTTTGGACCAAAAGACTTGTTTCCCTGAGCTATATTATACCCAACAATCAGTTCCAAACAGATAGATACCAATTTGAACAATCAAAACACCTTAAACAAACTAGAACCAAACACCCCCTTACAAACAGTTATAAGAGAAATTAGCACTCAAGCAAATGATCAACACAAACCAATGATTACAATTAGCCAATAATCTATTAAGTAACTGTAATACACTTAATTTAACAATCTAAACTACTTTAAGAGTAAAAATGAAAAAAATGAGTATCTTACAAAGCCTTCCAAGCTAATTAATGAACACCAAGGACCAATCCAAACCACCCTATGCCCTCCCCTGAGGTTCCTAACCCACAGCCATCCAGAATATGCTGTGCTCCATGCTTTTCAAACCAATCATCACACTTTTTATTTTTTATTTTTATTTTCCTTATTTTCTTGATTTTTATTGAAAACTGAGTTGTAGATGTTTAGATAAGCTTATGAAACTTGAGTTGTCTTATTTTAGAACATACAAGAGCTTTTGAGTACTTAGATTACAAACAACTTAACTTAATTAAAACTTGAAAGCTTAAAGGAATACTTGAAATATTGAACTTGGAATTTTTAACTTCAAACTGATATTGCATTAAAAGAAAAGTTACATTACATAAGAAATAAGCTGAAAATACAATTTTTAACTAAAAAACTACACACCAACAGCTTCTAAGAGCTTATCTATATATACGACCTAAAAATAATCCCTCCTCTCTTCCACACAGCTTCTTTTTGAAATTTAAAAGTCCCACATGCTTTGCTTTGACCTTCTGACCAAATCCCCATCGTTGGATTAGATTATGATGCATCCATACCCTTGATTGCAAAATTGGCGCCAAAATGTGTCGGGGCAAATTTTAGTGGTTCTGGTGAGGGTCTGGTGGAGCATTTATGGTGGTGGAGATGTTAGGTGTGGGCATTAATGGTGGGGGTGAAAGTGGGTGAAAAAGGCGAGGGGGGGGGATGGGATTCTCCCTGGTTTTGCGCAGGTTGGTTGGGGGAGAAGACGGTCAACGCGGGTCAACGCGTGTTATTTAAAACGGTTAAAGGTTTGGGCTTACTAGTGGGCTTGGGGATGTGGGTGGACTGGATCAGGATTGCATGGGTGGGTTTGGTTTATTTTGGGTTTAGCAAAAAGGGGTCCGGTTGGTTAAATAGTTAACAAGGACCAATTTTGCAAACTTAGCAAAACTTAGGGACTGAAAATGTAGACTTCCCAAAGTTCTCAAAATGCTATTTTTTTCCACATGCCAATAATTCAAGGACTAATTTTGCATTTTCCATTTTTTCAAAAATTCAAAACATCCCAGGGACTAATTTTGCCAACTTTGGATTTTTAGGGACTAATTGTGTAATTTACGAAATCATGCAACCCAATAATGAACTTTTGACTTTATTTGACTTTTAAGACCTTGGGTTGACTTTTCCTTGAAAATAAATGCTAAGGGACTAAAAGTGACAAGTTTTGAAACTTGGGGGACTGAAACTGCCAATACTGCAAACTTTGTACGTTTTTTCTTTGTTTTTGCACATTTTGCTTTTAAAACACATAAAACACAATCCCTGGGATAATTTAAGTATTTTGATATCTTTTTGATTGTTTTTGTGCGTTTTGGCAGTTTAAATATATCGAAAACGATGAGTGTTTGAGCACTCATCAAATGTCAAGGAATGATTTTTGGTCAAAGGAGGAGGGAAAAATATGTTGACTTTTTCTAATAAGTTGAAAACTCAAATTGTCTTAGAAACGCGGTGCAGGTATAGGCTAAGGTTACGGCTGAGTAAAAACGCTTAAAACCTGAAAATTCCAGTTTTTCACGGCCGAGGCTTATTTTGGTCATGTTTTTCACAGTCATAATTAATTCTCAAATAAATCATGAATGTGTCAAACATTTTTCTGATGAGGGGTCACTTAACGCGGTCGAGTTTCGTTGTGCGTAGAATTTCTGAATGACGTTTTACCCTAAAACGTGTAATTCCTTAATAACTTTCACGAAAATGAGCTTATGAAAGTTAAACTTTTAATTTGCCATGGAAATGATTTATCACTCGAGGCCAAGAAACAAAAATCAAGTTTCGGGAAAATTTCGGGAAAAATGAATAGTAAAAGTGAATAGTGAAATTTTCCGGGAATGGTAATTAACCTGAAATTGCGAATTGTTACATAAATACAACCAATAAAACCTAGTACACATCGGTTCATGTTTCCTAAGACGTTCAAGCATGTTACCAATTGGAGATCTGCCAGTTTTCTTAAGCCTAACATTGAAATCATTCATCCAATACAACCATAAACAAGTAATCAACACATAATTAAAATCTAGGTTTCATTAGATCTAAGCAAACACAAGATAGATCTAGCCTAACATGGTGGAATCAAGACAAGCACAAGATATAGACAACCAACACATAGACATATTGATTGAATTAAGAGAAGACTTATCTCAATTACACATGTAAGGGTTCAAGGGCTGAGAACCCTTGAAAAACCTGTAAAATTCGTACAAGGTTCGGCCTTAGGGTTTCTCCAAAACTTCTTCCTCTCTAATGAATGAAAATTAGAAAACTATGTATAGATTTTGGAGGGTGACGGCGTCAAGAACAAATGTGTGACGCCATCATCTCGCCGCCAAATAGTTCCTCGGACTGCCTAGATCTGGGTCTGACGCCGTCATGTGTACTCCTTATGCAGGCCGTCATACAATTAACTCTTGACGCTCTTTATGTGACGTCTTCATGTTTGTACTGGGTCGTCATGGACTTTACTCTTGACGCCGTCAAATACTTCCTCTTGACGCCGTCAAACACTGTTCTCAGCATGGAAAATTAAGTCTTTGGCATTTTCTTCACTTTTATGCTCCAAAAATGTCTGAATTGCTTTCTTTTCCAGATTTCACTCCCAAAGTACCTAAAATCACAAAAGGAACGATTTAGGGTAATATTTGATCAAATAAATTCAATTTCGGGCTTAAATGACCCCCTAAAAGTGGTTCATTTTTCGCCTCATCAAAGGTTATATATGTTAATATCACTAACCCATATAAATGCAAACAAACTCTCAATGTCAGTGCAGGTAGTCTTTACTTAAGTGCTGGTACATCGCTCAACACGATTAAGGAAAGACTCAAAATTTGGCTGCCAAAAAGAGTGATATCTCATCAATCAGGGGTTAAAGAAGCTCAACTTTGATGCACATGACTATGATGTTTGAATAAATCAGTTCAAGCCTCGCTCTTCAATGACTATGATGTTTGAACACCTCAGTTCAAGCCTCGGTCCTCAATGTCATCATTATGGCGTTTGCTGACAACACTTCCGGCACCGTTCATCAAAGAAAAGAAAGGTGTACGTTTCATTGCGCCTTATCTTCGGAAGAAAAGAAATCTTCTTAGTTTTGACCATTCTCAACAACATGCTTCATGCTTCCTCCATCTCAACAACATGCTTCATGCTTCCTCCATGTTCGTTCAGTCATCAAGTGGATCTACTCATCTTTGTTTGAATTCATATTCACTTGCTCATTCAAAAATGGCAAACTTCGTATGCAATTTTTGAGGGGGAGAAGGGTGAATAAACTACATGATTGAGTGCATTCTTATTCACACGCTCAATCAAAAATGGCAACCTCGTATGCAATTTTTGAGGGGGAGAAGTGTGAATAAAATACATGATTAATTGTATTCTTATTCACTTGCTCAATCAAAAATGGCAAACCTCGCTTGCAATTTTTGAGGGGGGGAAGTGTGAATATACCACATGGTGATTGATGATTGAAGAATGGTCATACGACTCATCATACGACTCTCCTCCAACACCTAATGTTCTATGTACTAAGGATGACTGGGATTTATGTTTGATGAATACTTCCAAGCTTCAACGAATGTTGATTATGTGGTTCCTGAAGCTGTTGCTCCGGTTCCTACTGTCTCAATTGGTTCACCTTCCTCAATCTCCATTGATCAAGATGCACCATTTAGAAGTATTACTCAGACTACTCAAGTAACCCAATCTCCAGTTATTCCTCAAGGTGTTGATGATGACTATCATGATTGTAAAGTTGCACACATGAATAATGATCCGTCTCTTTGTTCTATTTCATCACGGATTGTTGTTCCTTCAAATGTGCACTTTGGAAATCAACCCCGAATGATATTACGGAAAATGTCGACAAAAATGTCAAAACGGCTAAGGAGTTGGACATGGAATGTCAAAGCGATCACGACATTTATTTGGTATTATTTATTTGAAATTGAAGTGAAATGTCACAGGTGCGTGTACTTAGTATCTGAAGATATTGGGGTTGGTTGGACGAAGATTCTTCGAAATCCTTGTTCGAGCTTTTAACCTTTGCAATGACGAAGACTTGGATATCTAGTTATTTTGGTGATTCTTCATTTTTATTATCACAAAATAACTATCACGTTTAGTGTCACACGTAGTTGTCGATATTCAAGAGGTGATGTAAGTCTTATACTTGATGGTTGGTTGGTTGAAGAGTATAGAGTACTTAGAGATTCAAAGTTGCACGAACTCTCTACACCACTCTTTGTCACACATTAGCGCAAGTTTAAGTCACATGTTCGAGTTAGTTTACTCCACTTTCAAGTTCATTATATCGGGTTTTCTCCATCAGTGGTCTCTTCAAATAGCCTACATTATTGGTTGATAATGACAGTCAGAGAGAGTTTCAGTTGCAGTTGATTCTCACATGTTAATTTGAGCCAATTTTGTTCTTCTCTTAAGATCTCAAGTATATGGGCGTTAAATGTGTTGCTGATTCTGAGGTGTCAAAACCATCAAGGGGGAAGGAGACATACATCTGAACGCACAACGAGTATACATGATGAGCTTTATACCTCTTCATTATTGAAGTTATTCCGGGAAGACATATGTCAGAACTGCAGAGACAATCAGTGTTTTAACTCTTGGCTTTTGGTGTATTATTCCAACCATTTGGGGGAAGTGGTCTCTTGATACTTGTGGTATGTATTACTTCAGCTTTCAGTGGGAAGAAATATGAGAAGAATATTTGGAGCGTGAGATGATATTGCTTATCGACATCTTCATACGTGCTGATATGATTTATGGTAAAGTGCTTCTTGTTAATTATTTATGTACACATTGTTATGCTGATTCCGATGAGACCGCAACCATCAGGGGAGATATATGTGTACATCAGGGGCGCACAACAGGCTCACGTGACCGAGCTTAATCATTTATTCCGGAGTTGATATCCGCAGAGATGGTCAGTGCTTCAACCTGTTACATTGGTGTCATCGTTTTTCTTGTGTTAGGGTACATGTGTACATTATGGATTGAATTGCTATATGTAAGATAATTGGAAAGGATTTGGTGAAATGAAGATGTTGATATCTTAGTCCCCTGAATAGACAACCGCTCAAAACCGTAGAGTAATGTGTACATCGGGGACGTACAACAGGTTCATGTAATCGGGCTTCATCTTACATTCCGGGATTGTTTACCGCAGAGATGATCCGTGGTTCACCTTGTTACTTCGGTGTTATCGTTTTCATTAGGTTTTCGAGCTTCATTCAATGAGACTTTTTGCATCACTTCAACTACCTAGGGGAAGTGGTCTCATGAAGATGATTGTCGGTATGGGGGGAAGCTACCAAAGCATCACATTGAGAAGGCACAAACTCAGATGATTATTCGTGAGCCTCGAATGCTTTGGTGGTAAAAGTATAAGAGATATTGACTACAAACTTCTTCAACATGCTGAATGATATCCTTTTGGTATTCATGTCAACATTCTCTTAAATTGAATAATATACTTTATACATATATTATACCAAATTGTATATAGATATATAAAACCAACAAAAACCCATAAAAATCAGAAAAATTGAAAATACCAAAAATATTTTTTTAAGGCATGTCTTCTGGTATCGATAACATTTACGGTCCTAGAAATGTCATTCAATAATGACACGGGTCTTTAAATGAAGTTCGAACAGATGTTCAAAAAGTTTTTTTTCAAAACATGCCTAAATGGCTTACAGTCATATCAGGCTGTAACCCGGACTTCAAAATTATGGTTTGCTATTACTTCAGATAGCAACCCGGTCTTTATATTGGGGAAAGTTTGTCCCCAAAAAGACGACTGTTCCTAACAAAGGGATGAATTACTTTATATTCGTGCCTTTCCGATCTGATGTACGCTTAAGTGCATCATTTCTGGTAAAAGAAGAGACGGCTTCTTTACATCTCAATTACTTTTCCTACAATGATTCTTCGGGAAAGTATTTGCTCCAAACTTGGTGGTACCATGGTTTTTGAAGATCAAACAAACTCGAAATGTTGTTTAAAACTTGCCACTCGATCGATGCTAAAAGAATTAATACTTTGTGCAAAATGATTAATTTTAAATGTGTCATCAATTGAGGGGGAGAACGATTTCAAAAACTATATATCATCAAAACAAGATCTTTATGCATAACTACAGTGGATTAAGTACTATTGTTATGTGTTAGTACATGAATTTTTCATGAGTTTCTCGCTAAACTCACAATTATTTATAAACTCATCGTCTCTAACACATAACATACTCCCTCAAGGTTTGAGGGGGAGCTAAAATATCGTCTCAAAATCAGTCATTCTTAAAAATGTCACGTCTTACTCCCATAACCTTAAACTTATTTAAATCACTTGGGATCACAAATCTCATTTGGATTGAAATTTTTGATCGGGGGAGAAGATGTGATTTAAATATGAAAAACTGAATAAAACGTGATGTTTTGAACCTAAATTTATGCTCTTCCCTATGTGCTAAAATCTTTTTTATATCAATGCGCATATTGAGGGGGAGCAAATGATTTGTGAAAAAGAATCCTTGCATCTTATGAGTTCGAGACTCAGACTTGACTCATGAATTGACGAAACAGAATTGTCTTGAATCGAAAGGACTAGTCCTGGACGGGTAATAACTTCAAGCTGGTTTAACCAGTGATGTAAGCGTGTCTTGAAAAGGGCTAGTTTAAGTAGAATGTACTGTTTCTAGAAACCTTGGGTGAATCTGATCATGCCGGGTAATAACTTCAAGCTAGTTTAACTAGTGATGTAAGCGTGTCTCGAATGCTCAGTCATGTTCACTCAAGGTAGATCAATTCAAAAAGTGCAACTCTTCCCGACATGTGCAAATTTTCAAATCAATACATATGAGCACATGTTAAGGGGGAGCATTTGAAAATGACAAAACTCTCAATGCGTTAACAAAATGGGTTTCTTAATCATAAACACATTGAGAGAATTTTCAATAATTTGGTGTATGGCAACATAGGATAGTCATGAAGTTATAAGGTGGCTAAGGTTAGGAAAACCGTCCTATGATCCTCTAGAGACGGAGGGATCTACCCATGGACAATACCAAATAGATAGTATTAGAAAGTCCATAGGTATGATTATGAAAAAAGGAGAAATGTGAGAATGGAGAAAGAAGGGGTTGAAGAATTAAAAAGAAATGAAATGAGAAAGGGTGAAAAGAAATAGCCCTCCAATTATTCAACCTTAGGGCAGAAACCGGGTTCAATTCATAATCTACTAATGGTTGCTAAGGTGCCCGGTGACGCAATGCACTAAACCTTCTGGCCACTCACGTTCTCTTAAAAGAACGTGTTTCATTTTCACGGGGAACCGGTGTAATCTATCGACATATCTCTTAGAGATGGTTGATATTGAAGCAGGAGACCTCTCCCTAATCTTCGCATAGGAAAACCAAATGCACTTATTGAGTCTAGAGCCTCGAGATGCATAATAAGATCTCATAGGAATACATGCTACTTCTACCCTGGTTGTTCAACATTCAGAACACCATTGGTAAACTTATGAGTCCTACGCAGATCTTAGCAATCTGCCAGAACATTTATGAGGGACGTGCTTTTGTTGCTCCCAATGATTGAATGGAAATTCCTGCTAAGGTCAACATCAAGCAGCCCTGAAAGCAGGTCACTTAGGTAATTCCTTGTGGATTACGCTTAGTGGTCGCGATGGTTACAAACGGTCAACAGTCATGGAGTCTTCACACTATGCTGATGACAATCTCTATTTCCAAACCTATTTGTTGATCTACTTAGGTAGTTCGTGTAAATCCTCTCAGGGTTTACCGATTGGGAACGGTCTTGGTAAGGATTAGAAGGAGTCTTCACACTATGCTGATGACAATCTTTATTTCCAAACCTATAAGTACCGGATGATTTGTTGCTAACTGTCTACTTGCAGGAATTTCTGACGGTTGCGGTTGATTGCTGAAAAGATGCTGATCCATCTACACATGCCCACACTTCGACATCACAATCTAAGAAATCATGATCATTGATTGGGCTTCATATATGCTTCTACAACTCTGATGCAGAAGATCATGATCCTGAAAAGTGTGAGCATGCCAACACAAAGATGTTCATATCACATGGAGACATTACTGTTCAAAGATGACCCTCAGACACTCATTTGGATGATGAAGTTAAAGCTATTTCCAAAGATCATCCATCACATTGAAGGTGTCATTTAAGGTCTACCACTTAAAGCACAAAGATCTCAACAATGAAGAATCAAAAGACTACGAGCTACAAAGATGTCGTCAAAGACTTGAATGCTATGATTCAAAATTTATTTTCCGGGGTGACCTCCCTTAGGGGGAGATTGTTTGGAATACGTTTATTCATATGAAGACTCGGTCACCCCGAGTATAGTTTAGCATGTTGTAGCTCGTAGTATTTATCTTATTAGTTAGAATGTAGTTTAGCGTTAGTTAGTATTTGTGGAGTCGGGTCGGGTCTTTACCCACTGTCAGCCCGCTCCACAGCCCGTTTCAGGGGGCGTTTTATTGTAACTATAAATACCCCTTCCCTAGCTTGAAAGGGGTTGGAGCTTCCTTTCATCTTAATCTAATCTTTCTCATTTTTCTCTCTACACTTTCTCTCTCTAGGAGTACCTCCCAACTCTTCTCTTCATCTCTCTAATTCTTTCTTAATTCTAATCATAATCACATAAACCATACTAGTTATATTATGAGAATCCTACAGACTTGTCTCAGGGTAAGGCTAGGCTAAAAAGTGTAAAATCTTTTTGTATTTTTCTAGATTTAATCAAAAGAAAAGATAGGCTCAGAAGGTGTAACTAGGGTATCTAGCATTAAAAATGAACGCTAACAAAAAGGATTATGTTGGTGGTTAACTAGTTAATGAAACTAGCTAAAAATAAAAATGGAAGGCTATTTGGGTTAAATCCTAAAATTATCTCTTATGACATATGCATACTTGTATCACACAAGAAATGTGATCTCACAACGGTCTCGAAATGATTTACAAGCACAAGTTCTAGAATAAATAAAATCATCGGTACACTCATAACAAAAGATTTAAGCATAAAAGATGTACGCTAAATAAGAAATAGGCTCAAATCCTCACAATTTAGTGGAAAGGGTTACAATATGTGCTAGCTAATGTTATCGATCCCCGAATGGATTGCAATATTAATTAGGACACATCTCAAATTTCAAAAGTTACCATTTTTACCAGTGAATGGATCCGGTTATTCTAATATATTATCCTGAAAGCGTGAAAACAACTAGATCACAAGGGCAGCAAAATTTAAAATTAAGCTCGAAATAGCTTGAAATTTAAGGAATATTCTTATTTACCTATTCACCCCCACACTTAAGTTAAGCATTGTCCTCAATGTGATAAACGAACTTCAAAGTATGAAAATAGGGAAATAAGAAAATGAACCGTATTCCTCTTTTTGATTCTTTGTTCCAAGTGTCCAAATTTTCTTCATCATTTCCTGTATCAAACTTAAAACAAACAAACACAAGACTATATGTTTTATTAAAATTAGTGAAACACCCCCACACTTAAGTTCAACCAAGTGATTTGACCTTTGGGGTATAATCATTGAAAATAAACAAAGAATTTAAAAATAGCAAACACACGGGTTACCTCCCGAGAAGCGCTTGTTTTATTTATGAGTCATCAGCCTGACTCAAATTTCACAAGAACTACGTTAATGCGGTTTGGATTTCCTCTTAGGATATTTCGGTACGAACAATACGTTTTCTATCACAATTCCTTCTCCAGTTTCATCTATATCTTCCAATTAGACTTTTTCCCATGCTCTAGGAAGAGAATCATAGATAAAACCTTTTTCATGTGCCCATGGTATATTTTCCATAGGCGGTGCCATGAATGTGACAGCTTCGTATTCAGATTCGGATGGATATTTAATAGAAATTTTGCTCATTTGCTCCTTATCATAATACAAGTTAATGCGGTGACCATTATCAATGAAACTTCCACCATGCTTGTCGTAGAGTTTGACATATCCAGATGGAAATCCATGTTTCACTATATAATGTCCCATCCATTTGGGTTTGAGCTTAGGAGCTTTGAATTTGTATTTCATATTGAAAAGCAGAACTTTATCCCCAGCTTTGAATTCTTTTCTAATTCTAAGCTTTCGGTCATGATAAGCTTTGGTTCTGGCTTTGTATAGCTTGGAGTTTTTGTAGACTTGGAGCCTCAATTCATCGAGTTCATGCAATTGCAAAAATCTTTTCTCTCCAGCTACTTTCAGATCAGGTTTACAATTTCGTAATGCCCAGTAAGCACGATGTTCGATTTTGAACGGCAAATGACATGTTTTTTCATACAAAAGTCTGTATGGTGTTGTTCCAATTGGAGTTTTATAAGCTGTACGAAAGGCCCATAGAGCGTCATCTAGTTTCCTCGACCAAACGGAAGGATTTTCTTTAACCGTTTTTTCGAGTATTCTTTTTAATGCTCTATTAGTATTTTCAACTTGTCCACTGGTTTGTGGATGATACGCTGTAGCAAAATGATGATGAACTCCATATCGTTTCATGATTTTCTCCATTTTTTTATTACGAAAATAGGTTCCTCAATCACTTATTAAAGCTTTAGGGATTCCATATCGAGCAAAAAGCTTTTTGAGAAAATTGACAACAACTCGTGCATTGTTAGTGGGTAAGGCTTCAGCTTCAGCCCATTTGGAAACATAAGTGATTGCAACGAGAATGTATTCATATTTGTGCGATTTAGGAAATAGTCCCATAAATCGATTCCCCAAATGTCGAATATTTCGCAGACTTGAATGCTCTTTTGAAGCATTTCATCTCTACGAGAAAGACTACCGGATTTTTGGCACGCATCGCAGTTTTGAACAAGAGTATGAGCTTCTTTGAAAATTGTTGGCCAATAGAATCCTGCATCAAAAACTTTTTTAGCTGTGGTGGTAGGACCATAATGTCCCCCTGTTGGGCCATGATGGCATTCATCAAGAATTTTTTTTGTTTCTACTCCAGAAACACACCTTCGGATCATTCCATCAGGACACATTTTGAAAAGAAAAGGTTCTTCCCAATAATAGTGTTTTAAATCCGAAAAGAATTTACTTCTTTGAGCATGAGTTAATCCTTTCTTGAGAATGTTTCCACCAAAATAATTTGCAAAATCTGCAAACCACGGTATTTCCTCTTCAACTTTATCGATGGTCATAAGAGTTTCATCGGGGAAATAATCATCAATTTCGTCTTCCTTTATTTCTTCCAAATTTGGGTTTTCAAGACGAGACAAATGATCGGCGGCAAGATTTTCTGCTCCTTTCTTATCTTTTATTTCGATATCGAATTCTTGGAGTAGTAAAATCCAACGGATAAGACGTGGTTTTGCATCTTGTTTAGCAAATAGATATTTGAGCGCTGAATGATCGGTGAAATGACTGTTTTGGAAAACACGAGATAAGATCTGTATTTGTCAAAAGCAAAAACTACGGCTAATAATTCTTTCTCCGTAACCATATAATTTTGTTGGGCATTGTTAAGTGTCTTGCAAGCAAAGTATATAGGACGAAAATGTTTTCCTTCACGTTGTCCTAAAACTGCCCCAACAGCAAAATCGCTTGCGTCGCACATAAGTTCAAATGGTAGTGACCAATTAGGTGAAACCATAATCGGAGCACTAGCCAATTGACTCTTTAGTGTTTCAAAAGCTTTAATACAATCTGCATTGAAATAAAAAACATGATCTTTTTCAAGAAGTTTGGTCATAGGACGAGATATTTTGGAAAAATCCTTTATGAAACGACGGTAGAAACCGGCATGTCCTAAAAAACTTCTTATGGCTTTAACGTTAGTTGTAGGTGGGCAATTTGGCGATAACATCAATTTTTGCTTTATCAACCTCCATTCCAGAACTTGATATTTTGTGTCCTAGCATAACTCCTTCAGTTACCATGAAATGGCATTTTTCCCAATTATGAACAAGATGTGTAGCTTCACATATTTCGAGCATTCTGTCTAGATTTGAAAGACAAGCTTCAAAAGAATCTCCAAATACTAAAAAATCATCCATGAAAACTTCCATAGATGTTTCAAGCATATCTTGGAATATAGCAATCATACACCCTTGAAAAGTGGCAGGTGCATTACAAAGACCAAAAGGCATACACCGATAAGCATAAGTTCCAAAAGGACATGTGAATGTGGTCTTTTCTTGATCAAAAGGATCAATGGGAATTTGGAAATTCCTGAAAAACCATCGAGGAAACAAAAGTATTTGTTGCCTGCTAATCTTTCAAGCATTTGATCCATGAATGGAAGAGGGAAATGATCTTTCCTTGTGGCTTTGTTCAATTTTCTATAATCAATATATACTCGTGTCACACCCCCAAAATACCTGAATGGCAGCGGAATGGAATACCTGGGAGTGACTGTCATAGCACCATAGTTTACCGTTATATTGAACGACCTAAAGTGTCGTTTAGAAAATACTGCGTTTGATCATCAAAAAAAACATTCAGAGTTTACAAAGCTTAGGTCCCAAAAGAGTTTGCCAATATAGTTAAAATGAGTTCAACAAGATCAAACGTTTCATAAGTGCAGAAAATATGGTGAGACGCGTCGACTCCGCGACTCCATGAAGGTCCAAATGTATGCAACATGAGCTACCTTAATAACCTGAGAAATACATTGCGAAAACGGTCAACATAAAGTTGGTGAATAATCATAGGTTTGTAAGTAAATCGTAAGTACATAAGCCACAAATAATAAGTAAACCGACACGAATGTCAAGAAAATGCTACATTGGCTCTTAAGCTCATGACCCCGAAGCTAGACTTTGTAATGCCCCACCAGAGTGTTTACCAGACACTCAATTCGTTAAGACATGAAATGCATTCGTCCGTTTGGAGCAACCCAAACACGAATGGAGGCGTCACCCTCGATAGATCTATCCACTCACTCTCGCTTAGCTAAAATTAACGGTCCATGATATATATAAGGGGACTTAACTTGGTAGTAGGCAACTTAAGCAATGTATGGAATTTGATATACTTGGGCATGTACAAAAATAATTGTGCAATGTAATCTCCCCCGTGGGATTTAAAATCAAATAAGTAATTAAAACGGGGCTATGAGAACTCACCTCGAAGTGATGGTACAAAGATGGTGCAATGAGGTAAAAGTAGTCGGGACAATGAGGCGCGCACACTAGCCGCAACCTAATGAATAATCGCGATCTAATTAAGATCAAGTCGTAATGAAATGAATGCACATGCACATGATACTCATACCACTCGTAATTTGGAAATACTAGTTATCGTCATAGAAAAAAAAATAGTTTCCATACTTAGGAAAAATAGGTCCATTTAGAGAAGTATATAACTTGTCATATTAACTCGTACGAAAAAGTTAGCGTTATGTTCCAAGTATCAAAACCTTAGAATGACGTAGTCATGTTGTATAAATATTCCTTCGGTTCGTACGTATTCGTTTGTTAAGAAAATGGTCCTTAGTAATATTTTCTAGAAAATATACCGTTTAGTACGTACGTTATTATTTTTATTTGTGTCCATATATATATATATATATATATAGTTTTGGCAATGTTAAAATGGGTATAACTCGGTCGTTTTAGGCTCGTTTTCCTTGTTCTTTATGTCCACGGATTCGTCTTTGTATATACTAGTATATTTTAGATAACTCGGCTCTTTTAGGTTACGTTCAATGCCTCAAAATACCCGTCGTATTCTGCCAATCAGCAAGCAGTTTTTTGGAAAAGTAGTTTTCGTCGTTAAATTTGCAAAAATCATAACTCCTTCGTTATTAACTCGTTTTAATCCGTTCTTTCGCCTAAAGTTTCGTTTTTGAATGTATTTTCTAAATCTTTGGTCAAAACTTAGCCATCATTTACTGATTTTCCCACGAAATTAAAATAGGGACAGTAGGTATATCAAAAGTTTCAAAAACCATTTTCAAGTCTCTAAACTAGTTCCATCCTCCATCAATCCACTTTCAAACACCACAAAGCTAATCTAATCCTACCATACACCTTCTTAGGGTGTCATGGGTCCTTAGACATCATCAATCCACTAGGTCTAACAAGGGTTTCATATGTTTCCATTTCTAGGGCTTCTGAGTTAATATATACAAAAATGGAGTGGTACAAGTTGATGCATGTATAAGATCTTGTAAGAAAATTATATGAATATAATAATAACTTGTAAAAATCATAAAAATGAGTTTGTTTACTTACTTGATGGTTTAGAGAGTTTAGATGATCAAAAGCCTACTAATCCTTGAGTTTTTATTTCAAAACTCTAACAAGGATGATTATATTAACTAGTTTATGACAAGATCTTGTAAAAATTATCCTCCTTGCTCCTTGATCTCCCTAATTCGAACCAACTCCAAGAGAAAAGAGAGAAAAAGTTTGCTAGTGTTTAGTAAAAATGATTTTTAGTAATAAAGTGGATGAAAAGTTTAATATATACTTGGGACAAAAGTTTGGTGTACATTTAAGAGTGTTGGTGAGGTATTAAAGTTTGAAGACTTTAGGGGGGGGGGGGTGGCCGGTTCTAGGGGAGGGAAATGGGGGATATGTTTTGTGATTAATTTGGAAAATTAGTATTAGTAGTTACGTGTAGTTAGGTTAGGTTTAGGTTTAAGGTTTAATCGGGTACCGGGTTTGTTAGAAATAAGTTTTGTTGAAGTTATTCGGGACGTAATAAAGTTATAAAATTTGTAAAAATATGTCGGGTACAAGTACGGAGAGTTAGGGTGATTATCGTTTAATTTTGGTGAAAACCGGCGTTATTAAGTTAAACGTATGATACGTAATAGTTAAATTTCCAAAATACCGGGTAAATTAATATTATAGTTTTTATATTGTAAAAATGAGTATAAAAATGTATTGGGATCATAGTCGGGAGTGTCGGACATGTTAGACACTTTTATAGTTCGCGTATTAGCGTTTATTTAAAATAAACGTACGTAAATCGTTAATCGTACCAAAAGTATTAATTTAATTATCCTACGAGTGGAATAGTATGCAAGTGCCCTAATGATGATATGCAGACTATTTCTAGTCCGTATGAAGTGTCCCTGATAATAATGCATGAATTCGCTCCTGAACCAATACGGTTACGCGAATTTGAACACTCGTAAACTACATTTACGATGACATGAGTAATGCACCTGAATAGTGGTTTTCTCTCGGAAATGAATAGTGTCAAGTGAATAGTAAAATTTTTGAATGTGTCTCGGAATGTCAAATTGACCTCAAAAATGATGAATAGTAAAACGATGAATAGTAACTTGTGAATAGTAAATTGTCGAGGTTTGGAAAATGACCGGAAATTACGAGTTGTGACAGTCTTCCCCTCTAACAGGAACTTCGTCCCGAAGTTCAGTTTTGGTTGGTCTCTGAAGTATATTTAGTAAAAAGACGTGGATACTTGAGTTGCATTTGGTCTTCCCGTTCCCAAGTAAATTCGGGTCCTCTTCTAGAATTCCAGCGAACTTTGACGATAGGAATTCGACTTTGCTTCAATCGTTCGATCTAACAGTCCATGATTTCTATTAATCCTCTTACCAGGTTTACGTTTGTCTCAAGGTTGGATTCCCTTCCAAATGGGATTATGATTGACTATTCTGAAAGTCATTTCCTGGAATTTGCATAGGAGAAACATAGTTGTGTAATCCGGCTGTTCCTTAACAAGGCTCAAGTCTGACGGCCACTAGGCCTACTCTGTCTGAACTATTAAATGTTCCAGTGTATATCGGTTCTAATTTTTCCAAATTTTTCCGAATAATACCATGCATTTCCTAAGCAGCACTTTCAACATGATTCGGCTACCAATTTGAAGTTTTAATGGTTTACAACTTATAGAATTTGTAATTGATTCTTGACTTGTAGGAAATTTCTTGTTATTTCATGAATGCTTACCGAAATAGTGGGTTTGGCTTTTTCCGAGTTCGGTTCGTCAATAGATGATCAGTGCTTCTTCAGGTTTATAATGTGAAATAGGTAATATATATTGCTGAACTCTGTCAGAACTCAAATCTTATATGTCAGCTGGTCGATTCTAACATGAATCTGAAATGATCCAATATACTAGAGGTTAAATCCCCCGTGTTACTAAAATCGTATCATGCCTCTCCAAGGCAAAGCTTTCAATTTAGTTCGTTCTTTCACGGATACCCAATCCGTATGATGTGCGTCATGTACCAACCTGACTTCTACCAGTTTCTCGTTGCTTGTAATCTGGTTCTTCCACAAAGTTAAGCTTGTCATCAAGTTGTATTTCTTCTAATGGTATAATGGCAGACTCGTCCGAAAGACATTTCTTGAGGTTCGAAACATGAAACGTGTTGTGTACATTGCTAAGTTCTGATGGAAGTTCAAGCTTGTAAGCAACCGGACCAATCCTCTCCAGGATCTTGAATGGCCCAATGTAGCTCGGGTTCAATTTCCCGCGTTTTCTAAATCGTATCACGCCTTTCCAAGGCGAGACTTTCAACATAACTTTGTCCCCGACCTGAAATTCCAATGGTTTGCGTCGAACATCTGCGTAGCTCTTCTGTCGACTTCTAGCAGTTTCGAGTCTCTCTCGAATCTGAATTATCTTTTCTGTTGTTTCTTGTACCATCTCCGGGCCAGTACATTGTACTTCACCGACTTCGGCCCAACAAATTGGAGATCTACACTTACGACCATAAAGTGCCTAGAATGGTGCAACCTTAATGCTCGAATGGTAACTGTTGTTATAGGAAAATTCGATTAACGGCAAATGGTTAGCCCAACCATTTCCGAAGTCAATCACACATGCTCTAAGCATGTCTTCAAGTGTCTGAATAGTCCTCTCACTCTGACCATCGGTCTGTGGATGATAGGCGATGTTTACATCTTAATGAGGTTCCGAAGAAAATCTTAGAATGATTGTTAGAAGTCTGAGGTGATTCGATCACCTTTAGCGGGAATAGTTGAGACGGTTACAATGAATCTGGTGATTAAATCTACAACGTTACGTCTTCCAAATTCGGCGTTACTCAAAGAAGATGAAATATGGGTAACAATGTTTAATTCTTTGTGTTTTGGTCTAATGGATTGCTAAGACATGTGTCATTCTTTGGCTACTGTGCTTGGTCTTCATTACTGACATTTGTAATCGTTCTATGGTGTTCCTCCTAGTTTCCTTCATCACATATTCCAATATTCCTTATTGTCAAGTCACAAAGCCCTAAATGCATAAGCGATATAGTATGGTGATTTGTTTTCAAAATTTCTCTCGCGATTTTCGAGTTTTTGGTCAAAATCTTTTTCTGAATAAACAAATTTAGAAAATGGAACAAATGGTATACTCAATATTAGCTTTATTGATGATTCAAAATTTAATAGTTATGAAATGTGACGCGATTTTCAAACATGTTGTGAATAGAACTGTTTACCAAAGTTTGATGTTTAAACATTTCTCATTGTATAATGGTTCAAGTAAATACTGGCTAAAAAGGGTCGTATTTATTCAAAATAGGCAATTCAAAATTATTTTCCACGAGATATGTGATTTGTATGGACACAATTTTGAAATTGACTTCATTTAAAAGTAAAAATACTAACAAGGATAAAATAGTAGGATAGGAAATATTCGCATAAATGCATAGGTGTCTAACATTCGGTTCCTGACATTAGAAAATGCTTATTAGTGGTTATCTGGCAAAACTACAAGCCTAGGTATTCAACCAACTTAAGTCTTGAGATGGTTTATCGTTGTAATTGTCATCATGTTGGCAATATGAGGGTTTCAATTTATACTTTGTCGATGAATTTCCGTATTGTCTTCACATGTAGCTGGGGAGATATTCTTGAGTCTGATGTCTTTCTCGATGTATAAGTGAGGTTATCTAGAATTTCCTGAGAACATAATGCTTTAGAGGAATCTATATCGATATCCATAATTCAAATCAATCATTCTTGTCGTAAACTCACTGCAGGGAAGTTTGCGTATGGATGAGACCATGTTAACTCAAAACACTTTACAGTATCGGTTAGGAGGCTTGGTTTATTCCCATGGTGTTGCTTAGCGTACCTTCACAATGTGTTTGATCCTGTAGATCAGTCTAACTAGTACCTTTGAATAATAAATTGGACAACTAGGTCAGAGATGGTGGTTCGGATGGTCCAGTGGCATCTCAGAACTGTTATTGAGATATAAATTGCCTTGGTGTATACTTCTATTCTAGGTTAGTAGTTTTTCGTAACCCCTTTATTGTTTTTCTTGTATCAAGGAATCCTCCTAGTACTTGATATGGTCAGTCTCTCCTAAAGAAGTCAATGGAACAATCCCACTTGATGGCTAAGTGGGTGACAGGTGGGGTAAGTATCCAGAGAAAATTTGTCAGAAAGAAATATTTATAAAAGAGTTTATTTGTTTAAAACGCTTTTGGATGAAGATTGTTATTAACTATACTTTATAAAGTAACTATTTCCTTCATGGCATAATCTTTCCTGAAGTATACATAGGTGATCAGGCTATGTATAGTTGAGGACTAATGATGCGATGCTTGATTTAATCAAAATAATATTATTTTTCTCAAAAGCTTTAGATGGTGTTCAACGTTTTGTTTCGAAGAATGGTATTCTAATTATTTCCTTCCAAAGTAATATAAAAATTGTTTCGCGTAATAATAGTAAATATTTGGCGTCATATTGGATAATCAGTTTATAGTACGGTAACAAAACGACTTATTTTAGAAATTCGGTAAAAACAATTTCCCCATAAGGTAGTAAAATAGTTTGAAATAAAACTCGTTGAATGGTTTGTTGGATACATGGGTAAATACTATGGATTGGTAATAATCTACTAATCCGTCAATTACGAAATCGGTCAAATCCTTAATAAGACAATGGTATAATGTTGCTAAACGATTGAAAATTGCGCCATTGCAATAGGAGATGGAATAAACGAAGGTTACGATTATCGCTGAGATAACAAAGATAGTCATTACATTAGATAGGAAAGTGCTTAATATAACTAGGTTACATCCACGTACTTATGGAAAGTACCAAAAGAAAGTACAACCCTAGAGGGCTCGAACTATGGTTTTAAAACATGAACTTCTTCTTCCAATTCTGGTTTCCCAACTCCGGGCATTCACTCCTGAAGTGTCCCACTACTCCACACTCGCGGCAGGTTACCGAGAGTTTCTGATGCTTTGCGAGGGTGGGAGCCTTGCAATCCTTGATTTCATGTCCAAGCTTTTGGCAGTTCTTACATTGAGAGGGGCAAGATCCTTTGTGATGAAACTGACACTTGTTGCACTCGGGTAAATTACCAACATACCTTTTCTTTTGGCTTGACCCCACAGCACAGGTCTCCACCACTTGTTGTATCTTAAACGGTTGTTGAGAAGCATTAACATCCAGATTACCGTCCCACTTTCTCTTGTTGTTATTATTGTCTCCCGATGTCTTGTCGCGAACTATGAGTTCCTTTGTTTCGATTGCCATCTGGATAGCTTCAGACATGGTATTGGGTTCACATGCGATGACCATCCTACGAATTTCAGGAGAAAGTCCTCCGACGTACCTTTCAAGTCTCTTGCTTTCCGGTTCATCCATTGCAGAGCCTAGTCGATCAAAATCATAAAAATAAGCAGTATATTTGACAACATCATCTCCTTCCATGGTAAGGTTTAGTGTTTCTTGTTCGATTGCTTGTAATTCGCTTTTCACACAGAACTTCAAACTCATCATCCTTTTTAGTTTCTCCCAAGAGTGTGAGTAAACAGCATCAACTCCTACTACCTGGACATACTTAGTCCACCATTTCTGGGCATGCTTCTGAAAAGTGCAAGTGGCGAACTTAACTTTGTCTTCCTTACGGCAGTCACCACCTTGAAAGATTGTTTCTAATTCTTCGCACCATTTGAGAAATTCTTTTGTGTCAATATTTCCGCTAAAGGAGGAGGGATTACAACCCATAAATTCCACGTGAGTAAGTTCCTTGGTGAGGGCGGTAGTTACGTTCCTGGCAATGAATTGTCCAACAGCGGCTTGCGTCATGCTTGGAGTGGTTTGCTTAAATCTATCTCCATCAAATCATAAGAGTCCATGAGAATCTATAGGTAATAACATCATCATATTCATAACACATGAATATAATACATGAAGGTTTCGGTCTATATGGGCCAACATCATAGGTGGCACAACCATTCCCCTATAGTAGAGTCAATACTTGGTGATTCCGTTTGTACATAAATCAAAATACTACAAGTTTCTTCGAACTATGCCACACCTCTCGTGGCTAGGGTAATAGTAAAAGCTAGTAAGGATATAAGTCTAGTCTAAAGACTTCCTGTAGTCCTTCTAGGTGAAATCAGGTTTTACGGCATCATAAAGTCGGGATAGTCCTGAAGTGGTGTCTGTAGTTGTACATCGATCAAGTTCTAGATAGCGTAGGTTCTAAACCATTCTTGAGGAACCTGCGGATGTTCTTGTTGAGTCCGTAATCTTGGTATTATCCACAAGGTGTTATCTAATTCGTGGCAAGTGAAAATGGGAAAGGAAACTGACAATGGTGGTATTCTAAAGGATGAGAATAACATTGATGACGATGAAATCCCAGTGATGAGTTAAGAGATAATGGTGATAATAGTGAATGGGATACTACCCTCTTTCGCGCTATCTCGCGACATCAAAGAGGTAAAGCTGAAGTACGCACTATGGGACGACCAATAGTGTAATAAGTAACCAACGGTGGTGGTAGTACCTAAGTAGTAAGCGTCCTACTAGTGAAGGAAATAAAACATGCTATCTCCCTTGTAATAAGCATCCAAATAAGTCCATTAAAATTAAGTCTGAATACCCTACCAAACGGCATTCCATGTATAGGCTGAATGAGAACCTCGCTCTTATGACAATTCAATAGTGCTAATGGTGGTGTACGTGTAACTGGTGGTATAATGGTAGTGGAAGATGACAAGGCATCTTCAATGTCGGAATCCGATGAAAGGGTAACAGCGTGGGTATCTGAAGACATGTCACTTGTGAACCAGGTCAATATAATCATATATATATATATGAGTATGGGTATGAATAACTCGTACAGCGTGTGCGTAAAGCAACATGTATAGTGAATATGCACCTATGATGAAATGATGAGATGCTATGATGATGTGGTTATAGTCTAGGGTCCAAGATACATCCTAGTTCGCTATAACCTTAGCTCTGATGCCAATCTGTCACACCCCCAAAATACCTGAATGGCAGCAGAATGGAATACCTGGGAGTGACTGTCATAGCACCACAGTTTACCGTTATATTGAACGACCTAAAGTGTCGTTTAGAAAATACTGCGTTTGATCATCAAAAAAAACATTCAGAGTTTACAAAGCTTAGGTCCCAAAAGAGTTTGCCAATATAGTTAAAATGAGTTCAACAAGATCAAACGTTTCATAAGTGCAGAAAATATGGTGAGACGCGTCGACTCCGCGACTCCATGAAGGTCCAAATGTATGCAACATGAGCTACCTTAATAACCTGAGAAATACATTGCGAAAACGGTCAACATAAAGTTGGTGAATAATCATAGGTTTGTAAGTAAATCGTAAGTACATAAGCCACAAATAATAAGTAAACCGACACGAATGTCAAAAAAATGCTACATTGGCTCTTAAGCTCATGACCCCGAAGCTAGACTTTGTAATGCCCCACCAGAGTGTTTACCAGACACTCAATTCGTTAAGACATGAAATGCATTCGTCCGTTTGGAGCAACCCAAACACGAATGGAGGCGTCACCCTCGATAGATCTATCCACTCACTCTCGCTTAGCTAAAATTAACGGTCCATGATATATATAAGGGGACTTAACTTGGTAGTAGGCAACTTAAGCAATGTATGGAATTTGATATACTTGGGCATGTACAAAAATAATTGTGCAATGTAATCTCCCCCGTGGGATTTAAAATCAAATAAGTAATTAAAACGGGGCTATGAGAACTCACCTCGAAGTGATGGTACAAAGATGGTGCAATGAGGTAAAAGTAGTCGGGACAATGAGGCGCGCACACTAGCCGCAACCTAATGAATAATCGCGATCTAATTAAGATCAAGCCGTAATGAAATGAATGCACATGCACATGATACTCATACCACTCGTAATTTGGAAATACTAGTTATCGTCATAGAAAAAAAAATAGTTTCCATACTTAGGAAAAATAGGTCCATTTAGAGAAGTATATAACTTGTCATATTAACTCGTACGAAAAAGTTAGCGTTATGTTCCAAGTATCAAAACCTTAGAATGACGTAGTCATGTTGTATAAATATTCCTTCGGTTCGTACGTATTCGTTTGTTAAGAAAATGGTCCTTAGTAATATTTTCTAGAAAATATACCGTTTAGTACGTACGTTATTATTTTTATTTGTGTCCATATATATATATATAGTTTTGGCAATGTTAAAATGGGTATAACTCGGTCGTTTTAGGCTCGTTTTCCTTGTTCTTTATGACCACGGATTCGTCTTTGTATATACTAGTATATTTTAGATAACTCGGCTCTTTTAGGTTACGTTCAATGCTTCAAAATACCCGTCGTATTCTGCCAATCAGCAAGCAGTTTTTTGGAAAAGTAGTTTTCGTCGTTAAATTTGCAAAAATCATAACTCCTTCGTTATAAACTCGTTTTAATCCGTTCTTTCGCCTAAAGTTTCGTTTTTGAATGTATTTTCTAAATATTTGGTCAAAACTTAGCCATCATTTACTGATTTTCCCACGAAATTAAAATAGGGACAGTAGGTATATCAAAAGTTTCAAAAACCATTTTCAAGTCTCTAAACTAGTTCCATCCTCCATCAATCCACTTTCAAACACCACAAAGCTAATCTAATCCTACCATACACCTTCTTAGGGTGTCATGGGTCCTTAGACATCATCAATCCACTAGGTCTAACAAGGGTTTCATATGTTTCCATTTCTAGGGCTTCTGAGTTAATATATACAAAAATGGAGTGGTACAAGTTGATGCATGTATAAGATCTTGTAAGAAAATTATATGAACATAATAATAACTTGTAAAAATCATAAAAATGAGTTTGTTTACTTACTTGATGGTTTAGAGAGTTTAGATGATCAAAAGCCTACTAATCCTTGAGTTTTTATTTCAAAACTCTAACAAGGATGATTATATTAACTAGTTTATGACAAGATCTTGTAAAAATTATCCTCCTTGCTCCTTGATCTCCCTAATTCGAACCAACTCCAAGAGAAAAGAGAGAAAAAGTTTGCTAGTGTTTAGTAAAAATGATTTTTAGTAATAAAGTGGATGAAAAGTTTAATATATACTTGGGACAAAAGTTTGGTGTACATTTAAGAGTGTTGGTGAGGTATTAAAGTTTGAAGACTTTAGGGGGGGGGGGGGTGGCCGGTTCTAGGGGAGGGAAATGGGGGATATGTTTTGTGATTAATTTGGA
The DNA here is from genome assembly GCA_030686995.1 of Artemisia argyi. Lineage (NCBI taxonomy): Eukaryota > Viridiplantae > Streptophyta > Magnoliopsida > Asterales > Asteraceae > Artemisia > Artemisia argyi. The sequence goes on from CM060695.1 coordinate 109,072,350, forward strand.
AAATTAGTATTAGTAGTTAAGTGTAGTTAGGTTAGGTTTAGGTTTAAGGTTTAATCGGGTACCGGGTTTGTTAGAAATAAGTTTTGTTGAAGTTATTTGGGACGTAATAAAGTTATAAAATTTGTAAAAATATGTCGGGTACAAGTACGGAGAGTTAGGGTGATTATCGTTTAATTTTGGTGAAAACTGGCGTTATTAAGTTAAACGTATGATACGTAATAGTTAAATTTCCAAAATACCGGGTAAATTAATATTATAGTTTTTATATTGTAAAAATGAGTATAAAAATGTATTGGGATCATAGTCGGGAGTGTCGGACATGTTAGACACTTTTATAGTTCGCGTATTAGCGTTTATTTAAAATAAACGTACGTAAATCGTTAATCGTACCAAAAGTATTAATTTAATTATCCTACGAGTGGAATAGTATGCAAGTGCTCTAATGATGATATGCAGACTATTTCTAGTCCGTATGAAGTGTCCCTGATAATAATGCATGAATTCGCTCCTGAACCAATACGGTTACGCGAATTTGAACACTCGTAAACTACATTTACGATGACATAAGTAATGCACCTGAATAGTGGTTTTCTCTCGGAAATGAATAGTGTCAAGTGAATAGTAAAATTTCTGAATGTGTCTCGGAATGTCAAATTGACCTCAAAAATGATGAATAGTAAAATGATGAATAGTAATTGATGAATAGTAACTTGTGAATAGTAAATTGTCGAGGTTTGGAAAATGACCGGAAATTACGAGTTGTGACAACTCGCCATCCAGTGACTCTTCTATTAGGAACTAATTCATTCCGTTCGTTGGTCACCACAGTCATTCCTCCTTTCTTGGGAACACAATGAACAAGACTTACCCAAGGACTATCTTCAATGGGGTATATGATTCTAGCGTCAAGAAGTTTAATGATTTTTTTCTTGACAACTTCTTTCGTGTTGGGATTGCGTCGACGTTGTCTTTCAACAACAGATTTAACTCTTTCTTTGAAATTGATTTTGTGTTTACAGAAATCAGGGCTAATTCCTAGGATATTAGAAGTTTTCCACGCAAAAGCGCATTTATGCTTCTTAAGAACTGAAATGAGTTTTTCTTTTTGATCATCCTTGAGCAACGAAGATATGACTACAGGAAGAAGTGAATTCTCCTCCAAGTAAGCATATTCAAGATTATTTGGAAGTGGTTTTAGCTCAAGATTGGTGGGTTGTTCTTGAAGAGATGTCTTGATCCTCATTTGATCATTGATGGTAATTTCCTCAAAATTCTCTTCAACTATTTCTCCTTCCTCAACTTCTTCATCATCTTCTTCAAATTTTACTTCCATAAATTCAGCGAACTCTTTATCAAGATTCGTTTCATTTATTTTCTCAGAAGTGGTTGTGAAAGGATCAGAATCGTCAAGTAATGAATCCAACTCTTCCTCAGTGACTTCATCGATTACATCGATGTTAAAGCAAGTGTCATCACTTGTATATGGATATTCCATTGCTTTGTCGATTAGGAAGGTAATTCTATCTTTGCCAACTCCTAAATTGAGTTCTTTACCTTTAACTTTTATTATGGCATCAGCGGTGTTTAGGAAAGGTCTACCTAATATTAAAGGTACTTGTCTATCTTCCTCCATTTCTAAGATTACAAAATCTACGGGAAAAACAAATTTACCAACTTAGACAAGCATGTTTTCAGCAACCCTAACAGGATATTGGTATGCATGGTTGGCTAATCGAATACTCATCTTTGTCGGTTTCAAAGTATTGATGGAAAGTTTAGAATACAACGAATAGGGCATCAAATTAATACTTGCACCGAGATCGGCTAAAGCATCGCATGTGATGTTGTTTCCTAACGTGTATGGGATTAGAAAACTTCCAGGATCTCCGAGTTTTGGTGGAACTTGATTTTCAATAATGGCTGAACATTCTTCATTGAGGAAAGCAGTAGAAATTTGCTCTAACTTATTTATGTTATTAAGAAGTTCTTTCAAAAATTTCCCATATTTGGGCATTCCAGCTAGAACATCAACAAGGGGTATGTTAAGTCAAATTTCTTTGATCATCTCAACAAACTTCTTATAACGCTCCTCATTTTTCTCTTTTCTAAGAGCTTGTGGGTACGGAATTTTTGGAATGTATGCTTTGAGTGGTTGGGTTATTTCTTTGGTTGGTGTTTCAGGAATATCTACCTTTTCTGCTTCAGCTTCTTCTTCACTATCGTCATTGATGATTTGAGTTTCATTGGGATTGGCTGGTGGATCGTAAGAAAGACCATTTCTTGTAAATACAGCATTGATATGCTCACTTCTGGTTTGCGGTGGACGATAAGTTTTGTCATTTGATCCAGAAGGCTTTGGGTTGGATTGGGTATTGCTTGGTAATGTTCCTGGTTTTCGTGAAGAAAATTGATTAGAGAGTCTACCAAATTTTTGTTCAAGATCCTGAATAGAAGCTTGATGATTTTTCTGACCTTACTCAACTTTGGTTTTGAGATTGAAAAATTAGGTTTTAACAAATTTATTTGTGGATCTTTGAGCAGTCACGAAATCTCGCATCATTTTTTCGAAATCAGTTTCTTCTAGTTTTTTGTCAGAGTTTAGTGGAGTTGGATTTGTCTACTCGTGGTTGAGAATCATGGTTGTTATCCCTTTGGCGATCTTGCCAATTTCCAGAATTTCTTCCGGAATAATTACCACGAAAACCTCCTCCATGGTATCCTCCTTGGACATAATTGGCTTCCCCTTCATTGGGTCCAACCATGGGTTGGTCGTCACACTCGGATGAAGTGTGATTACCTCCACAGTTATTGCAACCTTCTCACATTTCTTTCATTTTTCCTTTGATATCTTTGTATTTGTCAGTCGATTTTGGATGTTAAGGCTTCCATTTTCTCCATGAGTGTAGAAGTATCGGAACTTTCAGCAAAAGCAACGGTTTTTCGTAAGGGTTTGGTTTTGGAATCTTTTGACCAATCGAGTTTAAGAAGCACTCGATCTTCGAGCAATTGATATGCCTCATTGGGAGTTTTGTGAAGAAAAATTCCTCCAGCATCAGGAATTCCATGAGATGGTTCATCAAGTCCATGGTAGAAGATTTGGATAATGGTTCCTCGTCCTAAACCATGTCCATGACAACTATGAAGTAAATCTTTCATATGAAGCCAAGCTTCGACAAGAGATTCATTGGGGTTTTGTGAGAAAGCGCAGATTTCTCCCATGAGACGATCAAACATGGCAGGTGGAAAGAATCGGCTTACAAAAGCTTGCCTCATCTCCTCCCAAGTATTGATAATTCCTGGAGTTAATTCGTTATACCAGACTTTGGCATCTCCGGCGAGTGATGATGGGAAAAGTTTGAGTTTAATGGCATCCACATCGGTATTGCCATATCGAAACATGCCGCAAATTTCTATGAATTTGGCAATGTGTTTGTGAGGATCGGCCCTTAAACGGCCATCGAATTGATGGTCTTTGATCATAGAAAGATGGTGTCCCTTCACAGTGAAGTTGTCACCAAGGTTAACAGCAACAATAGCAGCTCCAGGAGTGGGTGCTACGGTTCGGTTTGTGGACAACATGGGTTGGTCATCGGCCATTGGAAATGGTTGATTGGTGAATGGGTTATAAACAACTAAGGCTTCGGAAAGGTTATCAAACGGTGGGTTTGGTACTCTTGGTACACGGTTGTTTGGTGGTGTGGAAAACTAGAACGGGGGGTTGAATAGTTTTACATCTTTTTAATTTGTTACAAAAATTGTTTGAAAGTTTTTTTTGTTTTCAAAATTTAGATTCGATGCTATGTGATATCAAGTCACCAACATATTTTGTCCTACTTCATACCTATCTACTTCACACCAATCTTCTTCACACCTATCTTCTTCACACCAATCTACTTCCTAACTCTTCTTCTTCACAACTAACTACTAACCAATCACACTATATATATATATATATATATATATATATATATATATATATATATATATATACTAGCATGGTACCCGCGCGTTGCGGCGACGGGTACCCTGAAATAAAAATTTCCAATGAATCATCTATTTTAGTTTATTATGTTCTTTTTGAAAATAAATTACGGGCTCGAACTCGTTAACCCGTGCCTGTCCGGGCTCGAGCCCGTTGGCCCGTGCCTGTCCGGGCTCGAGCCCGTTAGCCCGTGCCCGTTCTGGTTCGAGCCCATTTGGCCCGTTGCCCATTCGTGCTTGAATATTTGTAATAATGTGTTTTGTAATTTATATATTTTTTATATAAGTGGTATTTTATTTATTGTATTTAATGTTAGTAAATGAGTTTTATTTAATTGCACTTTTAGCTTAAAAACTTGTAATTTTATTTAATGTTAGGAAAAGTATTTTAGTTAGTTATACTTTTATATTTTATATTAAGAATTTGTAATGCTGAATTTAAGTGTTTCTTTTTAAAGAAGGCATTAATGCTTTATAAAGAAGTAAGATAATCATATACTCAAGCATTTGATGAACATTCATCCACTAAAAATGTAGTAGTCAGTTGAAAAAGTAATAATAATACACTCGAACATTGTATTTCATAACCGATTACTCGTACTTAGTGACGACCGCGTATAATTTTCCACAAACTTTGATTGCATAACTATTTGTGTGTTTCTTTTGTGCATCATAGTGTGTAGTTTTTAGATGACAATGGTTTTCGTTTGTATTGTCAATGATCTAGCGATAATTTGGCGGTACTCCTTGTTAATCGAAATTAATTAATAGTACAAATTTGTGCCAACCAAGTTCATATGAACGCACATTTTATTGAGTGATTCTTTATGATGACGGGTAGTTTATAGTTGTGACAGAAGTTTGTACATTTTAAATACTACAAATCAAACTTTCTCTTTTAACTCTAAATCTAGTTAAAAAAAATAAAAAATAAAAAAAATAAATAGGAGCTTTGATTTTGAAATTGAAATATTAAAATCAATCTGGGACGTTATGATGCATTTATTAAAAATTCGTTAATCCTTATTTCATTCATACATAGGTATTTTTTTTATTAAAGGTCATTACTAACTAACATTTTGATGCCAATGAGGCAATGATAGTAAAATGTGAGCCAACCTACTTACCACTTTTTGGCAGGTTTACCGATTTTATATACTCACATGTACCATTACATCTACCTTTGAACTATTGGTATTGTCACATTTTTAACTTTATTTCCTTTGCAAGTGTCATGGTGTCAGTGTGTGACACATTTGTCATACTTTTGACCTTTTAAATGTTTTTTTCTATTCAGGTGAAAGCCGAATTTTGTTCCCTATAAAATAAGCGCTTTTGGTTTTCAAAAAAAAAATACCCGCTTTCGAGATAATTTCAAATGTTTCAAATGGCAAAGAAACTAATACACAAAATCTGGTTTTAGCAAAATCTAGTTCACAACCATGGAAACCACTAAAACCCATATTTTTTCAACCCATTTGCAAACAAATGAAAAAAATGACTCATAAATACCTCATAACCAACACAGACAGAAACATGATTGTAATTTGTAAGCGACATAAGGCTCAAACTATTCTGTTCATGAAAGCAAGATAGAATTGATGTGTCTCTGCTGCAAAAAGAAAGTTGTAAACTTCATAGGCTCAAACTAAAACACAAAATCTGGTTTTTGCCATGCCGAAATAAGAATGTTCACTGTAACTTCAAGTAAAAGTTTTGTCATCATCGCCTAGTGTATAACATAACAAACAAAAACCATAGATTTTTCCACATATTCGTAAGATCTTGGCATAAAAAAAAACCATCCGAACACACTAAACCCACTAAAACCGACCCAAAAGGTATTCCATCGAACCACCATATTTTACATTTGGATTCAAACCCAAAATACAAACAAGAAATCCGCATATCTAAAAGTAGATCACAGATCCATAAAACATCTCGATACATAGCAAAATCCGGACACATATCTTTAACCCATAACTAAAACTCATATCCACGGATCCAAACCAATCCCGGTTCAAACCTAATACGACAAAATAAAAAAGAAAAACTTTAGATGTAACAAACCAAAAGCCGAAACTTATGTTTAGATCTAACAGCACCAAACTCAAAATAACATAACCATACACCATAAGCCAGCATGATTCGATTCAACATCGCCAGTTGTTTAAATAGATCTAAACAAAATCGATTGTTTAAAGATCATAAACCTGTTTTTTAATAAAAACCAAACCAAGGTTAAAAGAAGCTACTTATCATACCTTAAACCTCCTTAGTTCCTTAACCAAAAATGCCACACACCAAAGCCTCCTAGGTAGCTCAAACCATCAACCGGAAACATCATTCAAACCATCGGTGATGGCGAAGATGGTGGCAATAGCGGCACTGGTGGCTGTGGTGGCAACAACCATTTTTGGTTTAGAGATAAAAGAGAGGTTGGTGTGAGTTTTAGTCAGAGAGAGAAAAGAGGACAGGTTGTATGTGTGTGTTTGTTTTTTTGGTTTTATATGGTAGGTAGTTTTTAGTATCAGGGTTTTTAGTTTGTTGGGTAAATCTTAGCCATTGATTTCAAATGAAAGGCAAGGATGTGGTATTGATTTGGTTGGGAACTTTTTTGGGTCGGATGTTGGTTTGGGTGTATGTAAATTTAGGCTTGTAAGTAGGTATGTATGTTGAATCTTAATTTTTAGGTTTGGAGTTAGGAGTAGGATATCCATGCTTTATAAGGGAGTATATATATATATATATATATATATATATATATATATATATATATATATATATATATATATATATATATATACCTAGCTAAACTATCTTCTATCAAATATTCAAAACTAATTTCACAAAGAGATAGATACAATGGATAATGCTCTAACAACTTGGATGTGGAGATCACAACAAGTTGTAATACTTCTTGTCTTGAGGGATATAAGTATTCTTCTCTTGCACTTGAGAGGATGATGTTTCAATCACTTTGAAACAAAGATTTATGAATGTATGATCAAAGGATTAAGAGAATGGAAGTTGAGATCTAGAACAGAAAGTTTAGGAGTGAAAAAGGTGGGGAAAAATTCCAGATTTAAGGTAGTATTTATAGGCAAAGATTTCTGACAACTGGAGCGTGCCGGTCCCCTTAATTTTAAGGGGACCGCCCCATATAATTAAGGGGGCCGCCCAGCTGTAATGGCCAGAATCTTTGTCTTTTAGTGGGGAAAGTTTATTTGGTGAAAAACTAATTGATTTTGGTTAAAAAAAATTTAATTCATATAGTTAGTATGAATAAAACATTTTTCTTTATTACCAAAAGTGTTTTTCAAAAATATATAATATCTTTATACAATTAAATAAACTTTGTAATAATTAATTAAATACCCCTTTGATCATAAATTACACTAAACACTTTGTTTATTCGTACCTTAATTGATTTGGATGTAAAGAAAATGTTAATCACTAAATACTTGTTTATGTCATAAATTTTAGTTCAATGAGTTTATGTTTTGTAATAATCAAGACATTGAGAAATTGATAATATGTTAATAATGTTTTTAGGCATTATTTATGTCAACAATCTCCCCCTTTTTGATTATTACAAAACCTTAAACTCAATAGGTCTAAAATTTATTTTTAGACAAGTATTTTAGAGTTTACTATTCTCTTCTCCCCCTTTTCTTAGAAGAAGTTAAACGGGTAGAATGCTCCCCCTTGATGTATGCTCCCCCTCATTTGAGAGCACCAAGGAAACGAGCTATGGAAAGCTTGGCTACAAAAAATATGTGAAGAGAACAAGACATATATATTCAAAGCAACAATCATGCAAATAAAAATAGATTCATTTAAGCATATATAATCATAGAAATGATTAGCATTACAACATTCAATATGCTTGAAGCATATTGATTACAATAAGACAAAAGAAAAGACATAGTCCTATATTGCCTAAGAAAGCACTTGGACTTGCTTGCAACCCACGGTTGATTATTTTATTTGCTTGAAGGAGAACATAAGCATAGAGCTTAGTTATTAGATGGAGAGGGATATGGAGTGGGATATGGAACGGAAGAGGTGGATCTTACGATGTTGTATCGAGTTAAGGGTGGAATTGGATGAGGACGAGTGAGAAGATATTCAATCCAACAAATATCTTCACTCAAGTAGAGAATTTGTTTTTGAAGGAAGATGCAACAAGGGCAATAGTGAGTGTGGTTTGTAAGTTGATCCTAGTTGAGAGAGTGGGGTAGGCAATTGTCATAGGGTGATGATGGAGGTTGCCCTTTGTTGCATTGTGCATGATGCATAGCAAGGAGATCACTAAGATCATGGATTTGGGTTATTTCATAACGGAACTTTTGCCTTTCCGTGGCAATGTGGAGAGAATCATTGTGTTGATATGGATGAATAGGGTTTGTGTAGTTGGAATTGAAGTTTGATGGTTGATAAAACTTGTATGGATCATTATAAGTGGTTGGTGGATGAGATGTGTAGTTTGGCATGAAAGACGATGTTTGGCCAATGTTGTATGGTTTGTAAGGAGGATCAAATGAATGTCCTTGTGAATTTGGTGTAAAGTCTGGGAAGTAAGTGGTTGGAGGTGTTGAGTGATTTCCAACTTCATTGGTTATGATGGATTTGTTTCGAGGGCTTTTTCTTCGCCATATGGGTTTTTCCGTCATCCTTGCTAGCTTTAAGGATTTTGGTTTTGGTTTATTTGGAGTAGTTAAGAAGGGATGAATGGAGAGTGTTAAAGATTGGGGACATTTATAGTGTAAGATTTGTGTGTTTATTTATGGATAAAGTTTGTTTAGGAGATTAGGACAAAATATGTTGGTGAAAATTGGGAAATATAGGTTGAAATGGGCTAAAAAGCAGAAAAGATTCCGTAAAGCCGTCCAGCAGATGGCCGGTCCCCTTAGTTAGGGGGCGGTCCCCTGAATAATTAAGGGGGCCGCCTTACATAATTAAGGGGGCCGCCCAAATGGTGATTCCCAAATTGCCATAATTGGGTTTTTGGTAGAAAATTTGCAGAAAGGTTGTATTTTTGGATTTAGATTCAAGCAAGTTCAATTCCTTTAGGCAATATAGCATCTAATCTAATCCAGATATAGCATGCATGCAAAAACACTTAAGCAAAGGAGCAAACAAGCAACAAGTAATAAACTAGAGGAGACAAATAAAGGCAAGAACACTTAATCTTCCTAAGGCAATTATCTTAGATCAAAGGCAAAGGCAACTAGTGAGTCAAAAATCTAGTGATGAAACAAGATGACAACATGATGAGTGATTTTGTCCTAGTGTGTGCCTATATACAACAAAAGTGGAGTTGTGATTGTTTCGACTCCTAAATGCAAAAGAAAAAATCTCTTAAGAAACAATCCAAAATCTCCTTGATTGGATTTTTGCTCGATCATGAATGTAAAAGACATATATTAGATTATATACCTTAACAATTTATGTGAGAGTTTATGCATGATTTTGGAAAAAGGTTTTTAGCATTAGTCAACAATGCAAGGAAAATGATGTTCATGTAATTCCTAGATGTGAGAATAATTAAAAAAAAAATTGATTGGGTTTTACAAAAGAGTATATGTAAGGAAAATAATATTTCCCAATCTTTAATTTTGTGCGAAATAGATTCCTAGACTCAGAATTGGAGAAGTGGAAGAAAAGTAAATCTTATGAAAATTTTATGCAAAAAAAAAAAAAAAAAATGTCTAAATACAATAGAATTTAGTGAACTTGTTCTATCATTCCTAATCCTAAACGCAAGTGATTGAACAATTCACGCTTAAGGGGTTTAGTGAATATATCCGCAATGTTATCTTCCGATGCAACTTTTTCTATAGATATGTTCCCTTTTTTACATTATCCCTAAGAAAGTGGTGGCGTATTTCGATATGTTTAGTCCTAGAGTGTTGCACCGGATTTTTACTTAAATCTATCGCACCTTTGTTATCGCATATAATGGGAACATTTTCTAACCTAATGCCATAGTCTATAAGAGCTTGTTTCATCCATAGTGCTTGTTGACATGCCTTTCCAGCGCTTACATATTCGGCTTCGATGGTAGAAATAGCAAGAGCGGTTTGCTTCTTCGAAAACCAAGATGTTAAACAACATCCCATAAACGTGAAAATACCGCTAGTGCTTTTTCTATCTACGTAGTCTCCCACATGATCCGAATCCGTATAGACGATGGTTTCTATGCCGGATCCCTTAGGATACCATAATCCTAAGTGTATAGTGCCTTTAATGTATCGGAAGATACGCTTAACCGCTTCTAGGTGAGAGGTTTTGGGATCCTCTTGAAAACGGGCACAAAGGCAGACACTAAATGATGCGTACGGATTGCACCAGGCTTTACCTCTCAAGGGATCTTGAGAAGCTTACAACCCCCACCAGGCAGTGTACCTAATCGTTGTAGTATAGTATAGTGACAAGTACCGGGGGATTGATCGTTCAGCTAGGAGTAGTGTCGCTAGGATTAGAAAACCTAAATACTAGTTCTAAAGATGAGGGGTGATTATTTTTGTATTTTTATGTTTTTTAGAAAACAAGTAAAAATCTCGGGTTTGAAGGATTTGGGCGGAATTAGTTGCTAGTCAACTAACCCAATACTAAAGATGCAATCAAAATAAAATACTAGAAATGAAAATAAAACTAAATTAACTAAAGTTGTGAGCAATAAGTGGAGAAATTGTGTTTACTTAGATTTCATTACTCCCTAGATATCTTTTACACGTTAATTACTTGTTATAGTTGCGTGGATGACGGATTGTATTCCTTAATACCATTCATGGGGTGGCGCACTTAATTCCCCAATCCTATGAGTGCCTATTTCACTCCTATGTCGAGCCGGCTAAGAAGCTCCTAACATGGGATCATTAGAATTTACTCATGCATTAAATACAACCAATAAAACCTAGTGCACATCAGTTCATGTTTCCTAAGACATTCAAGCATGTTACCATTTCGAGATCTGCCAGTTTTCTTAAGCCTAACATCGAAATCATTCATCCAATACAACCATAAACAAGTAATCAACACATAATTAACATCTAGGTTTCATTAGATCTAAGCAAACACATGATAGATCTAGCCTAGCATGATGGAATTATGACAAGAACAAGATATACACAACCAACACAAAGACATATTGATTGAATTAGAAGAACACTTATCTCAATTACACATGAAAGGGTTCAAGGGCTGAAAACCCTTGAAAAACCTGTAAAGTTCGTACTAAGTTCGGCCTTAGGGTTTCTCCAAAACTTCTCTTTTTTTTATGAATGAAAATTAGAAAACTATATATAGGAAATTGAGGTTGACGGCGTCAAGACCAAATTGGTGACGCCGTCATCTCGCAGCCAAAAGAATTCTCGGACTGCCTTGATCTACTTCTGACGCCGTCACGTTATAACTTTTTCCAGGCCGTCACGTATTTTACTCTTGACGCTCTACCTTGTGACGCCTTCATTTCTGTACTGGGCCGTCATGCAAATTACTCTTGACGCCGTCAGGATTTTACTCTTGATGCCGTCACCTACTGTTCCCAGCAAGGAAAATTAAGACTTTGGCGTTTTCTTCATTTTTATGCTCCAAAAACGTCCGAATTGCTTCCTTTTCCAGATTTCTCTCCCAAAGTACCTAAAATCACAAAAGAAACGATTTAGGGCAATATTTGATCAAATAAATTCAATTCCGGGCTTAAATGACCCCCTAGAAGTGGTTCATTTTTTGCCTCATCATATACCCTTACACTTGAGATTTGCTTGTCCTCATGCAAATGCGCTTTTATTCTATTCAAAATACAAGTTAGGGGTCATTTAACACTAATATAAAAGTAATTACAACAAATAATCGTTCCACTAAAGACCAATAGACAAGCACGGAGGTCATACACTAGCACCTCACAAATAGTGTTTAGATACTCACATCTCTCGGGTGTAATAAAGTATAAATTATAATATGGAAACGGAAGATATCTCTCACTACCTGTCATAGCAAAATAGATTACCATAGGCTTGGGAAATGATCAAACCTCCACCACATGGCGTAAGCATCTAGGATAAACTATCAAAGAGGTCTTTTAAAGGGTTGTAACGTTAGGTGTAGGGATATGAAATACACGGTTTTGTTGGATAAAGGAAGTTTTTACTGGTAGTGAGTTAACAATCTTGGTTAATTACATGTACAATATGGCGTTGATAAGCCAAGACTAGACTCGACTTAAGCTAATAAATGAAAAATAACAAAAACATAAAATAAACATAGAATAAAAAGGGATGGTAGTCCGTATGTTTTTTTCTCTTTTCTCTTTTCTATTTTTTTCTTTTCTTCTCCTTGATTTTTTCGATTTTCTTTTTTTTTTTTTTTTTTTTTTTTTTTTTTTTTTTGCATACACTCTTACCCTACCATCCAAAATAATACATCATAGGGAATGAACATTCCCCTTACACTTGAATCTTTACATACTTTACAATAAACTAAACTAATGACTCGAATTAAGAAAATCAAAACACTTGGAGTACTTTTAAGATTAATGTACATATGGGGGTAATATATGATGTTCTTCCCCATTACTCCATAAAATAAGTACTTTACCCATGAGTCCCAATCGTCCCAAAACAATATGTACAAGGATATGACTCAACTTAGCAACCATGTAATCAATTAGATAGTTAACTTAGGGTTTAACAAATAACTAATGCACTAAAAATGAGTGCATATAGGGAAGGCTAAGGCGATTTGGTTGTACATTTAAGTGGGGTGTAACAAATTCTTCCTTTAAGTAAAATGCTTAAAGTTAGAAACGAAAAGATAGGCTCGGAGGGGTGTACTAGGGGTTTCGTGTACTAAAAATGAGTACAACGCTAAGGTGTGGAAAAATTAGTTGACTTAACTAGCCAAGTAATTTGACTTAAATGGTCAAGTAATCATGATACGGGTTTAACACAAGGGTGATCCTAATGCCTCTTATCATGTAGTAAATCCTACGACACGAATGTAGTCTCACTAGCGGTCTCGGGATGCATCACTAACGCAAGTTCTAGAATCTAAATGCTACCGGTACACTCATAAGCACTAATAGTAAATGCTTTTCCTATCAAATCTAAAGGCGAACCTCATATATTTGGGTGAAATTTTTTTCTGAATATACGGTTATGTGCTAGTCATACAATCTCCTATCCATGAGACGCTTGCTATGGCTAAAGTTTCACTCCTAAATGTTGTAAAAAATTTTAAATTTGGCGCTAAAATTGCACTAACAAGTATTTCTCATAGTTTTATTATACATCTACCATTAAACAAAACAAACTCAAGCGAAAGTGCATATGTAAGGTATCATCATTTTACCCCCCCCCCCCCTTACACTTAAGATGAACATTGTCCCCAATGTTCAAGTAAAGATTGTAAAAGTGAAAAAGTAAAAAGAATGAAATCAAATACTCCCCTGATTCGCTCGGTATGGATAATAAGGTGGCCAGGTTAAATCTTCCTCCAAGAAAATGAACAATCAAAGCTTCCCTTCCAGAATATAAATCATCTTCTTGTCATACATAACCTGTAAATCCTGAGAAAACAAACAAGGCAACCTCGCATAAAATCGGCGGCAATCTATATAAGTTACTAAATCCTAGAAAACAAAATAAGATATAATGCTTGTGGAATGAAGTTTGCAGATTTCTTGGAGATTATAAAACTTAATAATTCACAAAAACCGTAAGACTCCATTAGAAAAACAAAACCGGTAAAATTTCCAGATTTTTACACTTGACGCCGTCAAGAGTAATCTCGTGACGCTGTCAGAAGTGACCTGTAGAAATTCTTATGTTAAGTTTCCGGAAAATTTCTGGAAAAACTTGGTCCTACTTCCTAGAAAATCCTGCAAAACTTCATTATGACTCAATACAAGCATTTGACTCTAACAAATACGAATATACATGTTCACTTAATATTGTGGAGAATCATGATCGGTTTGTTTCTTAAAAACATATTTGGGGTTTCCCCTTACACTTATCTTTTGCAAAAATACCTTTAGGGGGAGTTAAGACTAGGCCAAAACAACAAAGTAAAGTATTTCCACTTTTTAGTTTAGAAACATGATCTACCAACAATAAAAATAAAGCATGCATACGGAAACAAATAAAATCAAATAAACAAACAAACAAACAAATAAATAAATAAAGCTTGGGTTGCCTCCCAATAAGCGCTTGTTTTTGTTCGAGTCGTGAGCCTGACTCTACCCTTATTTAACGGAAATAAGTGAGGTTTTCCCTACACTTAGGATTAAGTGTGGGTGATAGTAGCGATACACACCAACTTGGTAATAGTATGCCTCGTAAGAAAAGAGTGGTGGATGAATTATATGCTCAAAGGGGTGTGCTCCTATCATCATAACCTTACCTAATTCAATCGGGTTAATGGGTGGATTAATATTTTCTCTAAGAAAGGGATCATTTTCAATCAACTTCAAGAGATTACTAGTTGGGGATCCATCTTGACCTAATAAACCCGGTTTAAACCCATAATGTTTTTTATGATCACTCATAAATGGGTGATGTAAGCATGTAAGGCTTAGAGTCCACTCCCTTTCCCTTCTACAAGGCTTAGAGTCCACTCCCTTTATCCTAAGACTACCCGGACTATATGGTTTGATGGGTGGATCGGAACCTATCTCAATTCCTAAATTCACATCCAAGGATGGAAGATTAGGTAACGGTTTTGGTTGAGGCTCCGGTTCATCAAAACTAGGAACTTCCCTAGAACTAAGAGTAAGGTTATCATTATAAGTATTCAAACCTATATCCTCTAGTCGTGTTTAGTTCAAAGGTTCTACCTCTATTGGGGTTCCTAAAGTCTCTTCTACTTCATCCGAATAAGTCACGGGCGGTGTATATGCCTCAAATGATGGTAGGACTTGTGGGGTACTTGGTGGGTTTAAGTTTTCAATTCTATCCTCCATCATATCAGGATTACCAATGTGCTCAGCTTGTATTGTGGTGAAATCAAACCACCCCGTGTGCCCAGTTATCTCATCTATAGGTTTATCCCCAAACAATCTTCTTGCTTGTTCCCTTAAACTTGCTATCAATTGATCCGTAACAACGTTTGTAGGGTTGTCCATTTTTTTGGAAAGTATGGCACAATTCTCTATGGTTTCCCATGCTTCATCAACACTTAATCCCCAAAGGACCCCATCTGCGGCTTGGTCAATGTCCATTTTGGTATAGTGGTCGACACGATGGTAAAATATTTCAATTTGGGACCACAGATCGAAATTATGATGAGGGACTTTTCAGAGTAAATATTTAAAACGAAACCATGCATCATAGATAGGTTCATCCTCATGTTGTTTAAACATCAAGATGTCATTTGGAGTGGGTGAATTTCGTGGTTGGTAGTATGGTGGATTCGCGTTCTCTATAATGGTCAACGGAATAGTCAATGAATTTAATTTACTAACAAAAGCACGAAGAAAAAGATAGACTAAAGAGAACCTAAAAATAAAAATAAAATCTTACTAGAAAGGAATCTAGCAAGTAGATCTAATAAAAAGAGATTCTAACCTAGACAATAACTATTCCCTGGGCTGCGGCGCCAAAAACTTGATGCATAGGGATTGCACTAGGCTTTACCTCTCAAGGGATCTTGAGAAGCTTACAACCCCCACCAGGCAGTGTACCTGATCGTTGTAGTATAGTATAGTGACAAGTACCGGGGGATTGATCTTTCTGCTAGGAATAGTGTCGCTAGGATTAGAAAACCTAAATACTAGTTCTAAAGATGAGGGATGATTATTTTTGTATTTTTATGTTTTTTAGAAAGCAAGTAAAAATCTCGGGTTTGAACGATTTGGGCGGAATTAGTTGCTAGTCAACTAACCCAATACTAAAGATGCAATCAAAATAAAATACTAGAAATGAAAATAAAACTAAATTAACTAAGGTTGTGAGCATTGTGTTTACTTAGATTTCATTACTCCCTAGATATCTTTTACACGTTAATTACTTGTTATAGTTGCGTGGATGACGGATTGTATTCCTTAATACCATTCATGGGGTGGCGCACTTAATTCCCCAATCCTATGAGTGCCTACTTCACTCCTATATCGAGCCGGCTAAGAAGCTCCTAACATAGGATCATTAGAATTTACTCATGCATTAAATATAACCAATAAAACCTAGTGCACGTCAGTTCATGTTTCCTAAGACGTTCAAGCATGTTACCATTTGGAGATCTGCCAGTTTTCTTAAGCCTAACATCGAAATCATTCATCCAATACAACCATAAACAAGTAATCAACACATAATTAACATCTAGGTTTCATTAGATCTAAGCAAACACAAGATAGATCTAGCCTAGCATGATGGAATTAAGACAAGAACAAGATATAGACAACAACACATAGACATACTGATTGAATTAGAAGAACACTTATCTTAATTACACATGAAAGGGTTCAAGGGCTGAAAACCCTTGAAAAACCTGTAAAGTTCATACTAAGTTCGGCCTTAGGGTTTCTCCAAAACTTCTCTTTTTTTTATGAAAGAAAATTAGAAAACTATATATAGGAAATTGAGGCTGACGGCGTCAAGACCAAATTGGTGACGCCGTCATCTCGCCGCCAAAAGAATTCTCGGACTGCCTTGATCTACTTCTGACGCCGTCACGTATTTTACTTTTGACGCTCTACCTTGTGACGCCTTCATTTCTGTACTGGGCCGTCAGGCAAATTACTCTTGACGCCGACAGGATTTTACTCTTGACGCCGTCACCTACTGTTCCCAGCAAGGAAAATTAAGACTTTGGCGTTTTCTTCACTTTTATGCTCCAAAAACATCCGAATTGCTTCCTTTTCCAGATTTCTCTCCCAAAGTACCTAAAATCACAAAAGGAACGATTTAGGAAATTCAATTCCGGGCTTAAATGACCCCCTAAAAGTGGTTCATTTTTCACCTCATCACTAAACATGATATCGGGTCTACTTGCCGTCAAGTATAGTAAACTACCTATCATTCCTCTATACTTGGTGTTATCTATGGACTCACCTTCATCATCCTTTGTGAGTTTCACTTCCGTAGACATGGGAGTTTTCATGGGTTTTGAGTCTTCTAGGCCAAATTTCTAAAGCATTTCCTTAATGTACTTAGATTGGTTAAAGAATATTCCATCTTCTAATTGTTTTATTTGTAATCCTAGAAAGAAGTTAAGTTCAACCATCATACTCATCTTAAACTCATCATGCATGATTTTGGCAAATTCATCACACATGTCTTGACAAGTCGATCCAAATACAATGTATATTTAAACAATGTTGAGATTTGGGTCTTTCCTTTTAGTGAAAAGAGTATTATCTACCATTCCCATGGAATAATCATGTTTAATAAGGAAAGCTTTTAATCGATCATACCAAGCTTTGGGAGCTTGTTTGAGTCCATACAAAGCTTTCTTTAACTTATAAACAGAATCAGGTTTTGCGAAGTCAATGAATCCTAGAGGTTGTGCCACATACTCCTCATTGATAAAACCGTTAAGAAATGCACTTTTCACGTCCATTTAGAATAACTTAAAATCTAGGGCGCATGCATAGGCAAGTAATATCCTAATAGATTCTAGTCAAGCTACGGGGGCAAAAGTTTCGTCATAATCAATTCCTTCTTGTTGATTATAACCTTGGGCAACTAACCTAGCTTTATTCCTAGTAACTATTCCATTTTCATCTAACTTATTCCTATATACCCATTTAGTTCCTATGATAGTCATATTCATTGGATTTGGGACTAATTCCCAAACATCATTTGCCTTAAATTGATTTAATTCTTCTTGCATAGCTATAACCCAACTTTCATCTTTTAAAGCCTCATTAATATTCTTAGGTTCTATTGCTGAGAGGAAACAAAAGAAATTATTTTTATCTTGGGCTTGTGACCTAAGGGTTCTTTGGTTAAGATGTCCTATTATATTATCTAATGGAAGTGATCTAGATTCTTTAACATTTACAATTTCATTATTTCCTAAGTTAATGTCTTCATTATCATTTCCTATGGGTTTTGTTTTACTAACCTCAATAGCTTCATCTTCGACTAAGTCATCATCTTCTAAAGGTAAAGTTTTAGGAGTTAGTGGTGTTTCATCAAATGTTACATTTAGTGATTCTTCTACTTTCATGGAGTGTTTGTTAAGTATTATATATGCTTTACTATTTTGTGAGTATCCTAAAAATATTCCTTCATATGATTTTGGATCAAACTTAGTGAGGTAATCCTTAGTGTTTAGAATGTAACATTTACTTCCAAATACCCTAAAGTAGCTTAAGTTTGGTTTTCTACCCCTTAGTAACTCATAAGAAGTTTTTCCTAGAATCCTCCTAATTGATACCCTATTAATAATATATGTTGATGTATCTACAACGTGACACCAAAATTTTTGTGGGATGGATTGTTCATTTAACATTGTTCTACTCATTTCTTGTAGTGTCCTATTTGTTCTTTCTACTAAGCCATTTGATTGAGGAGTACGAGGAGCGGAGAAATTGTGAGATATTCCATTTAAATCACAATATTTTCCGAATTGTACTTCGTTGTCAAATTCTCTACCATGGTCCATCCTAATGGCTACTATTGTGCATCCTAATTTATTTTGAATCATTTTACTAAATATTTCGAATTTTTCAAAGGCTTGGGTCTTGTCACTTAAAAACCTAGTCCACGTGTATCGTGAGTTGTCATCTACTATTACTAAGGTATATTTGTTTCCTCCATAGCTCCGCACAGCGGATGGACCAAAAAGATCCATATATAATAGTTCTAGGCACCTAGTAGTGGATACTATGTTCTTAGCTTTGTGACTAGCATGAACTTGTTTTCCAGTTTTACATGCATCACAAAAATTCTTGTCATATTTTAGATTAGGCAAGTTTCTAACTAGTTCTTTAGAGGCCAAAGATTGTATTTGTTGCATGTTAGCGTGTCCTAATCTCCTATGCTACAATGTGGAGTTTTCGTCTTGGGTCGTTAGGCATATCCTATCCTCAGGTTTGTTTCCTAGTTTCATAACATATATGCCTCCTTTCCTAATTCCTCTACCTATAATTTTTCCATTCTTAACTATTTCGCTATCCTCTTCGGTAAAGGTAACTCTACATTTATTATCGCATATTTGTCCTATACTAAGCAAGTTATATGTTAAATTATCTACATGCTCTACATTTTCAATAGTAAGTGAGTCTTGAGAAATCGTACCTTTGCCAATGATTTTTCCACGTAAGTCACTACCCGAAATAACGTTACCTCCATTGTATGCCTTGTATGTAGAAAATAGCTTGCGGTTCCCCGTCATGTGTCTCGAACATCCGCTATCCTTGATCCATTCGTCAGGCTCCAAGTCAATTCCTAAACATATTTCGTCAGTTCCTTTTGCCATAAAACACTTTTCGTCTCTTGGTTTTTCCACTTCTTCTTTGTCACTATCACTCCATGTTCCACTCACAAAGGCGCCTTGATTTTCATAACCCGGCGGCTTTAGACATTCGCCAATGAGATGATTTAGACTTCCACATCTAAAGCAATTTCTTTTCCCGTAGTTATCACTTATATTTCTTTGGAACGGTTTTCTTTCGTCTCATGGTGATCTAGTGAATCTTCCTCGCCTCTTGAGGAATTTTTTGAATTCTCTTACGGCCATTGCATATTCTTCGTCTTCACTCTCGTCACTTGAATCATCATCGTCACTAGGTTCCTTTTTGGCTTTTAGAGCAATGGATTTGGTTTGTTCTTTCTTGACTTTGTCCGTTTCTGAATCTCTTCTTATAATTTCTTCATGGACCTTCAAGTTGCCAATTAGTTCATCTAGTGACAACGTTATCAAATTCTTTGATTCTTCAATTGCCGTGACCTTAGCTCGCCATTTCGGATGCAATGCCCTAAGAAATTTCCTAACAAAATTTTTACTAGAAAATGTCTCATCAAGTGCTTTTAAACTTGTAATAATAGTATTAAATTTAGCAAAAACATTATCAATTGATTCCTCTTCCGTAATCGTAAATTGTTCATATTGTTGAACAAGAAGATCTATTTTGTTATCTTTAACTTGACTATTACCTTAGTGAGTAATTAGTAAAGAATCCCAAATTTCTTTTGCGGTTTTACACATAAAAATTCTTTCTTATTCTTTGCGTGGTAACGCATTATAAATAACCATTTTAGCCTCATTATTTTTTGCTAGTTTCTTTTTCAAATCATCATTTTGTTTTTCAAAAGATATAATTTCATCCATTTTAGTTTCAACATTATATTGAATAGGGGAAAATCACCAAAGGTAATGACATGCCAAAGATTAAGATCTTTTGATTTCACATAAGTTTCGAATCTATTTTTCCAGTATAAAAATCCATCACTTTCAAATAGTGGTGGTCTTTGCATAGATTGCCCTTCTAAATATTTTAAAGATTCCATAGATCGTTACAAGTTTTAAAATACAATATATTTTAAAAAATCTTGCTAGACGTGGCTCTGATACCAATTGTGGAAAACTAGAAGGGGGGTTGAATAGTTTTATGTCTTTTTAATTTGTTACAAAAGATTGTTTGAAAGTTTTCTTTGTTTTCAAAATTTAGATTCGATGCTATGTGATATCAAGTCATGCACAATATGGAAAATACTAAATATGTACGATAAAGCAATAATAATGCAAGTATAGAAATAGATGAGAGTTGGAAAGATCGAACAGCGAGACAAGAGATTTATAGTGGTTCGGCTACAAGGTCACCTTCCTTGCCCTACTCCACTCCCCGAGCACCTAACTCGAGAGTTTTCTTCACTATGTCAACAAGCTCCCTTATGGCGGAGAAAACCTTACACACCAATGTACACACCACAACTACGTCACAACTTATTCACACCTTCTACACAACTTCTTCACACCTAGTCACTACTTAATCACAACACTACTTCACACCTATCTACTTCACACCAATCTTCTTCACACCAATCTTCTTCACCTCAATTTTCTTCACACCAATCTACTTCCTAACTCTTCTTCTATCAAATATTTACAACTAATTTCACAAAGAGATAGATACAATGGATAATGCTCTAACAACTTGGATGTGGAGATCACAACAAGTTGTAATACTTCTTGTCTTGAGGGACAGAAGTATTCTTCTCTTGCACTTGATAGGATGATGTTTGAATCACTTTGAAACAAAGATTTATGAATGTATGATCAAAGTATTAAGAGAATGGAAATTGAGATCTAGAACAGAAAGTTTAGGAGTGCAAAAGGTGGGTAAAAATTCCAGATTTAAGGTGGTATTTATAGGCAAAGATTTCTGACAACTGGAGCGTGCCGGTCCCCTTAAATCACGGCCGGTCCCCTAAATTTTAAGGGGACCGCCCCTTATAATTAAGGGGGCCGCCCAGCTGTAACGGCCAGAATCTTTGTCTTTTAGTGGGGAAAGTTTATTTGGTAAATAACTAACTTATTTTGGTTAAAAATTTGAATTCATATATTTAGTATGAATAAAACATTTTTCTTTATCACCAAAAGTGTTTTTCACAAATATATAATATGTTTATATAATTAAATAAACTTTGTAATAATTAATTAAATACCCCTTTGATCATAAATTGCACTAAACACTTTGTTTATTCATACCTTATGTGATTTGGATGTAAAGAGAATGTTAATCACTAAATACTTGTTTATGTGATAAATTTTAGTTCAATGAGTTTATGTTTTGTAGTAATCAAAACATAGATATATTGATAATATGTTAATAATGTTTTTAGGCATTATTTATGTCAACAGGTTGAACAAAAGGTGTTCTTCTTCTTCTTGGTCTACGACTCCGACTTTCGGGATTAGAAAGAGGTGAAATTGGTTCTACTCCGGTATATCAAGTGTTCATACAATTACCGAGTGAATCTTGAAAACTTTGGAACAAACGAGCAAAGAATAGAAACAGTTTGAGAATTCAGGAAAAAAGGAACCGATCTGTTAGATTGGATACCGATCGGTTGGATTGAACAATTTGGAAATACCGATCGGTTAGATGAGTGACCGATCGGTTTCTTGGCTCGGATTTTTTTTAAGAAAATGAACAAGGAAAGAAATGGAACTTTAAAACTTACAGAAAACACAATCAAAATCCCCGGCAACGGCCCCTGAAAATTGATGTGCTCATGGTGTGTACAAGTTTTAAACTTATAAACACGATTACTGGATCTAGAAATAACACATACAAGCAAGTGAACTCGTCCGTTATAGCAAGATTGGGTTGGTAAGTCGGGATCGTTCGCAGGGATTTGTGAGTGAATCTAAGCGTAAGTTTAAAAAGTAAATCTCTAACACTAGCGATAATGATTATAAGATAATTCAAATGATTAAAAACTACACTTGCTTAGACTAGTTAACTACTCATAAGAAAAGTATGATTGTGATAACTTCCTTAACATGTTGGTAATTACAATTAGTTGGTGTTCTAATCTACTGTTTCTACAAGTTAAACCTTCGTCAAGATTTTTGTTTATAAAAACAAGCATTAGGTTTGGACCAATCAATTCAAGATCAATTCAAGGTTCATAAAGTTGAGTTAACAACCTTAAACACAAAATAAGTTCCTTGTTTAATCAAATACTCTTAAGAAATGGTCAATACACAAGGTAACCTAATCATAGACAACAAGGTTACAATTGATTATAAACTACTAAAACTTTCGACCAATTAGGCGTTTACAACCAATCCAATTTGATTAACAAAAAGTATTCTCATTACAATTACACCTTAGTTCCTTTGTTTAGCCAAGAATGATTATGGTGAAAAACAATCTTTCATAGACAAAAGATTATAACTAGTTGAATGATAACAACCCTTTTGGTCAATTATATTATCAGCAACTAGTTAAACTTGACTCAACAAATGTCACATGAAACTTTAATCTAATTAGGTTTTAGAATTGACTTGAAATTGAATTAAAACATGTTATCACAATCATAGACTAATCATTAAGTAATTAACATCATCTAAGCAAATGCAAAAGGTTACTAGCCACTCATAGCAAACATGAACATAAACTCAGAATATTGAACATTCGAAATCATAATTAAAGTCTTACAAATGTTTGGAGTATGATTACAAATGAGTAGGAAATGATTCCCTAAATTTTGGTGTTGATTTCTTGAAAGGTTGACCTCCGGATGTTGACATTTTGGACTTCCAATGCTTCCTGAACTTTTATGGACAAATTTGAGAACTTTGAGACTAGTAAAGGATTACTTTGTGGTTGGTGTAATGAGTGATATTGAGTTGTGTGTTGAAATGAGATTACAAAGCCTCTATTTATACTACTCCTCAAGCTTAGGCTCATCAATGCAGCAACTTGGCCTTCAATGTGAATAGAAAGACCTAGAATAGCGAAGAGAAGGGCCTAGAATTGGGTAGAATGAGATAGAAAACATCTTGCAAAATTTTAACGAGCTGACCAACCGATCGGTATCGGGCTCTGACCGATCGGTTGGTTGTGACCTCGGCGACTAACCGGTCGGTTGGATTCATGAGCGATCGGTTAGTTGTAACATTTTCTTCTAACCGATCGGTTGGAATGGATACCGATCGGTTGGTTGTGTTCTGACAGCAACGAACTTGATTATTTAATTTGGCTCTTCGTTCTTTGTCCAAACTTGATTATTCCTTGTCAACAAACTTTGGAATGATGAAAACTTGGATTCTTCTTTGTGAAATGCTTGAACGAATTGAATCTCGAGTTAGGAACGAAAAATCCTACATTTACTTCACTTTTTCTTCCTTTTTCCTGTTTTTGGCTACAAATGCTTGCAAACACACTTTGATATGATTATGTGACAAAAGCATATAAAAATAACTGAAAAACATACGAATAACGCTACTAAAAACATGCAAAATTTGAGCATTATCATATTGTTTTCATCGATGATATTCTGATCTATTCTAAGACCAAAGAAGAGCACGAGCAACACCTTCAGATTGTTTTGGAAACTCTTAGACAGAAGAAGCTGTATGCAAAATTTTCGTAAGTGCGAGTTCTGGTTGAACCAAGTTGCATTCCTTGGTCACATTGTATCTGCAGATGGTATCAGCATGGATCCATCAAAAGTTGAGGCTATCACCAAGTGGCCAAGACCTACTACAGTGACCGAGATTCGGAGTTTTCTGGGTTTGGCAAGTTATTACCGCTGTTTTGTTTTGTTGGGTAAAAGGTCAAAGACCCGGTAAATGTATTACTCAAAAAAACGTTTACGAACAAAGGATATGGGTGTCCCATAGCTCAACCCATTACATAAGCGAAAGCTTACATAACAAGATACTACCTATTTTTCAAAAGGAAAACAAACCACTACTCAAATGATAACAAAAAACAATGACACAATAAATTTATTCCTAAGACCTTGAAGCTTAGTGCCTTACATGGCATTAAAAGCATCCAAATTCCCTGGAAGATCATAAAACTGCTGCCCATAGTCATCGTAATCATATCCATCATAGTCATATTCACGATCATGACCCCCACCAAATAGATTAGTGGACTCATCAAACGTGTTAACAACCTCCTCATCATCACTATCAGACACAACGATATCTCCCACTTTAGAAAATGGGTTAACCCTCTTATTAAAAGAAGTAGATGGAGAAGAAAAGTAATTAGGCTTAAAAATCCCAATCTGTTCCTTTTCCTTCAGATCACTCACAAGGGGTTCTTTTGATGTAGTAGCAGTCTTTAAAGACCCATCCTCTTTAGCTTCCTCAGTACTTCTAGAAGTCACCTCCAAAGTCACTTCCTTAGTAGGAAAACCAAAATCATCAGTATTAGCCATATTAAGTGCATCAAAGTGATTAGATGTAGCAATCTTCATTCCACTAGTACTAGGCACATCGACATTCTTCTTCCTATTGACATCCACTTTCTTGAGTTCAGGAAGAGGGGCTTTGGGTCTATATTTCACCTTCTTTCCCACACTAGGCTTTGTGAAACCTCCTTTATTAGGACCAGATTGACCACCACTATTACTCTTCTTCTTATTATTGACCATTTAGAAACCATCATTAACACTCGGTGTAGGTTGAGTAGTAGGTGGGACAAATTTAGGACAATCAGCAAGAGTATGACCAAGTACCTTACACTTATCACAACAAGGTGGTTTCCACTCATATTCAACCTGAATCTTCTCAATAGTCGAACCCGTCCCATCAAGCAAAGGTATTTCAACAGTGAGGCTATCTTTGACACAGTTGATGAGGAAAGGTGAAAAGTTTGCTTGGACCGATGAGCGTGAAGAGAGTTTTGAAGAGTTGAAACGGAGATTAGTGTCCGCTCCTATTTTGACCCTACCTCCTGGTTCTAGGGGATTTTAGATTTATAGTGATGCATCCAAGAAGGGTTTGGGTTGTGTATGATGCAGCACGGGAAGGTTATTGCCTATGCTTCGAGGCAGTTGAAACCTTATGAAAAGAATTACCCCACCCATGATCTTGAATTAGCTGCAGTTTTTATCGCTTTGAACATTTTGAAAACATTATTTGTATGACGAATCTTGTGATATCTTGAGGATCACAAGAGTCTCAAGTATATCTTCACTCAGAGGGAATTAAATATGAGACAGAGGAGATGGTTGGAACTTCTCAAGGACTACGACGCTAACATTCAATACCACCCGGGTAATGCGAATGTTGTTATGGATGCAGTTAGCCGGAAATCCGGTATGATTGCTAGTTTGGATATTTAACACAGGATTCTTAAGGATTTGGAGATTATGGCTGTTGAGCTATGTGTTCGAGGTTGTGGTGGTTATTGGGCTAGTTTGAAGATAGAGTCCAATCTTATGTCACGGATTAAGGATGCGCAGAAGGACGATGGTGAGCTTTGGTCCATTGTCCAGAATGTTAAAGATGGTAAGCAATTAGAGTTTCGGGTTGATGATTTTCGTATAGTATGGTATGGAGATCGGCTTTGTGTTCCTGACGATCTGGATTTACGTGAAGCGGTTTTGTCTGAGGCTCATAGTTCTCCATTTACTATTCATCCTAGTTCTACCAAGATGTATCGGGATCTGAAGCAGCATTTTTGGTGAAATGGCATGAAACAGGATTTAGCTTTGTTTGTTGCCAAATGTATGACTTGTTAGCAGGTCAAGATTGAGCATCAGAGGGCTAGTGGTTTGTTGCAGCCATTAGAGATTCCTACATGGAAGTGGGAGGAGATCTCCATGGATTTTGTAACTGGTTTACCTTTGACTCAGAGAAGGCATGATGCGATTTGGGTAGTTGTGGATTGACTAACCAAATCCGCACATTTTTTGCCCATTCGTAAGGATTATGGCATTGATAAGTTGGCCGAGATTTTTTAGCAGGAGATTGTTCGACTTCATGGTAAGCCGACTGCTATTATATCTGACAGGGATCCGTGTTTTACTTCTCGTTTTTGGAAGGGTTTACAGAAAGCTTGGGGGACTCACCTCAAGTTTAGTACAGCCTTTCATCCTCAAACAGATGGTCAGACAGAGAGAACCATTCAGACCTTGGAAGAAATGCTGAGAGCTTGTACCTTAGAGTGGATTGGCAGTTGGGATGATTATTTGTGTTTGGTGGAGTTTGCTACAATAATAGTTGGCATCATAGCATAGATATGGCACCGTATGATATGTTATATGGCCGGAAATGTCGGGCACCGATTTGTTGGGATGAGGTAGGTGAACGTTTGATAGAGGGGCCTGAACTGATTGAGATCACCAATGAGAAGGTGGCTATTGCTAAAGAGAAGTTGCAAGAGGCTCGTACTTGGCAGAAGGGCTATGCTAATCGTCATCGTCGTGAGTTAGAGTTTAATGTTGGTGATCGGGTGTTTCTGAAAGTATCTCCGTTCTGTGGTGTGAAACGTTTCGGGATCAAGGGCAAGCTTAGTCCTCGATTCATCGGACCTTTTGAGATTCATCGGACCTTATCGTCTGGCTCTAACTCCTCAGCTTTCGCATGTTCATGATGTCTTCCATGTATCTCTTCTGAGGGGATACAAATATCATCTATTGCACGTGGTTTCATATTCGTTTGATCAGATTTAGCCAGACATGTCATTATCTAAAGAGCCCAAGGCTATCTTAGATCGGCAAGATAGGGTCATGAGAAACAAAGTCATTCCGTTTGTTAAAATTCTTTGGAAGAATCACCTAGAGCGTAAGGCTTCCTCGGAAATTGAGGAATCAATGCGAACAAGTTATCCACAATTCTTTTCGTAGTCTGGTATGTCTCTGTTTGCTTTCATTCATTTCCAATACAATTTTCGATGACGGAAATTTTTTTTAGAGGGGAAGAGTTGTAAAACCAACAAATCTAAAACTTGCAAAATGACCATTCTACCCCTATAATCTTTAATTTATAAAATATGTATAATATTCAAAGCTCATTAAAATGCTTTTAACCTAAGTTATTGATTGAGGCAAAAGCAGTCAACTAAAGTCAACCACGGATGTGGTCAACGTAGTCAAACTCCTTAAGCTCAATGCTCCGCGGAATATAGTGCTTCCCCGGGTCGTTATGTCCCGACGAGGTGTGGATGGTTAACAAACGGGTTTGTGATCGGGTGAATTTGGACAGAAAGGGGTTTGAGATTGATTAAACTAAGGAATCTACAAGGAAATAGCTTAAACAAGCTATATGAATGATTACGTGAAAGCTAACTACTTAAAAACGTTAATATCTAAAAACGCGTACGTTCACGTTTTAAATAACGCGAACGTACAAAATAAAAAGTAAAAACTGAGATCTGAAAACCCCCAGGGGGTGAAAATGAGTTTTTTACAGACTAAAGGACAAAAGAAAATTTTTAGAAAAAGAAAATTAATTTTTACACTATTTAATTATTTATTATTAATTAATTAGTTATTAATACTAATTATTAATATTTAAAATACTTAAATACAATATAATATAAATTTAATACTAGAAAAATGAAAATAAAATTTCTTAAATTATAAAATAACTAAAAACTAATTTTAAAATTAAAAATAAGTATTTTTGTCTTTTTGTGATTTTTATATTAATTAATTACTAATTATATATTAATTACCTAATTAAACTATTTTAAATTATCAAAAATAGCAAATGAATAGGAAAAATTCTAGAAAAATTCCTAAAATTATATTATATTATATAAAAGCTAGAAAAAATATAAAAACTAGGTCTTACTTAATAAAAACTAATTATGCTATTTAAAACTTAAGTATTAATTAATTACTAATAAAACTAATATTAAATCTAATAAATACCGAATGACAATATAAAAATCTGATAAAATTACTAAAAATACTTTAATATGAAAGGAATTTATGAAAAATATAAAAATGCTAAGTGCTTAACAAAAATTTAAAAATTAAAATTAAAATTTAAATTACATTAAATAGAAACTATCACTTAAAATTAAATTGGTTTTTATTGATTTTTCTTTTACAATACTGTTTTATAACTAAAAATAGAAAACTTTTACAAAAAAAACTTTTTGTGGAAATAAAAAATAAGCACTTTGAGTGCTTATTTGCTTGGCAGTTGACTTTAGTTGACCAAGGAATGAAATGAGCTCAAATGAGCTTAAGTGGGGTCCACTAAAGTGAAATCTGATCTAAATAAGTTGTGTGGACATGTTTGAGCTAGAAAAAGCAAAAGGGTTCCACAGAATAAGCAAATAAGCCAAGAAAAGCACTTGGCTTTCTTGTTTCAAAGCTGAAAATGGGACAAACTTTTGTGGCTAATTCAGGTGGGGTCCACAGGGTCCTAGGTCAAACTAAAGGTCAAAACATGAAGAGGGGTAGGAGGGGGGTTGAAAGGAACAAAGTGGAGGAATTGGGGACCACTGAGATAGCCAGAAACCACCACCAAAGTGGTGGTGATGGTGTGGTGACCTGCTGATGCAGGGGAACCCCCTGCCCTGCAGGTGTGTTTGGACCTAGCTGGGACCCACCAGAAAAATCCTAAAAATGCAAGCAAGATGGGAACTTGGAGATAAGGTGGGGGCTATGATCTCAAGAAGTTTCAGACCCTAGAACTCAACACAAAATTCCATAAAATTAATGCAACATTTGGAAAAATATGAAATGTGCAAATTTGACTTTTTGATGAAAACACAAAGTTTGACTTATTTGGATTTTGATTGGTTCCTAAACACTGAAAATGATGTTATAAGCTATATTATGACTGAATTAAGATGGATAAACAACTTATGAATCAAAATGGGTGAGTTTTGAGACCCAAAGACCTCAACAGTTAACTGTTGGGGAGATTGGGTGGTGATTTTGACTTTTGCTCACAAAGGGACTGAGTTAGAAGCTTTATGTGACTTAACCTAACCTAAGGTGATTCAAAGATACCAAAACAACACTCAACAAACACCAAGATTACTGTGACAGTGCTTAACCCAAACACCCCTATACAAACTGAAATTGAAGATTTCCAAAACAAATGGACAAATTAACCCATGGAACTGATAGACAAGCTTATAGAAACAAGAAATTAGCATTAATAACTAAAAACAAACAACCAACAACACAGAAACTACTTAGTGACAGATTATACAAAAAATTTGAGAAAAAGTCTTACAGTATATCCAAGGCATAGACCAAAGTGAACAAGAACTCAGGCCACCATCCTATGCTCCCAAGAGCTTCTAAACCAGAACCATTCCAAACCAATTTTGCTTCCTTAGTCTTCCTTCTTCTGTTTCTCTTTTATTTTTCTATTTATATATATTTTTTTATATTTTAGAGTTTTATGGTGAACTAAGCTAAACTTGTTCAAATCTTTTGAAAACTTAATAAGGCTTGTCAGTGGACTGAATTGAGCTTATATGAATAACAAACAACAAACTTTAACAATTTTAAGGTAAAAATGAAATTTTCACTAAAAGTGGGCATAAACTGAAATGGAGCTGGAAAACTTAAATTAAAACTTGTATTGAATTTAAAATACACCAAAGATACTGAGTAAAATGTTTACAACTAGGACTTACATTAAAACATGGATAATTAATTTAAAACGACATGAGAAAACTTGAAAACTGCACTAATACTAATCTAATGATTCTTTCTTCTATTTTCTTCATATTTAAAGGTCCTGGCATGTTTCTTTGACTTTCCCACTTTAATCTTGGCTGTTGGATAGCTTCATTTGATCTCAGCCATTGAATGACAATTTGGCGGGAATTTGGATTTTTGGCATGGTTAGTGGATTAGGTGTGGCAGTTGGGATATTTAATGAGGGGGGGGGGGGGGGTTGGTTTGGTGTATTAATTGAGGGTTGGTGAGTTGTTGAAAGGATGGGAGGAGGGGGGAACACAGAGCGGGAAAAGGGGAGGTAGGGTGATTGGCCCCGAAACAGTCAGATATTTTTTACCAAGGTCAATAAGTCAAAGACAGCCTCGTTCCAATTCTCCGGTGATAGTATAGTGTGTCCCCGGGTCGTTATGTCCCAGCGAGATTGAAATGGTGTTTTTGGAAAACGTTTTTGGGAATGAGTGGCACTGAGGACAGTAGCCAAGATGATATGGAATTGATTTTGCTATTGATATTTTGGTATTTGAACAATGATATAATATGTACAAAAACAGATACACAGATATATGCACAAATTCACAATTTGGGATCACGTAACAAACAGAAAAGTAGGATTTATCAGATTACAAACTACAGGGGGTGCAAGTGAACTTTTGAAAACTTAAAGTTTAAAATAAAAGTTAAAATGAAAATGAAATGATAAAAATGATTATTTTACTATTTAAATATTATTTAATTAATAAAACTAATTAAAATGTAACTTAAACCTAATTCAAATTAACTAAAAATTACAAGGATTACAAATTAAACTAAAAACTTGCAAAAATAATTTTTAAACTTAAAAATGAACTTGAAGAAAGTATAAAAAATAAAAATAAATATTTTTTTCTTTTTATGAGTTTTTTATTAATTAAAAACTATTTATATTAATTAAACTAATTAAAATATTTTAAATTACTAATAATACTAAATTAACTTAGAAAATTATGAGAAAATTTATAGAACTACTTAACCATCACAGGAATCCTACAAAATTATAAAAACTTCTAAAAATTATATTTTAGGCTATTTTACTAATTAATTACCTTTAAATTAACTTAAATCTAATTTAAATAATTAAAATAAGAAAAATGGAAAATGAACAGTAGAAACTAAAAATATATTTTCTAAAAGTCTTAACTAATTTATAAAACTTAGAAAAATTATAAAAACCTACTGTTGTTACTAAAAATTTAAGAAAACTAATTAATAACTAATATTACCTAATTAATTATTTAAACTACTTTTAAATCTAATAAATAGTAAACTGATTAGGAAAAATCTAAGAAAATTATTTTAAATACTTAAAGGTACTAGAAAATTAAGAAAATTATAAAAATGGAAAAGTGCTTATAAATAAGCTGAAATGAAAAATAAAAAAGATAGATTCTATTAAATAGAAGCTATCACTATTCTTATGTTTGGTTTTTTTGTGTTTTTCTTTTTGACAGCTAAATACAAGATGAAAATAAGTAACTTTTGTGAAACAACTTTTTATCTAGCTTAAAAATAAGCTGTGTGCACCCCCTTATCCAAAATAGTTTGACTTTCTTTGACTGAGTAGGCAAACAAGCTCAAATGAGTATATGTGGGGTCCAATGAAGTTAATTAAGGTACAAATAAGTTACTTAGACTTAAATAAGCTAAAAACAACAAGCTATGACCACTGATAAGCTAATAAGAAAGAAATAAGCACTTTGATGATTGAACTTAAACACGGAATTGGGACAAACTTTGGGGTTGATTCCAGGTGGGGTCCACTGATGTCTAGGTCAAACTAAAGGTCAAGACTTGTAGCCTGGTAGGAGATGGGTTGGGAAAACCCAAAATGAGTCACTGGGACCCACTGAGGTGGCCTACAACAGCCACAGAAGGTGTTGGTGTTGTGGTGGTATGCTGGTGCAGGGGAGGTCAGTCCCCCTGCAAGTGTGTTTGGAGGTGTGTGGAGCCCAAACAAAAAATCACAAAAATTAAGTGATTGTGGGATCTTAGAGATGAGCTGAGATATTACAAGTCCTAAAAAGCCCAAGGTCTAGATCCTTATCCTAAAATCACAAATATTCATCCCATTTTGAGCAAAATCTGACAAATGCAAATTTGACTTTTTATCTTTCGATGAAGAGTTGACTTTGGTGAACTTTGGTGCTAATTTACTTACTGATTAAGTAATATTAAGCTAATAAGTGATGAAAATAAGCTTGGTAATCAACTTTCAAACCAATATGAGGATTATGGAACCAAAACTTGAAACAGATTAACAAGTGAGATCCAAATTAAGTTGATTTGGACTTTTGATGAAACAAGGCCAAATTTTATGGTTGTTCTGAGTCTATATGATCCTTGTAGGCATGTACAATCAAAAAACAACACCACATATGAACTACAACACCAAGTATTTTGCTGAAACAAACACTCCTTTTAAGGACTGATTTTAAAGTTTTCAAAGAGATTCAAGGTTTTAATCCACAAACTTGGTTCCAGAAATTCACTTAAGCTAGGTTAAGCTGAATCAAATACCTATTCACCGGTTTTAACCACTAATACACAAGATGACACTATTATAGCTACAATGGCAGTTTGAACAAAGATAATGAGCAACTAAGATATCTAAGTACTAACAACTAATTTCAAAGCACAATCTTAAATAATAACACCTAATAAACACAAATAACACAGAATAACAAGCAAGCACAGAGATCATAAGATATTAAGATTTGAGAGGAAATTCAAAATAAGCAAATCTTACAAATCACCCTTAGCTTGAACAAAGGGTTTTCCACAGATGCCTATCTTTAGATAGGCTATTCCACTTCCAATCTTGCCCTTCAATGCTTCACAATACCTGAAATCAAACTCAATAACAAACACAGTTGACTATTGTTGACTTTTTTATATTTTTGATTTTTTTCTAGTAATACTGGATTTTATGGTCTCTAAATGCTTTAATAAGCTTGCTTGGATACTACATGAGCTTAAGAGTCCATGGTTTAAACATAAACAACAACAGTATAGGATTTAGATTTTGACATAAAAAAGGAAAATTGCATAAACAATAAGAGTTAAGCAAACATGATTTTATTACTTGAAAAACTTAAGATTACAGCTTAATTGACTAACCAAACGCTTAAAAGCTTTAATATTACACTAGAATTCAAATGCTTAATTATACGACATACAATTTAACTAATTAAACTACTTGGCTTCTTCCTTGCATTCTTCTCTCTTTTATAGGCCACCATTAGGGTTTCTACACTTCTCTGATCAAATACCATCAACAATTGTAGCCCTTGGATCACTGAGATGGTCTAATTGGATGCCACGTGTTTTGGCGGGAAAGCTTTATTTTGTAATTGGCTCTGGTAATCAGACAAGAGGGGGTTGTGCATTAAATGCTGATGTGAGGGTAGGTGCAGAGGTGGTGGGATGGTGATGATGGGTTTATTTCAAGTAGAGGGGGGGGGATAAGGTGGTTTTTGGTGCGTGGTTTTGCAGGGGAGAGGGAAGGAGGGAAGGTGGTTTGGGGTTTGACTGGTATTTGACCAGCGTCAAACGTTGACCCGTTTTTATTAATAAAAGGGTGTGGGCTGCTTGTGGAGTGGGCCAAATATAGAGGAGGTGGGCTTGGTGGTTATTGGATTGGATTTGGTTTTCTTTTTGGGTAATAATACTTAAGGATCCGGTTTGGTTTTAGTTTCACAAGGACCAAATTTGTAATTTGCCGAAAGTTGGAGGGTGAGTTTTGGCAATTTTCCAAAGTTTCCATAACATCCATTTTTGCCAAATGATGAATAGTATGAGGTCCAAGGTTGACTTTTCCATTTAAATTTCACCAGGGAGTAAATTTGCCAAACTTTGAAACTTCAGGGACTTGTTGTGTAATTTCACCAAACTTTTCCAGCAAGGACCAATCCTGTCACATATAAGAAGTACAAGGACAAAATTTGTTTTTCTCAAAGTTTTAATATCCCAGGGACCATTTTTGACAATTTTCGAAACTTCAGGGACTAAACTTGACATTTTGTGAAAGTTTGCACCAAAGGACTAATTATGTAACTTTTTGATTTTAAAGGACCTTTGGTGACTTTTTCAAGTTTTTAGAGCAGCTAGGGACTAGATTTGACAACTTTTGAAAGTTGAGGGACAGAAACTGCCAATTATGCAAACTTTGTACGTTTTTCATTTGTTTTTTATTATTTTGCATTTGAAACATGTAAAACACATTCCTGGGATATTTTCTCTATTTTGATACAATATTGAGTGTTTTTAGATGTTTTGGCAGCTTAGAAAAGGTAAAAATGATGAGTATTTACACACTCATCAATCCCCCACACTAAAACATTACTAGTCCCTAGCAATCTTTTGAGAAAAACTATGTGATTTTGAGCAAACCACCAGCTGTCAGCGAATTTGATTTGTCTTTACCAAAAGCCGTTTGCTTCTGGACTAGCCAACTCTTGATGGACTAAGTCAACATCTTGGTGAGCTGATTACCAATTATGGTTTTTTCACGGCCTTTACCACAAGCCGTAATCTTGCGGGCTAGCCAACTCATTTGCTTTTGAGGATATGGGGTGTTGAGGAACCATACAAATTTGGGCAAATTGCAAGCCGTCAACGGGTTTGAGATGTCTTTACCAAGAGCCGTTTGCTCCTGGACTAGCCAATCCCTTTGTCATTTAGACTTGGCGGACTGATTACCACAAAAATTTTGAAATAAAGTGAAAAAAAATTTTGAAAAATTTATGCCAAAATGGGGGTACTTAGAAAGTATTTTGTGATAAAATTCGCAAGAATTTCCCCCTCCCCCCTCCCCCCCACACTAGAACTGAATATTGTCCTCAATATTCAAAGTCCCGGCTATTATGCCGAATCTCTGAACGGAAAAAGCTAATATTCAAAGCTAACTGTGGGAATATCGATTTTATTTTCACTTTATTTATCTGTACATATAAACATTTTTCATTTTTTTTTTCATTTTTTCATTTTTTTCATTTTTTTTGAGAGATTTATATACATATTTACTTTTCAAAAGGTGGGGGACGGCCACTCCCCCACACTAGAGTGGTAGAAAGTAGAAAGAAGTCAGAGATATGGGTGAAAACCCATATATTATGCTAATTTTTGTTCACCGAGTCACTAGCTTGACTCGATCCCCGAATTCATTGGTTCATGGGGAAAGTTTGGAGATCAGGGACAACCATGGATGGTATGTCTTCTCCAAAATAATGTTTCAAACGATGACCATTCACTTTGAAGTTGGGACCTTCGGGTTGAGATAACTCAACAGTCTCGTATGGATATACTTTAGCAATAGTGAATGGTCCAGTCCATCGGGTTTTTAATTTCCCCGAGAAGATCTTTAACCTCGAATTGAAAAGAAGGACTCTGTCACCGACGTTGAAAACGCGGTTCTTAATCTTAGAGTCGTGAATCTTCTTTGTCTTTTCTTTGTAGATCAAAGAGTTCTCGTAGGCTTGATCACGAAGTTCGTTTAATTCATTGATTTGAACCTTACGGTGATCACCCGCTTTATGAAGATCATAGTTTGCATGTTTCAAGGCCCAGTAGGCTTTGTGCTCGAGCTCGATCGGTAAATGACACGCCTTCCCGTATACAAGCTTGTAGGGAGTACACCCGATGGGTGTTTTGTAAGCTGTACGGAAGGCCCAGAGTGCATCATCTAGTTTATCCGACCAGGAAGCACGGTTTTTACCTGCTGTCCTCTCAAGAATCCTTTTAATACCACGGTTGGAAACCTCCACCTGCCCACTTGTTTGTGGGTGATACGCGGTAGAAAGACGATGAGTAACACCGTACTTAAGCATGACTTTTGCAAATTGATCATTGCAAAAGTGAGTACCGCGATCACTAATGATGGCTTAGGGGGTTCCAAAATGAGCAAAGAGGGATTTCAAGAATTTTACAACAACTCGGGCATCGTTAGTGGGTAAGGCCTTAGCCTCAACCCATTTTGACAAGTAGTCAACTGCCACAAGAATGTATTTGTTTCCATG
Organism: Artemisia argyi; assembly: GCA_030686995.1. Lineage (NCBI taxonomy): Eukaryota > Viridiplantae > Streptophyta > Magnoliopsida > Asterales > Asteraceae > Artemisia > Artemisia argyi. Next base: position 109,108,456 of record CM060695.1, read on the forward strand.
AGAAGATGGGAATGGCCCCATAAAATCAATGCCCCAGACGTCAAAGATTTCACAAACTTGAATGGCATTTTGTGGCATTTCGTTCTTTTGTGAAATATTCCCGTGACGCTGACAAGAGTCACAAGCTTTGACTAGCTCGTGGGCATCCTTATAGATTGTGGGCCAATAGAAACCGGAATCAAACACCTTTTTGGCGGTGTAGTTAGGACTATGGTGGCCCCCGGTGGGTCCAGCATGGCAAGCCTTGAGAATATCAGCGGCTTCCTGTCCGTATACACATCGCCTGAAGACTTTATCGGCACAGATTTTGAAGAGATAGGGGTCGTCCCAAAAGTAAAGTTTAACATCTTTGAAAAATTTGTTCTTCTGTTGGGATGTCAACCCCTTCACGATGAAGTTACCCGCATGGTAATTTGCAAAGTCGGCAAACCATGGGGTAGTAGAGTCACCACGAAAAGCAACCGCATTGAGTGTCTCGAGAGGAAATGTTTCATTTATTTCCTTTTTCTCGGACACATCCTGATGAGGGTTTTCTAATCGTGAGAGATGATCAGCAGCAAGGTTCTCGGCTCCTTTTTTTATCACGGATAATGATATCAAATTCCTGGAGGAGGAGAACCCAACGGAGTAGCCTCGGCTTTGCATCTTGCTTTGCAAATAGGTACTTCAAAGCCGAATGATCCGTGTACACTACACATTTGGTCAGGATTAGGTATGACCGGAATTTTTCAAAGGCATACACCACAGCTAGGAGTTCTTTTTCAGTGGTGGTGTAATGACTATGAGCCTCGGTCATAGTTTTGCTTGCATAGTGTATAGGCTGAAAGTATTTTGCTTTTCGTTGCCCCAAGACCGTACCTATGGCAAAATCACTAGCATCGCACATAAGCTCAAAGGGTAGGTCCCAATCGGGGGCAACAAGAATCGGTGCCTCGGTAAGCTTTTTCTTTAATGTTTCAAAAGCTTCGATGCACTCAGGAGAGAAGATGAAAGGAGCATCCTTCTCGAGGAGATGGGTCATAGGCCGGGCAATCTTAGAGAAATCTTGGATAAACCTACGGTAGAAGCCGGCATAACCCAAAAAGCTCCTAACACCTTTAACGGTGGTGGGATGAGGTAATTTAGCGATGAAATCGATTTTGGCTCTGTCAACCTCAATCCTGTTTTTTGAAATTTTATGGGCGAGGACAATGCCCTCTTTGACCATAAAGTGGCTCTTCTCCCAGTTGAGACTTAAATTCGTTTCTTTGCAATATTTAAGCATCTGTTCCAAGTGGGAGAGACAAGACTGGAATGAATCCCCGATGACTGAAAAGTCATCCATGAATACCTCCATGGGTTTCCCGATCATGTCAGAAAAGATAGACATCATGCACCTCTGGAACGTGCCTGGTGCATTACATAAGCCGAAAGGCATACGTCTATAAGCAAAAGTTCCGTAGGGGCATGTGAAGGTAGTCTTCTCTTGATCCTGTGGATCAATGGGGATTTGGAAGTAACCCGAAAAACCATCGAGGAAGCAGTAGTATTCGTTCCCCGCTAATCTTTCAAGCATCTGGTCCATAAAAGGGAGAGGAAAATGGTCTTTACGGGTGGCTTCATTCAACTTTCGATAGTCAATACATACTCGCCAACCCGTGACCAAACGAGTCGGGATCAACTCGTTTTCCTCATTGGTGACAACGGTTATGCCACCCTTTTTAGGAACACAATGAATTGGGCTAACCCAAGGACTGTCAGATATAGGGTAAATCAATCCCGCATCAAGAAGTTTTAAAACCTCTTGTTTGATAACTTCGTAGATTTTGGGATTTACCCTTCTCTGTTGTTGCACTGCTGGCTTAAAATCATCCTCCATTAAGATTTTGTGTGTACAAAAGTCCGGGCTTATGCCCTTAATGTTAGAGAGTTTCCAAGCAATTGCTTGCTTGTTTGCCTTAAGAACCTTTAGGAATGCATCCTTTTCCTCATCTTTTAAGTCTTTAGCAATAATGATGGGTAATTTATCATCACCCTCCAGAAATGCATATTCTAGATGAGGAGGCAAGTCCTTGAGCTCAACCTCAGGAAATTCTTCAGATTTTTCAGATTTTTCAATAGACTTAATTTCCTCTTTATGAAGTATTTTGGGAGACAGAGAGGGTGAAGGATCGTCATTTAACAATCTTTCAAGAAGAAGAATGTCCCCCTCCGGGTCAAGATAGTTTTCATCAACCCCATTTGGGATTGAGCTATCCTAAGCAAGGAAAGCCTCGACCTCTTCCAGAAGGAGGTCACTTCCCTCAAACGGAGTGAGGGAAGGGGAAGAGTCGGAAATGATAGGATCAGTAGAAAGAGTAGTACTGCCACTTGCTGAGAAACCAAGGACTTCTTGAGAATACTCCTCAGACGCAACATCGATGATGTCAATTCGGTTAACCGTTTCAGCGTCATAGTTGGAGGAGTATCTTGAAGTCTAATCAAGATTGAATGTGATGGCTTCACCACCAACATGTAGAGTGATTTCTTCTTCGAATACATCGATTAAAGCACGACCCGTTCTTAAGAATACCCTCCCGAGAATGAGAGGAACTCTTGGGTCAGCATCGAAATCAACAATCACGAAATCTGCCGGAAAATGGAACTTTCCTACTTTCACGAAGATATCTTCGGCATTGCCGAGAGGACGAGATATAGTACGGTCTGCAAGCTCGAGTGTCATGCAGGTCGGAGTGAGAGCAGGAAGAGAGAGTCTTTTCCAGACTGTGTATGGCATCAGGTTAATGCTTGCGCCAAGATCGGCCAAGGCAAAGCATTCAACCATCCCCGGGAAAATACAAGGAATGAGAAATTTCCCGGGATCTCCAAGCTTTTTGGGAAGCTTTTTCAAGAGCACTGCTAAGCAATGCTCGTTAAGTGGAGTTTTTGCCATCTCACAGAGTTTTTCTTTGTTGCTTATCAGATTTTTTATTGTTGAATCAAATTTAGGCATGAGAAGAAGAGCATCTGCGAAGCTAATATCAAAGTGTAATTCTTGGAAAATTTGATAAAATTTTTCCATCTGATGATTAGCTCTTTCGCGGTTCTATTGATCATTCATACGTGAACGATATGGAATTGACGGTTTAGGATCGTTCTTTGGAATTTCATCAGAACTCACAGGATGATCAAATACAACTTTTGACTTACGAGTCGGGACCGGGACAACTTGAGGGTGGACGTTGTTGGTACCTCCGTTATTAGTAGGAAGTACCATGTCTGTGGTAACCTCAGGTTCACGTTCCGCTACCTTAGTAGGAGGAGAAGAAGAGGTAGAGGGAATCGCGGGTCCATTGTATGACACACCACTTCGGGTAGTGATCGCTTTGACATCGCCCCTCGGGTTAGCGATCGTGTTGCTTGGTAGTGTACCCGAGCCCGAGGGTCGATCATTTAAATACTTCTGAAGCTTAGAGATCTTGCTAATCAATAACCGATTCGTTTCCTCTTGTGCTTTCATGAATTGTTTTAGCACTTCATCGGAAGAAGACGAGGGTGGAACAACCTTTTGATTTTGATTAGGAAGATTTTGAACACGGTTGTTTTGAAAATTCCCTTGATTTTGATTGTTGTTACCCTGAAAATTGTTTCTGTGATTGAAATTACCCTGATTGTAATTCCCTTGATTTTGGTTTCTTTGAAAATTTCCTTGAAAACCTTGATTTTGATTGCCATTTTGAAAATTGTTTTGATTAAACTGGCCTTGATTTTGGTTCGGGTTTTGGAAATTTGAGTTTTGACCTTGGTTAAAATTCTGATTCTAGTTACGGTTTTGATTTTGGTTAAAACCGGGAGGTCCGAGAAAATTGTTGGAACGATAGCTTAAGAGATTACGGTCCCCTTTTGGTTGGTAAGAATTACCCCCCATGTTGTAGGAACCGTGAGCTGCATAAACGTTCTCTTGAGGAAAACCAGCAGTGGCTGGACACTCGGAATAAAGATGTGGGCCCCCACAAGTTTCACAACTTCGGGCTACAACTTTTACTTGTTGATTTTGAACCTGATTTTGCATCGTTTGGTTCATTCTTAACACAGCCGTAGAAATATCATCCATCTTTTTGGTGAGAGCAATTATTTCAGAAGATGATGGTGAAGGAATGATTGATTTACATGACTCATCCCTCTCCGCCGAGGAAACCCAAAAGTTATGGTGGGCAGTCATGTTCTCAATTAAGTCATAGCATTCTTCGGGACGCCTTTTCATAAAGGTCCCACTAGCAGCAGCATTGAGAATATCCCGGTGCCTCAATGTCAGACCATTATAGAAGGTATCTATGATGGTAACTTGTAACATATTGTGGTTAGGGCACCGATCAATAGCTAGCTTATAACGTTCCCAAGCCTCAAAAAGAGACTCATCGGGACGTTGCCGGAAGTTGCTGATATCATTTCGTAACTTGGTAACCATGGAAGGTGGAAAATATTTTGCTAAAAACTTGGTTACCATTTCATCAAAGGTACGAATAGAATTCTTTGGGAGTTGGTCAAACCATGCAGTGGCATGATGAGTGAGAGAATAGGGGAAGAGATACAGCCGTAGGGCATCATCGGTGACACCATGCTGTTTCATGCTTTGGGTGACCGTAAGGTATTTATCAAGATGCTTGTTAGCATCGTCACCCGGTAATCCGTGAAATTGATACGAATTCTGGACTTGTTGGATCATGAGGTGCTTGAGGCCAAAGTCTGTAGCCTCAATAGTGAGTGGTGCAATAGGCCCGCCCCTACCTTGCATGGTAGGCTGGCACAGCTCCTCCATCGTTCGGAGATCGGGAGCTGGGTCATCCCTGGGAGGGTCAGGAGGTGGTAATTGTGGTGGTGGCCCACCGGCTATTTCGGTTTTTGGTTCTTCTGTAACAGTACGTAGCTCGGGTACGTTTTTCTGATGTTTACGTTTTGTTTGTAACCGAGTGCGCATGCACTAAAAACGATTTTTTCAAAACAAGATCGAGGCAAAACCACAGTGAACTTAAACTAATAATCACAAGTGAATGGCTTCTTTAAAAAAGGTACACCACTCACATGGATACAAAGGCAAGTTTTAATCTTAAGTTTGGGAACTTATTATGTCCACACCCCTAGTTGGTAGGTGTTCAGCCTTGGTTTGCGGTGGTAAGATTTTATGTATTTATTAATTTGAAAAACTGTTTTAGGCTTATGGGTGTGTGTGCAGAAAACTTTGGGAATTATATTTTTGGACCTGATTCGTTAACCAAAATCGTTCTTTTAAGACTACTCGCAGGCTGGCGGGAGGAAGTAAATAGGTTTCCTCTTCAGTTCGCAATTTAATGTCAGAACTTACCTTAAACCAACTGTTTCAGGTTGTAATCTTAAAGAAAACGAAGTAATTTAACTTCACAGTTTGTTTTGTTGTTTTTGATTTTTTTTTTTGGTGTTGTTAACACTTCAGGAAAAGTGTTAATGAACTTTTTTAATATGATTGATATTTTTACAAAAACTTTTTACAAATTGTGTGAAATTTGTACAGGGAGGGTTTTGAAAACCACTAAACTTAAAACGATTTTAAAAACACGCAACAACCTCCCCGGCAGCGGCGCCAAAATTTGATTGGTCTCAAAACAGTCAGATATTTTTGACCAAGGTCAATAAGTCAAAGATAGCCTCGTTCCAATTCTCCGGTGAGAGTATAGTGTGTCCCCGGGTCGTTATGTCCCAACGAGGTTGAAATGGTGTTTTTGGAAAACGTTTTTGGGAATGAGTGGCACTAAGGACAGTAGCCAAGATGATATGGAATTGATTTTGCTACAGATATTTTGGTATTTGTACAACGATATAATATTCACAAAAACAGATACACAGATATATGCATAATTTCACAATTTGGGATCACGTAACAGACAGAAAAGTGAGATTTATCAGATTACAAACTACAGGGGGTGCAAGTGAATTTTTGAAAACTTAAAATTTAAAAGAAAAGTTAAAATGAAAATGAAATGATAAAAATGATTATTTTACTATTTAAATATTATTTAATTAATAAAACTAATTAAAATGTAATTTAAACCTAATTTAAATTAACTAAAAATTACAAGGATTACAAATTAAACTAAAAACTTGCAAAAATAATTTCTAAACTTAAAAATGAACTTGAAGAAAGTATAAAAAATAAAAATAAATATTTTTGTCTTTTTATGAGTTTTTTATTAATGAAAAACTATTTATATTAATTAAACTATTTTAAATTACTAATAATACTAAATTAACTTAGAAAATTATGAGAAAATTTATAAAACTACTTAACCATCACAGGAACCCTACAAAATTATAAAAACTTCTAAAAATTATATTTTAGGCTATTTTACTAATTAATTACCTTTTAATTAACTTAAATCTAATTTAAATAATTAAAATAAGAAAAATGGAAAATGAACAGTAGAAACTAAAAATATATTTTCTAAAAGTCTTAACTAATTTATAAAACTTAGAAATATTATAAAAACCTACTGTTGTTACTAAAAATTTAAGAAAACTAATTAATAACTAATATTACCTAATTAATTATTTAAACTACTTTTAAATCTAATAAAAGGTAAACTGATTAGGAAAAATCTAAGAAAATTATTTTAAATACTTAAAGGTACTAGAAAATTAAGAAAATTATAAAAATGGAAAAGTGCTTATAAATAAGCTGAAATGAAAAATGAAAAAGATAGATTCTATTAAATAGAAGCTATCACTATTCTTATGTTTGGTTTTTTTGTGTTTTTCTTTTTGACAGCTAAATACAAGATGAAAATAAGTAACTTTCGTGAAACAACTTTTTATCTAGCTTAAAAATAAGCTGTGTGCACCTCCTTATCCAAAACAGTTTGACGTTCTTTGACTGAGTAGGTAAACAAGCTCAAATGAGTATATGTAGTGTCCACTGATGTTAATTAAGGTACAAATAAGTTACTTAGACTTAAATAAGCTAAAAACAACAAGCTATGACCACTGATAAGCTAATAAGAAAGAAATAAGCACTTTGATGATTGAACTTAAACACAGAATTGGAACAAACTTTGGGGTTGATTCCAGGTGGGGTCCACTAATGTCTAGGTCAAACTAAAGGTCAAGACTTGTAGCCTGGTAGGAGGGGGTTGGGAAAACCCAAAATGAGTCACTGGGACCCACTGAGGTGGCCTACGACAGCCACCAAAGGTGGTGGTGTTGTGGTGGTATGCTGGTGCACGGGAGGTCAGTCCCCCTGCAAGTGTGTTTGGAGGTGTGTGGAGCCCAAACAAAAAATCACAAAAATTAAGTGATTGTGGGATCTTAGAGATGAGCTGAGATATTACAAGTCCTAAAAAGCACAATGTCTAGATCCTTATCCTAAAATCACAAATATTCATCCCATTTTGAGCAAAATCTGACAAATGCAAATTTGACTTTTTATCTTTTGATGAAGAGTTGACTTTGGTGAACTTTGGTGCTAATTTACTTACTGATTAAGTAATGTTAAGCTAATAAGTGATGAAAATAAGCTAGGTAATCAACTTTCAATCCAATATGAGGATTATGGAACCAAAACTTGAAACAGATTAACAAGTGAGATCCAAATTAAGTTGATTTGGACTTTTGATGAAACAAGGCCAAATTTTATGGTTGTTCTGAGTCTATATGATCCTAGTAGGCATGTACAATCAGAAAACAACACCACATATGAACTAAACCACCAAGTATTTTACTGAAACAAACACTCCTTTTAAGGACTGATTTTAAAGTTTTCAAAGAGATTCAAGGTTTTAATCCACAAACTTGGTTCCAGAACTTCACTTAAGCTAGGTTAAGCTGAATCAAACACCTATTCACTGGTTTTAACCACTAATACACAAGATGACACTATTATAGCTACAATGGCAGTTCGAACAAAGATAATGAGCAACTAAGATATCTAAGTACTAACAACTAATTTCAAAGCACAATCTTAACTAATAACACCAAATAAACACAAATAACATAGAATAACAAGCAAGCACAGAGATCATAAGATATTAAGATTTGAGAGGAAATTCAAAATAAGCAAATCTTACAAATCACCCTTAGCTTGAACAAAGGGTTTTCCACAGATGCCTATCTTTAGATAGGCTATTCCACTTCCAATCTTGCCCTTCAATGCTTCACAATACCTGAAATCAAACTCAATAACAAACACAGTTGACTATTGTTGACTTTTTTATATTTTTGATTTTTTCTAGTAATACTGGATTTTATGGTCTCTAAAAGCTTTAATAAGCTTCCTTGGATCCTACATGAGCTTAAGAGTCCATGGTTTAAACATAAACAACAACAGAATAGGATTTAGATTTTGACATAAAAAAGGAAAATTGCATAAACAATAAGAGTTAAGCAAACTTGATTTTATTACTTGAAAAACTTAAGATTATAGCTTAATTGACTAACCAAACGCTTAAAAGCTTTAATATTACACTAGAATTCAAATGCTTAATTATACGACATACAATTTAACTAATTAAACTACTTGGCTTCTTCCTTGCATTCTTCTCTCTTTTATAGGCCACCATTAGGGTTTCTACACTTCTTTGATCAAATCCCATCAACAATTGTAGCCCTTCGATCACTGAGATGCTCTAATTGGATGCCACGTGTTTTGGCAGGAAAGCTTTATTTTGCAATTGGCTCTGGTAATCAGACAAGGGGGTGGTGCATTAAATGCTGATGTGAGGGTAGGTGCAGAGGTGCTGGGATGGTGATGATGGGTTTATTTCAAGTGGAGGGGGGGATAAGGTAGTTTTTGGTGCGTGGTTTTGCAGGGGAGAGGGTGGGAGGGAAGGTGGTTTGGGGTTTGACTGGTATTTGACCAGGGTCAAACGTTGACCCGTTTTTATTAATAAAAGGGTGTGGGCTGCCTGTTGAGTGGGCCAAATTTAGGGGAGGTGGGCTTGGTGGTTAATGGATTGGATTTGGTTTTCTTTTTGGGTAATAATACTTAAGGATCCGGTTTGGTTTTAGTTTCACAAGGACCAAATTTGTAATTTGCCGAAAGTTGGAGGGTGAGTTTTGGCAATTTTCCAAAGTTTCCATAAGGTCCATTTTTGCCAAATGATGAATAGTATGAGGTCCAAGGTTGACTTTTCCATTTAAATTTCACCAGGGACTAAATTTGCCAAACTTTGAAACTTTAGGGACTTGTTGTGTAATTTCACCAAACTTTTCCACCAAGGACCAATCCTGTCACATATGAGAAGTACAAGGACAAAATTTGTTTTTCTCAAAGTTTTAATATCCCAGGGACCATTTTTGACAATTTTCCAAACTTTAGGGACTAAACTTGACATTTTTGAAAGTTTGCACCAAAGGACTAATTATGTAACTTTTTTATTTTAAAGGACCTTTGGTGACTTTTTCAAGTTTTTAGAACAGCCAGGGACTAGATTTGACAACTTTTGAAAGTTGAGGGACTGAAACTGCCAATTATGCATACTTTGTACATTTTTCATTTGTTTTTGATTATTTTGCATTTGAAACATGTAAAACACATTCCTGGGATATTTTCACTATTTTGATACAATATTGAGTGTTTTTAGATGTTTTGGCAGCTCAGAATAGGTAAAAATGATGAGTATTTACACACTCATCATAGGGGATGGTGAACAGTGGTCCTAGGGTGGTGTTTGACCTGGTGTTGACTGGGTATAATATTAAAAGGGGTGGGGTATGGGCCGGATGTTTTTTGGGCCAGGGAAATGGTATGGGTGGATGGGCTTGTGGTGGATCAGACTATGGTTTGTTTGGTTTGGATTGTTTGGTTTAAAAAGGGTCCATGTATTTTACTTATTTATCACAAGGACCATTCATGCAAAATCTGAAACATGAGGGGCTGAAAATGTCACTTTTCCAAAAGTACTCATAAGGTCTAACATTTCCAAACTCCAATAATACAAGGACAATAAAAGTTAAATTTCCATAATTTTAAATCCCGAGGACCAAAAATGCAAAATGTGAAAGTAAAGGGACCAAACATGTAAATTTCCCAAACTTTCATCCCAAGGACTAAAATTAACTTTTGTGACTTCCCAAGGACTCAAAAATGATTTTTCTTTCAAAAATATTTCACCAGGGACCAATCTTGCCAAAGTTTGAAACTCCAGGGACCAAAATTGTAAATTTCCAAAACTTTTGAGATTTTTCACCAAAGGACTAAATATGACAACTTATGATTTCAAAAGGACCTTTGGTGACTTTTCTTTCCAAATAAGTGCTTAGGGACTATTTTTGCCAATTTTTAAAAGTTGGGGGACTGAAACTGCCAATTTTGCAAACTTTGTACGTTTTTCATCTTTTTTTCTCTTTTTGCATCTAAAACATATAAAACACAATTTTAAAATATTTTCAGTAATTTGATGCATTTCTGAGTGTTTTTGTATGTTTTGCAGTTCAGATTTGACCAAAAATGATTGAGTGTTTGAGCACTCATCAATCCCCCACACTAAACTATTGCTAGTCCCTAGCAATAAACTGTGTTGAAAATTTAATGGATTTTAAACTCTTTACCAAAAGCCATCACTTCTGGAGTAGCTAGATGTATCGATTCAAGTAAGAACTATGGTCCACCTGATAACCATGTGATTTTGAGCAAACCACCAGCTGTCAACAGATTTGATTCCTCTTTACCAAAAGCCATTTGCTTCTGGACTAGCCAACTCTTGATGGACAAAGTCAACATCTTGGTGAGCTGATTACCAATTATGGTTTTTCCACTGCCTTTACCACAAGCCATAATCTTGCGGGCTAGCCCACTCATTCGCTTTTTAGGATATGGCGAGTTGAGGTACCATACAATTTTGGGCAAATTGCAAGCCGTAAACGGATTTGATATATTCTTACCAAGAGCCGTTTGCTCCTGGATTAGACAAGGCGGACTGATAACCAAAAAATTTTGAAGCACAAGTGAAAAAATTTTAAAATTTTTGAGATTTTGGCTAAAAACGGGGGTACTAGGTAGTAAAATGTGATAAAATTCGCTAGAATACCCCCGACACTTAGCATGAATATTGTCCTCAATATTCAAAGTCCCGGCTATTATGCCGACTCTTTGAACGTAAAAGGGCAACATTACAAGCGAAATGTGGAAACACCAGTTTGTATTTTCACTGTATTTGTAACCATAACAGGGGTAACTCCCCCACACTTAGGGTGAAAACCCTAAGTAAATGCTACTGTTTTTGTTTACCGAGTCGCTAGCTTGACTCGACCCCGAATTCATTTGTCCTTGGGGAAGCATGATGTGGAAGAAACAATCTCCATCGAACTTTCATTCAAGATGTTTTGACAAACATATGAAGCACGTGAAAGTTCCACACTGATGAGATAAGTATCCGGCTCAAGATAATGATACATGAAAATGCCGGGATCAAAGATGGTATCTTCATTCCCGAATGAGTGAAGAAGAGAGGAAGGCACCTCGAGAGCAGGCTCATTAGCCTGATTTTGGATTTCAAGGGTTAAGCTCAAAAACATCCCGGGAGGGTGGGTGGGAATTTGCAAATTCTCATGATTGAGTGTATCTCCCCCCGGGTTATCATACTCCGGAGGAGTCATGATAATGTGATCAATGACGGGCTCAGATGGTATTTCATCAACATCACTGATGTCTCCATAAGATAAAGAATTTTCATCAGTGGGTGAATCACTAAGCCCGATATTGAGATAGGAATTGAGTGATGGATCATCATCATTCAATAAGCTTTCAAGGAAAAGAATATCCCCCTCAGAATCAAGATAGTTATCATCAACTTCATACAAAGTTGAACTATCTAGAGCAAGGAATGCTTCGACTTCTTCCATATCATCTTTGAAATCAAAGAGATAATCATCACCTCCCGATGGAAGTGGATTAGTGTGAGTGAGTTCATCCGCGAACTCCTCGAGAAGAAAGTAAACATTAGTGTGGGGAAAGGATGCATCAACATACTCAATGTCTCCAAAAGATAAATAATCATCACTGGAATCAGAGACAGTCTCAATTTAATCATTTGGATTATCAGGGGATAAAGGAATATCACACAAATGATCAAAAGTCCCCTGTGACTCTCTCGGGATTGGGACAAGGATTTCAACACTAGACTTTATTAATTTTTCAGATTCCTTATTAGGAACAGTGCTAAGATGCTCATCCCCCATGTATTGAGAGTGAGTGTGAACTTCGGGTGTGATAACAACAGACTGAGGGAGATGAGAGGAGCTAGCATTCATGGATTGTACAAGTTCCATTTGATCTTCTGCTAGTAATTTCTCCATCTCATTATTTTCTCCCTGATTTTCAATGGGAGGAATCACAAATGATGAATCTGACGAACCCTTATAAAATTGAAGGATATCAAGGGTGTCTTCATTATCACTATCATCATCACAGTCTAGAAGAGCAGCTTGACGAAATTTGGCACGTGTTATAGCTGCTTGTTCTAAGACAAGTAATTCTTCCATGCTCAATTCGTTTCTAGCACCTCGTTCTTCGGCAAGTAATTCTGCCATAGATTTCTCACGAGAGTTTTGAAACGGTGTAGTAACCAACTCCTCCTTAAGTTCTTTTAATATATCAAGAGCCTTTAGTAAAAGGTCTTGCTTAGTATCATGAGGAGTTATGTGAATCATTTGGTACTATGGAGGTTGGTCTGAAAACGAATAGTCGTAATTGTTACAAGGAAATGGATTCCTTGTTTGACAATTCGAGCTAGAGTGTGGACCTCCACAGTAATCACAACAGTGAAACTGATGTGGCTGTGGGTTGTATGTGCTTGAGTTATAATTGTTATCCGGAAACTGCTCATAGACAAGCGTATTTCCCGATTGACAATCAGAACTGTAATGTTAACCACCACAGTACTTACAACAGTAAAACTGCTGAGTCTCATGGTGTGGTAACTGATGAAATGAATCAGTCGTGTCATGGTAGGAATAGGGATTCTGGTTATAGACAGACCCGTTTCCTGACTCTACCATGCCACAGCTGGGGCAATTGCCACCATTATAAGGATTACCACACCAATGGCAAATAAGAAGGTGTGGATGAGACATAGAAAGAATCAAAAGTTCATAGAGGGGTAGGGATGAAGAATCAAAGATGTGAGAGGGTAAAGGAGAATGTTTTTGGATTTTTGGATAAACATTTTGTACAAATGATAAAGAAAATGTTTTTGTGTTTTTGTGTTCGTTGAAAACTGAGTTTAAAATGTTTTCGTGAACGGTTTTGTTTTTACATGAAAATATGAACAAAGGATGGTAAATTTACAAAGAAGTGAATTCCAAAATCACTAATCAGCAAACAGTTTTTTAGTAAAACGCGCACAACCTCCCAGGCAGCGGCGCCAAAATTTGATTGAGGCAAAAGCAGTCAACTAAAGTCAACCACGGATGTGGTCAACGTAGTCAAACTCCTTAGGCTCAATGCTCCGCGGAATATAGTGCTTCCCCGGGTCGTTATGTCCCGACGAGGTGTGGATGGTTAACAAACGGGTTTGTGATCGGGTGAATTTGGACAGAAAGGGGTTTGAGATTGATTAAACTAAGGAATCTACGAGGAAATAGCCTAAACAAGCTATATGAATGATTACGTGAAAGCTAAATACTTAAAAACGTTTAATATCTAAAAACGCGTACGTTCACGTTTTAAATAACGCGAACGTACAAAATAAAAAGTAAAAACTGAGATCTGAAAATCCCCAGGGGGTGAAAATGACTTTTTTACAGACTAAAGGACAAAAGAAAATTTTTAGAAAAAGAAAATTAATTTTTAAACTATTAATTATTTATTATTCATTAATTACTTATTAATCCTAATTATTAATATTTAAAATACTGAAATACAATATAATATTAATTTAATACTAGAAAAATGAAAATAAAATTTTTAAAATTATAAAATAACTAAAAACTAATTTTAAAATTAAAAATAAGTATTTTTGTCTTTTTGTGATTTTTATATTAATTAATTACTAATTATATATTAATTACCTAATTAAACTATTTTAAATTATAAAAAATAGCAAATGAACAGTAAAAATTCTAGAAAAATTTCTAAAATTATATTATATTATATAAAAGCTAGGAAAAATATAAAAACTAGGTCTTACTTAATAAAAACTAATTATGCTATTTAAAACTTAAATATTAATTAATTCTAATAAAACTAATATTAAATCTAATAAATACCAAATGATAATATAAAAATCTGATAAAATTACTAAAAATACTTTAATATGAAAGGAATTTAAGAAAAATATAAAAATGCTAAGTGCTTAAAAAGAATTTAAAAATGAAAATTTAAATTTAAATTACATTAAATAGAAACCATCACTTAAAATTAAATTGGTTTTTCTTGATTTTTCTTTTATAATACTGTTTTATAACTAAAAATAGAAAACTTTTACAAAAACAACTTTTGTGGAAATCAAAAAATAAGCACTTTGAGTGCTTATTTGCTTGGCAGTTGACTTTAGTTGACCAAGGAAGGAAATGAGCTCAAATGAGCTTAAGTGGGGTCCACTTAGGTGAAATCTGATCTAAATAAGTTGTGTGACATGTTTGAGCTAGAAAAAGCAAAAGGGTTCCACAGAATAAGCAAATAAGCTAAGAAAAGCACTTGGCTTTCTTGTTTCAAAGCAGAAAATGGGACAAACTATTGTGGTTAATTCAGGTGGGGTCCACAGGGTCCTAGGTCAGACTAAAGGTCAAAACATGAAGAGGGGCAGGAGGGGGGGTTGAAAGGAACAAAGTGGAGGCATTGGGGACCACTGAGATAGCCAGAAACCACTACCAAACTGGTGGTGATGGTGTGGTGACCTGCTGATGCAGGGGAACCCCCTGCCCTGCAGGTGTGTTTGGATCTAGCTGGGGCCCACCAGAAAAATCCTAAAAATGAAAGCAAGATGGGAACTTGGAGATGAGGTGGGGGACTATGAACTCAAGAAGTTTCAGACCCTAGAACTCACCACAAAATTCCATAAAATTAATGCAACATTTGGAAAAATATGAAATGTGCAAATTTGACTTTTTGAGGAAAACACAAAGTTTGACTTATTTGGATTTTGATTGGTTCCTAAACACTGAAAATGATGTTATAAGCTATATTATGACTGAATTAAGATGGATAAACAACTTATGAATCAAAATGGGTGAGTTTTGAGACCCAAAGACCTCAACAGTTAACTGTTGGGGGGATTGGGTGGTGATTTTGACTTTTGCTCACAAAGGGACTCAGTTAGAAGCCTTATGTGACTTAACCTAACCTAAGGTGATTCAAAGATGCCAAAACAACACTCAACAAACACCAAGATTACTGTGACAGTGCTTAACCCAAACACCCCTATACAAACTGAAATTGAAGATTTCCAAAACAAATGGACAAATTAACCCATGGAACTGATAGACAAGCCTATAGAAACAAGAAATTAGCATTAATAACTAAAAACAAACAACCAACAACACAGAAACTACTTATTGACAGATTATACTAAAAATTTGTGAAAAAGTCTTACAATATATCCAAGGCATAGACCAAAGTGAACAAGAACTCAGGCCACCATCCTATGCTCCCAAGAGCTTCTAAACCAGAACTATTCCAAACCAATTCTGCTTCCTTACTCCTTCCTTCTTCTGTTTCTCTTTTATTTTTCTATTTATATATATTTTTTTTATATTTTAGAGTTTTATGGGGAACTAAGCTAAACTTGTTCAAATCTTTTGAAAACTTAATAAGGCTTGTCAGTGGACTGAATTGAGCTTATATGAATAACAAACAACAAACTTTAACAATTTTTAGGTAAAAATGAAATTTTCACTAAAAGTGGGCATAAACTGAAATGGAGCTGGAAAACTTAAATTAAAACTTATATTGAATTTAAAATACACCAAAGATACTGAGTACAATGTTTACAACTAGGACTTACATTAAAACATGGATAATTAATTTAAAACGACATGAGAAAACTTGAAAATTGCACTAATACTAATCTAATGATTCTTTCTTCTCTTTTCTTCATATTTAAAGGTCCTGGCATGTTCCATTGACTTTCCCACTTCAATCTTGGCCGTTGGATAGCTTCATTTGATCTCAGCCATTGAATGGCATTTTGGCGGGAATTTGGATTTTTGGCAGGGTGAGTGGATTAGGTGTGGTAGTTGGGATATTTAATGAGGGGGAGGGTTGGTTTGGTGTATTAATTGAGGGTTGGTGAGTTGTTGAAAGGTTTGGAGGAGGGGGGAACACAGAGCGGGAAAAGGGGAGGTAGGGGATGGTGAACAGTGGTCCTGGGGTGGTGTTTGACCTGGTGTTGACCGGGTATAATATTAAAAGGGGTGGGGTATGGGCCGGATGTTTGTTGGGCCAGGGAAATGGTATGGGTGGATGGGCTTGTGGTGGATCAGACTATGGTTTGTTTGGTTTGGATTGTTTGGTTTAAAAAGGGTCCATGTATTTTGCTTATTTATCACAAGGACCATTCATGCAAAATCTGAAACATGAGGGGCTGAAAATATCACTTTTCCAAAAGTACTCATAAGGTCCAACATTTCCAAACTCCAATAATTCAAGGACCATAAAAGTTAAATTTCCATAATTTTAAATCCCGGGGACCAAAAATGCAAAATGTGAAAGTAGAGGGACCAAACATGTAAATTTCCCCAACTTTCATCCAAAGGACTAAAATTAACTTTTGTGACTTCCCAAGGACTCAAAAATGATTTTTCTTTCAAAAATATTTCACCAGGGACCAATCCTGCCAAAGTTTGAAACTCCAGGGACCAAAATTGTAAATTTCCAAAACTTTTGAGTTTTTTCACCAAAGGACTAAATATGACAACTTATGATTTCAAAAGGACCTTTGGTGACTTTTCTTTCCAAATAAGTGCTTAGGGACTATTTTTGCCAATTTTTGAAAGTTGGGGGACTGAAACTGCCACTTTTGCAAACTTTGTACGTTTTTCATCTGTTTTTACTCTTTTTGCATCTAAAACATATAAAACACAATTTTGAAATATTTTCAGTAATTTGATGCATTTCTGAGTGTTTTTGTATGTTTTGTAGTTCAGATTTGACCAAAAATGATGAGTGTTTGAGCACTCATCAGTTATAAGAGAATTATAATACCCTAAGTTCTACCTTGTCACTAAAAGATTTAATATTAAATATAACCTAAGTATTAGAACTTTATACATTGGAGAGCTACTTATTATTAAATCTAACTTGTGATATATATAAAATTTACATAACGTATGGATCCTAGACAATTATCACGCCTAACATGTTACTAAATGGACCAAAAATTTTATTTGAAACATGTACATAATATATATATATATATATATATATATATATATATATATATATATATATATATATATAATAAGAGATTAATATACTTTTGAATTTAAAGAAATCTCCTGGTCTTTGAGTCTTCCTGATTACTCGATCTTCTTCTCCTATTTCTCCCTCTCAACCTCACTTGTTACGCCAGAATATCTTACACAAAACCCTAAACACCAAACTAGTGGCGGCATAATTATTTCTCTTCATTTCGGCTGTGGTTTTCTGTGGTACGAAGATATACAAAAATGTATACAAAGGAGGTCGTGGTGAGGAGGTTTTGATCGTGGTCTGGCTAGTTCAAAAAGTAGATATCGGTTGAGTTTCTTTCTAGTTCGAGAAGGGTGTTGGGTCTTCGTATTCTTTCTGGTTTGTGGGTGTACTGAACGTGGGTTCAACATTGGTTTGGTTAGATTGGTTTCGGTTCTGTTAGGTCATTTCTTCCTCTCCTTGTCACGCTTCAAGGGTAACCGTATGATTCCTTGTTCGACATTCTTTTATTTTTATCAATATATATAAGCCTATAACATGTTATAAACAAGGACTATATGAATCGGTTTAATATATTAGATGCCACCTGAGAAATTAATAAGAAGCATGATTGTGAACTTAATACCTGTTGGTGGAATATGTTCCATTTCGGCATCGCGACACTCATTTTTACCTTTAAATTATGCACTAAAATCTGGTTATAAAACATACAGAATAACGATGGGAGATACATGTTTATTTGGCTATTATACTTTTCGACTTATATTCATTCAATCAATAACATGTTACATGAATAAACAATGAATCGGTTTAGATTGCATGCATGTTTATAAGTGTCGAATCGGTTCTGTTTAAAGCCTTTAAATCGGTCGCAAACTACATTTTGATTTGGTTATTTGTAGTATACTCATAAACATACCATGTATGGTTCTTGTAATTTATGGATCGAATTAGATGAAGAGATTAGAGAGATGTACAAAGATAGTTGGGAGCCTTTTCTTGAGAGAGAAACAAGAAGAATATTAGATTAAGTGAAAGGTCCAACCCTCTCTACATGTGGAGAGGGGTATTTATACTAAACTACAAACGCCCACACCCGGGTTGTGGATCAGGCATATAGTGGGTAAAGACCCATCCTTCTTCCACGGTGTTACTTAAACTAATACTAACTAACTAATATATAAACTAACTACGGGCTAACTTAATGCTATTACAATAATTAGGTGACCGAGACTTTTACAGGAATATTTGTATTCCTAACAATCTCCCCTTAAGTGAGCTCACCATGGAAATTAAGATCTTTGATCTTCAAGCATTCCTAAGTCTTTGTAGCTCGTAGGTTCTGATTCTTCACTTTTCGGCACACTTTGTACTTCAACCAAGCGAACTTGTGATTTGGATTCCTTTGTGATACGTGATATGTGATCTTTGAGCTTCTTTGAGATCATCAGCCATAGTAAACCTCCAAGCTCATCCACAGTAGTATCGCCTTCATGTGACGTAGTGACTTTAGGACCATCATGCTCACACCCTTCTGGATCAGGAGACATTACATTAGAGATGTGGATCAGGAGACTTATTCATCAGAGTTGCGGAAACGTTGTTGGTAGTCTCTCAACATTTGTTGTAGCAAGTCTCTCATCGTCATTGATAGTGTGGAGGATGTGTGAGCATGAGGTATGGATTGACCCGATTCAGCTGGAAATAGGAGTCATCAACGCCATCTTTATATGTGTCCCTGAAATAAAATAGTTAGCAATAAAGATAGAGAACGTATATGGCTTTGTTATTCGTTCTGCGAGGACAGACTACCCTCCGGTTTTGTGAAAACCGACCTGTGATCAGGTAGAGACTCTTTTAAAGAGGAGTCTCCTTGACAGGAATTTCCAGCTTGTAGTAATGAATTTTCCAAAGAATCCACTTTGGAATCTTCATACTCAGCATGTTCTCATACTGGAACGTCTCAAAGCAGACATCACGATAGAGTGATTCGGTGAATTGATATTCACGGATTGATGAGAAATTGATTTATAGAAGTCACTCGCGTGTCATATGATAAACATTTTTGAGACACGACGAGAGTTTTATACTTAGAATCACATTTCCATCAAAAATACTTTTGTTTGAAAGATTATACACAATCAATGTGCTCGAAAAATTAGTTTCTGAGCACATTGAAAGGTTTTAGCAAAAGTATCCGTCAATCCATATCCTGGAACAAGTTTGATTCAGTGTTGAATCGCACCATTGTTGCTTTCCAGTTGTCACTTGATCATTGATCCAAGATGGATCTCACATGTCACCTACCAAGAGCTTGAGTGATGTTCGCTCTAGAAGGATTTCCATCTTCATTGTGAATATTTTCATATCACTCGGATGTTCTGGCAATACCACAAGGATAATGCGTAGGACTCTAAATATTTTATCTTATTTTCCACATTGTGTGAAACAATAAGCATATTTGGAAGTGTGTCCTATCGAGATTTATGGATGATCTCCTTGGCTCTAGACTCAATAGTGCATTTTGATCCGCTCCTGGAGACTGGGGAGGTGTCTCCTGTTTTAAGTATCAACATAGCTCGCAATGCGCGGTCGATACATTGCACA
Organism: Artemisia argyi; assembly: GCA_030686995.1. Classification (NCBI taxonomy): domain Eukaryota; kingdom Viridiplantae; phylum Streptophyta; class Magnoliopsida; order Asterales; family Asteraceae; genus Artemisia; species Artemisia argyi. The sequence continues at coordinate 109,128,395 of CM060695.1, forward strand.
GGGTTCCCTGTGAGAATGAAACAAGCTCTTTTAAGAGAACTTGAGTGGTTGGGAAGTTTAGGGCAGTGCGTCACTGGGTCCATGACGTCTTGTCTTCAATACCGGTGTTACCTTAGTAACCGCTAGTAGATTAGGAATTGAACCCGGTTTCTGCCCTAAGGTTGAATATATGGAGGGCTATTTCTTTTCACCCTTTCTCATTTAATTTCTTTTTCATTCTTTAACCCCTTTAGTGCTTACCGAGACTTCTCCACTAGAACCTTGTTGGGTTTGTTCCAGGCCTAGCTCTATCTTAGTCCGCACTCTTCCCTTTCTCACTTTACTCCTTTTTTCAATCATTCCTAAGGACTTCTAATCTATCTAGAGGATTGTCCCTGGGAACATCCTTCCGGTTCTGGTGGATCATGGGAGCTCATACCTAACCTTAAGCATCCTTATAACTCCATGCATAAAGATAAATGGTCGGTCTTAGTTATAACTTCCACAAACGCCTTTTGCTCCCCCTCAATATGTGCATCGATATTCGAAAGTGTTTAGCACATATGTGGGAGCCTATTTATTGAGTCCAAAAGATCACTTTTGATTATCATATTTCATATTTAAATCACATTCTCTCTCCCGATAAAAAAGTTCAAATCTTTCGAGATTTTTGATCTCAATTGACTTAAATAATTTAGAAAACGTTTTGGAGAGAAATGCGGTTAGTTTTAATATTTTCTGATAAGAGGAACCTTTTTCTTGCTCCCCCTCAATCTGTGAGGGAGGTTGTTATGTGGCAGATTTGATGAGTTTACAATTGATTTGAAGTTTTAACGAAAACTCTTTGAAAATGTTCTCATTCTGACACATAACCATCACAAATCGTTTTGCAAGGTTTTGTACAAAGTGTGGGGAGTTTTGATGATACATAAAATCATGAGAAATCACTCTCCCCCTCAATCAATGACGGATGTTAAAACTGAAATATTTTCATAAAATATTAAAGTCATTGATTGAGTGAAAATTTCATCAAACTTTTGAGTTCAATTTGATTTTTAATCAAAATCTCATGGTACCACCAAGTTTTGCACAAATACTCTCCGGAAAAATCATAGAAGGGAAAATATTTGGTGATAAAAAGAAGATTTCTCTTTTTTATCAAGAAGTAATGCACTGAAGCGTACATTAGATCGAGGGTGCACGGATGTAAAGTAATCCATGCCCGGATGAACTTCACCCGGTAAAAGGAACAACCGTCTTTTAGCCGACGTGTTTTCCCCATTTTGAAAAACGGGTTGCTATCTGAAGTAATAGCAAGCCATAAATTTTGAAGTCCGGGTTACAGCCTGAAATGACTGCAAGCCATAATTTTTGAAGAATATTTTGAGATACGACATGTTTTAGAAAGAAAAAAAAAACTTTATTTGAAACCGAAAAACTCTTGCTCAAGCATATGTATGATTCCGTGTCATTATTAAATGACATTTCTAGAAACGTACATAATATTGATTACGCAAGAGACATGTCGTGAGAAGAATATTTTTGGATTTTTTATGATTTTTCAGATTTTTATGGTTTTTATAGGTTTTATATTTTTCTATTTACAATTTAGTATAATATATATACAAAGGATACCAAACAGTTTTAGAAGATGTTCACATGAGTACCAAAATGATAGTATCGTTCGGCTCGTTGTAGAAGTCAGTAGTCAACATCTCTTAAACTTTCACCACCAAAGCTTTCGACGCTCCTGAATAATCGTCTGAAGCGGTAAATGCCATGACACAATCTTAAACGGGATTTTACAAATCTTGTGACTTAAACCGAGAGGTCGAATCTTTCTCGGGATTTTACTAAAGTCAACAAAAGAAACCAAAAGATGTAATATGCGAGTTTGTGGAAAACTAGAAGGGGGGTTGAATAGTTTTTCATCCTTTTAAAAGTTTATTATCAAAAATATTTTGTAGCTTATTAAAAACTTTCGATTCGATCTCAAGTGAATTCAAATGACAACCAATATAAGCAATTCTAATGTAATAATGAAAGTATTGAAATGTAATGAAGAAAAGATAGAGTTAGAAAGATCAAACCACAACACGCGAATTTATAGTGGTTCAGCTACAAGGACACCTTCCTTGCCCTACTCCACTCCCCGAGTACCACACTCGAGAGTTTTCTTCACTATCTCAACAAACTCCTTATGGTGGAGAAACCTTACACACCTTTGCTTACACGAATTAACGACACTAAGCTAAATGTCGAGTTCTAATCGTAGCTAGAACCAATCTCACGACTTCTTCAAGGCTTCACACCTTCTTCACAACTTCACAACTTCTTCAAGGCTTCACACCTTCTTCACAACTTCACACCTTCTTCAAGGCTTCACACCTTCACAACTTCACACCTTCTTCTATGCACAACTAATTCACAACTACTAAACTATTTTACAACACACCTAGTTTCTACAATCAACAAATTTACACAACACTTTTACAAATATCTAACACAACTACAATATGAAACTAGCTATTCACAACACTACTACAATTAGATGGATGTAGAGAAGTGTTCTTCTTCTTGCACTTGAATGAATGAAGCTTTGGATCACTTGGAAACAAAGACTTATGAATTATATGATCAAAGGATTTTAGATCTAGAAATGGAGGTTGGATCAGAAAGTTTATAGTGCAAAAAGGTGAGGAAAATGTGTGAAATGATCCAGTATTTATAGGGCCAGATTTTACTGTTCTGGAGCGTGCCGGTCCCCTTAATCATTAAGGGGGCCGCCTAGTAAAATTAAGGGGGCCGCCCTCCTGAACGTTGGAAAAGTTTTTCTGGATAAAATTTGCCCTTTTTGGTTGGAAATTTGAAATCATATCTTTGTGGTTTAATATAGCATTACCAAAAATGATTTACAAATATATATAAAATGTTTATATCATTTTATAAGATGTTATGTCTTAAGAAAAAATTTCCTTTGATCATGTAATGCATAAGATGATTAGTTTATGCATACCTTAAGTGATATAAGATGTAGAGGTAAATATTTGTTACTAAATACTTGTTTACGTCTTAATCTTGACTTAATTTGATTTGAGTTTTGTGATTATCAAAACATAGGTTTATTGAGAGATATTAATAACCTTTTTTAAACATTATTTATATCAACAATCTCCCCCTTTTTGATGATTACAAAACTTAAACTCATTAACTCAAAAATTAATTTTTAAACAAGTATTTTAGTGAGTTTATATTTACTTCTCCCCCTTTTTGTAGAATCAAAAAGGTTATGCCGACAATTTTTAAACGTGAAAAATTGACGGGTAGATATCTCCCCCTTGATGTGTACTCCCCCTCGTTTGGGGGCACCAAGAGAACGAGCTATGGAATGCTTTACAACAAAAATATTAGAAGCACAAGTATATGCATGCAAACATGTATAAAGCATGTTTGAAAAGAAAGCATTCATATTAAATAATTGGTTGTGTGAAGACACAACATACAATTAGCAATTTGAATTACAAGTAGAATAGCTAGTTCACAAATAAACAACTAGGAAAATACATCATCATGCAAAAAGTACATGGTCTTCATAGAGCTTGCAAGCAAAAGGGTGGTAGAGGCTTTATTTATTAAGCATATGAAATGCTTAATTAGGAGAGCATGATGATGATGGTGAAGGAATGGGTGAGAATTGTGGTGGAGGAATGATTGGTGAGGATGGTGGAGTTGGTGGTGGTGGTGGGTTGGTAAGCAAATGTTCAATATATGAAAACATATATTGAATTTCATCTCTAAGGCCAAAGATGACCGTGCGGTTGTGGATGCAACAAAGACAAGTATCCCCATGGGATTCAAGTAGCCTCCAAGGCACGGGATTGGCAAAGAAAGGTGGTGTAATTGGTGGAGATGAGAGATGAGCATCAAGTGGTGTTATTGGTGAAAGTGAGATGGTAAGATGGGTGGACATGGGTTCTTGTGTAGGAAGTGGTGATGATACTTGTGGTGACAAGTGTGAGTTGATGTAGTCATTGATTGATGAGGTTGAGGGTATGGAGGATGAGGAAGTTCCATGGGTGGAAGGTGTTTTAGATGGTGCATTGGGTGCACTTGGGGATGAGCATTTGGGTGGAGGTGATGGTGTTTTGTTGTCTTCATTTGTTAAGTCAATGATGAGTTGTTTTGGGGGGATGACCACAAGTTTTTGCTTCTTGGAGGCTTTGGAGTGTGAGGTGCTTGGTGGAGTCATGATGATTTAGATGGTGAATGATGAGATGAAGAATGGTGATTGTGGAGGGAATTTATAGTATGGAAATGGTTGATTTCGGTATGTATTTGAAATGGTTGAATGAGATTCTAAAGTTAGTTGGGTTAAAATGGGAAATGGTAGCTGAAACTAGAGAAAGGGTTCACAAGATGCAAAAGAAAACAGTGAATCCAGTTCCAGATGGCCGGTCCCCTTAATTGTATGCCGGCCCCCTTAATAATTAAGGGGACCGCCTAGGGAATTAAGGGGGCCGCCCATCTGGTGTTTTCCCAGATGACCAGAAACCCAAAATTTGCAGAATTTGTTGATTTTTCAAGTGTGTTTTCCCAGCAAGCTCTATTAGAAGTATATACTCTAGGAATGATGATATATAAACATATATATAACCAAATTTCATGCAAATAAACATATTATAATCCATTTTGAAAATAAGCATGGCATAACATTAAGATAGTATCATGATAACAATTAAAGTCTAAACATCATTCAAGAGATAAACAAGAAATAATACAAGTATTTCCGAATAATTCGGACAAATGACAAGTCATACAAATGTCTAATAGAACCAAATCATAACAAGTAGCAATATGTCAATATCTCCTACTTCTTCTTCTTTCCAAGTATCTTCCTAAACATCTTCCCAACGGATTTGAAACCTCCTCGAAGTTCTTAATGCATTTGTCATTGACGGTTGATGATAGACGTTTGACGAGTGAAGAGAAGCTCATCGGTACGTTCATGAGGAAGAGGAATTTGATACTCGGTATCATCAATATCGGAAAGATCTTCAACAAAGGTCGTGGGGGATGGAGTACTAACATGTGAGGTGTTTTCCTCCTCATCATCATCGTCATCACGATGAGATGTAGAACCACGAGGCCTAGAGTACAAAGGAACACGAGATTTTCCTTTGTCACTTTGAGCGCGACGAGTACGAACACGAGTAAGTTGGTTCAAGGTAGGAAGGATATGAACGTAGTAGTCTCTTTGAAGATGTGGGTAATGTTCCATCACATAACGAAATTCGTGTGAGAAACATACCGTAAGGAAGATTGGCATTTGGGGTGTTCTTGGCGGACATGATTCGATGAATAAAAAGATAAGTCAAATTGTATTGCTCTTCAGCAATAACACAATAAAGCATGTGGGCAATGCTCGCTGTGACATGATCACGGTGACCACCAGTACCAAACGCATTCTCTCGAATGAGTTTTTACCACTTCTTCATATCTTGGCTCAGCTCTTTGAGGAGGATTTGATTGGCATGAATATCGACATTCTTCGACTTGATTACTCGACTAGTCGTACGACGTTCTAGTTCAAGCATTCGACGAATGTCTTCAGGACTAGGAATCTCAGAATAGTAGGGGCCATCCTGAGGACGATTTCTTTCAAGAGTAGAAAGATCCCATTCATTTGAGAAAACGGCTTGGCCGTTGTATGGGATTCGAAGAATTTGACCAAATTGAGCAAGAGTAAGAGTGATGAATTGATTTTGAATCATGAAGGAAATGAGGATATTGCCATAGGGATCGGTTTGCATCGTCACTTGGCTATAGAAATCGAGGACAAAACGAGGAATGATTGGTTCATTGATTTGGAAAAGACATTCAAAACGAATATTGGTGAACATTCGTTCGGTTTGATCATTTTCATAGAAAGATGGATCGACAATTCTTCCTTCGTGAATGTTTCTATTTTCAATAGGATGATAGAAACAAGCAACTGAAGGAGACATGCCGGTAGTAGAAGAGACTTTTGGAATGTATTGTTTGGTTTTGGAGACATCACCAACCGTGGTCTTAGGCATTTTCACCTAAACAATATAACAACAAAAATAGAATTAATATAAAAACAACTATCATGCATATGTTATATATATATTTATATAATTATATGCACTATATGTGGAACGAAATTCTACTTCGACACACAAAAAAAATATCAGTGAAGTAGTTTCATAATGTTCCTTTTATTTTGATTTTAAACTCATTTAGAATGTATAATATCAAAAAGTATGATATCATAATTCATTTCGAAATAAGACTAGATATATATTAGATTATATATCTTCCATTTCATAAGAGTTTGACACAACATAAGCTTGTTTAAAAGATTAAAATGCGAATTTTAGTTTTCAAAAATATCATTTTCGAGATAAACCAAACGCTCCCTTAACTAGATAAAAACATCCTAAAACATCAATATATATATATTGATTATATATCTTGATGACGTCTATTGATTCTAGTAGTATTAACAAGTTTTATGAACTAGTAAGTTTCAAATAACTACATATAGTTACAGTTTGTTCATGAACCAAACGCCCATGTTGTCTTCATGAACCATTTTATAACAAATTGAAAAGGTATGTTTTGATTGCTTAGAACGCTAAAACAATGTAATGTAGTAAGTTTTAAGTAGTTTTTAAGACTTATATCAACAATGTGTCTCTTGAAAAATAAAATTTAACAAGAGTTTATGGGCGATTAATGATTTTGACAAAATGATATGTTATATTAATTTTGAGTAGCAATACATCATCCTAATCCTATGGGAAGCATTTGGTAGTTCAATTTCTAGCTTCTATTACACTTAAATTCGAATTAAAATAAATTTTAATAAAATGCGTAATTATTGAATAGACACCAAATCGAATGAAATGTGATGAAACGCATGTTGGAAAACTTACAAAAGATGTTGTTATTTGTTTGGTTGATGTTTGCCCCTTGCGAAACAACCCCGGATTGGTGATATGATGGAGGATTTTGATGGTTTTGCGTGTTTTGGTTTGTACTCAGCAGCAGTGGGGAGGAAGTGAATGAGCAAATGGAGTGTTTGGGAATGGAATTAAGGAGGAAAACGGATTTAGAAGTGTCAGATGGCCGGTCCCCTTAAACATTAAGGGGACCGCCCTCGATAACAAGCCGGTCCCCTTAATTATTAAGGGGGCCGCCTTTGAAATTTTCAAAATTTCGCGGAATAAGTTTCTGGAACAAAAATATATATACGTATATAATTAGATTTATAATATATCAAAAATACGTAAAAGTTTATTGGCACAATGATAAAATTCTTAACAATTTTTAATTACCGTTTCGATAATTAAAGTGTACCTTTGACAATTTTGGATAAAATGATGAAAGTGTTAAGTTGATGAAGGGTTTGAGGTGTGTTCGGGAATATGTGAGTAAGTGTGTGTATATATATATATATATATATATATATATATATATATATATATATATATATATATATATATATATATATATAAGTATAAATGTGAGTGAAAGATGGGTTGATGGGTGAGGTTTGAAAGATAGTAGCGGAGATAGGATATAGTCGGCGAGAGGAGTTCGTTTCATCCATAGTGTTCACGTGCGAAGGCGTTCTTGCATGATAAAAGTCCACTTGACTCATATCCCTTCATCATCATGAGTCTCCTAAAAGAGGACATACTAGAATAACGCGAGGGGGGAAGGAAAGGGTTCGATAAAGAACGATTTCCTGGAGTTCTAGAAAGTCAACTAATGACGTATCTAGGTTATGTGCAAGCAATTATATATATATATATATATATATATATATATATATATATATATATATATATATATATTTAATATATTAAGTATAAGAGTATATATATATATAAGTATGTATATGATCGAACAAATAGAGAGAAAAAAAAAGGCAAGCAATATCTATGCAAACAATGTAATCAACTAAAGCATATTTATCTAAGCATGGCAATGAGTTATGAAAGAATGGCGTACCCGGTAGTCTTCAAAAAAAATCTTCAAAATCATCAAGATGATATATAGACTTTGAAAAAGTCTATGTTGAGAGAGACTTCAAGATTGCCTCAAGGAATGTTCATCTAGCCATTCGATCCCCATTGTCTCTTGGTCCAAAGTTGTTTGGTCCAAACATGTTTAACATTTGACTAGGATGCATGAAAGGTGGTAGTATACCCCAAGGATTGTGGCTTTGTTGGTAGTTCCACATTTGATTACTATTGTTATTATAGTTTTGCCTATTTTGGTTTCTTCTTGGTTGAGGTGTTTTAGACCTAGGATTAGGATTATTTGATTTTCTAGGTGGTGGTGTTTTAGATCTCGTCTTAGATTTAGAAGATCCTACCTCGTTTTTCAAAGATGATTTATAAAAAGCTTTTACTTCTTCATTGTTGGCAAGAGGTATTTTTCTATCATTAATAAGTATATACTTAGGATTAGATTTTAGAGATTTTTGTTCGTTAGGTTCATTTTCGAATTTGACATTTTTAATCTCACTTGTTGAAGCGTCATTTGAGTTAAATCCTAAACCGGTTTTATCTCCGGATGTTCTTTGAATACTTATTATTTTACTAAGTGAGTGACTACTATTTTCAAATTTATTAAGTTTGCGAATTTCTTCCCTAAGTATTTCGTTTTCACTTTTAAGCACTTGACATGATTTACATTCTTCAAAATTTTCTTTACCTTTTTCAAGTTGATGTATTTTAATTTTTAGTTCAAGTACTTCATTTTCCAATTGATTGTTTATGTATTTTAGTGATTTGTTTTTGGCGATTACTAGTTGTCCTAATTTGCATAGCCTATTATATTCATTATCTAGATCTTTTTCATCTAATGATAAACTTTCATCACTAAAATATTCAGTTTCGGAACGTACCTCATTTGATGTACTCACCATAAGACATTTTTCTTCTTTTGTCGTTTCTTTCTCATCTTTATCACTATCACTCCAAGCACCTCCAACAAAAGCTCTTTGATTTTGATCTCTTGTCATCATTGGACATTTTCCTATGAGGTGATTTGGATCACCACACTTGAAACATTTTCTTTCAATCTTGTTGTTCTTGTCATCTTTACTCTTTTGAAATGTTTTCATTTCATCATGTGGTTGTCTTACGAATCTTCCTCGCCTTTTGAAGAATTTCTTGAAATCTCTTACGGCCATGGCATATTCTTCATCATCACTTTCGGAAGATGAGCTATCTTCGATACTAGATTCCTTTCTAGCTTTCAAGGCGATTGACTTGCTTTGCTCTCGTTTTTCTTTGACCATTTCGGAATCCTTCTTAATGATAACTTCGTAAACTTTTAGATTTCCAATTAATTCATCAAGTTGCAATGTTGACAAATTCTTAGATTCTACAATACCCGTCACTTTAGCTCGCCATTTTGGATGAAGAGCCCTAAGAAACTTCCTAACAAAATTCTTACTAGAAAAATTCTCATCAAGTGCTTTTAAAATTGTGATGATAGTGTTAAATCTAGCAAAAGCATTATCAATTGATTCCTCTTCCGGAATCGTGAATTGCTCATATTGTTGAACAAGTAGATTTATCTTATTATCTTTGACTTGACTATTACCTTGGTGAGTTATTAGTAAAGAGTTCCAAATTTCTTTTGCGGTTTCACACATAAAGATCCTTTCGTACTCTTTACGTGGTAACGCATTATAAATAACCATTTTTGCTTCATTATTTTTAGCAAGTTTTCTTTTTAAATCATCATTTTGTTTTTCAAAAGGTACGATTTCATCTTTCTTAGTTTCGAGGTTATTTTGAATAGGTAAAAAATCACCATTAGTAATAACATGCCAAAGGTCTAGATCTTTTGACTTCACATAAGTTTCGAATCGATTTTTCCAATATAAAAATCCATCACTTTCAAATAGTGGTGGTCTTTGCATAGATTGCCCTTCTAAATATTTTTCAGATTCCATAGATCATTACAAGTTTTAAAATACAATATATTTTAAAGATCTTGCTAGACGTGGCTCTTGATACCAATTGTGGAAAACTAGAAGGGGGGTTGAATAGTTTTAGGTCCTTTTAAAAGTTTATTATCAAAAATATTTTGTAGCTTATTAAAAACTTTCGATTCGATCTCAAGTGAATTCAAATGACAACCAATATAAGCAATTCTAATATAATAATGAAAGTATTGAAATGTAATGAAGAAAAGATAGAGTTAGAAAGATCAAACCACAACACGCGAATTTATAGTGGTTCGGCTACAAGGACACCTTCCTTGCCCTACTCCACTCCCCGAGTACCACACTCGAGAGTTTTCTTCACTATGTCAACAAACTCCTTATGGTGGAGAAACCTTACACACCTTTGCTTACACGAATTAACGACACTAAGCTAAATGTCGAGTTCTAATCATAGCTAGAACCAATCTCACGACTTCTTCAAGGCTTCACACCTTCTTCACAACTTCACAACTTCTTCAAGGCTTCACACCTTCTTCATAACTTCACAACTTCTTCAAGGCTTCACACCTTCACAACTTCACACCTTCTTCTATGCACAACTAATTCACAACTACTAAACTATTTTACAACACACCTAGTTTCTACAATCAACAAATTTACACAACACTTTTACAAATATCTAACACAACTACAATATGAAACTAGCTATTCACAACACTACTACAATTAGATGGACGTAGAGAAGTGTTCTTCTTCTTGCACTTGAATGAATGAAGCTTTGGATCACTTGGAAACAAAGACTTATGAATTATATGATCAAAGGATTTTAGATCTAGAAATGGAGGTTGGATCAGAAAGTTTATAGTGCAAAAAGGTGAGGAAAATGTGTGAAATGATCCAGTATTTATAGGGCCAGATTTTACTGTTCTGGAGCGTGCCAGTCCCCTTAATTAGGGGCCGGTCCCCTTAATCATTAAGGGGGCCGCCTAGTAAAATTAAGGGGGCCGCCCTCCTGAACGTTGGAAAAGTTTTTCTGGATAAAATTTGCCCTTTTTGGTTGGAAATTTGAAATCATATCTTTGTGGTTTAATATAGCATTACCAAAAATGATTTACAAATATATATAAAATGTTTATATCATTTTATAAGATGTTATGTCTTAAGACAAAATTTCCTTTGATCATGTAATGCATAAGATGCTTAGTTTATGCATACCTTAAGTGATATAAGATGTAGAGGTAAATATTTGTTACCAAATACTTGTTTACGTCTTAATCTTGACTTCATTTAATTTGAGTTTTGTGATTATCAAAACATAGGTTTATTGAGAGATATTAATAACCTTTTTTAAACATTATTTATATCAACAGAATTAAACTTAGAGAGAGATCTTGGATAAGTGACAATTAGCATTAAGTGTCAAGTCGCGACACGTCAAGTTACAATAGATCCGATCGTAATAAGTCAAGTCGTAAAGATTAACTCACAACGTCAAATTACAATCAGACTAATCGAAACGACTTAAGTCACAACAATTCACCAAACAGAAGTAGTTAACAAATCACTAGAATCTCACAACTGAGTTAAGCGCTAGACACCACCTAATTGCTGAGTTTTAGCCTCCTCAATGTGAAGCTTTGGTAGCTTCCCCCCAAACCGACAATCATCTTCATGAGACCACTTCCCCAAGTTGTTGAAGTAATGCAAAAAGTCTCATTGTATGACGCTCCAAGACCCAAAGAAGATGATAGCACCGAAGTAAAAAGGTGAACCATGGATCATCTCTGCGGTAATCAATCCTGGAATATATGATGAAGTCCGATCACATGACCATGTTATGCATCCCCAATGTACATATTACTTTGAGGTTTGGAGCAGTTGTCTATTAGGGGAATAAGATATCAACATCTTCATTTCACTAAATGCTTCCCAGTTATCTTACACATACCAACTCAATCTATATTGTACGCATGTATCCAACACAAGAAGAGACGATGACACCAAAGTAACAGGTTGAAGCACTAATCATCTCTGTGGATATCTCCTCTGGAATATATGATTATGCCTGATCACGTGAACCTGTTGCGCGTCCTTGATGTACACATATCTCTCCCCATGATGGTTGCGATCTTATCGAAATCAGCATAACAATGTGTACATGAAACATTAACCAGAAGCACTTTACCATAACTCTTATCAGCTCATATGAAGATGTCAATAAGCAATATCATCTCACGTTCCACATATCCTTCTCATATTTCTTCCCACTGAAATCTGAAGTAATTCACACCACAAGTATCAAAAGACCACTTCCCCCACGTAGTTGGAATAATACACCAAACGCTGCGAGTCAAGACACTGAGTTTCTCTACGGTTATGACATATGTCTTCCCGGGATAACTTAAATTAAAAAGAAGTGTTATGTTCATCACGTGTACTCGTTATGCATTCAGATATATGTCTCCTTCCCCCTTGCTGGTTTTGATACATCAGAATCAGCAACAACTTTTACGCACATCTACTTGAAATATTGAGAAGAACCAAATAAGCTAAAATGTATCTAGTGAGAATCAGCTGCTATAGAAATGCTCATTAATTGGGTTAATCCTCCCTCCCAATTAGTAAGCCCATAAGTGTACTTGCTCCCTCCCAAACTGACGACCCGTTTGAAATAACATTGATGCATGTTGAAGAAGTATCTCTCAATTCTGCCCAAAATGTCTTCAGTCTCTTATCATGTCATCCACAAAAAAAGTGGATCATAGACTGATAATCTGTAGCTTCTTCACGGGTTAGTTTGGGGAACGTCATGTCGACATTTACAACTCACTAAGAATGCTTCCAGTTCTTCGATAAAAACCCCGATGTACACATTTCTCCCTCCATGATGATGACGATCACTCGGAATCATCATAACTGTGTGTACATAAACAAATCAACTGGAAACAACATAGAAATCACTACCCCATGAGTAGATGTCGAAAACAATTCTCTTCAACAATTCATTGTAGATCAACCCTTAATTAAACCTCTTTTCACTTCCACTGGCTAATAGTAAATGACCACGTATGGAGAGAACCTGATATACCACACTTGAAACTGAAGTAGAGTTCCTCGCTCTTGTGTCTTAAGCTTGCACTAATGTTGGAAGAACAGTGTAGAGAATTGATGCTCCAAGCAAATCTCTAAGTACTCACTACCCAACCAAAGCATGAGACATTACCACCTCTTGCGATTATCCCCAACGACAACGGCGTGTGACACTGAATACTACAACGTAACTCCTTAAAGTGATAGTTAACCAGGTCTTCAACCATCCACCTCGATTGCTGGTAACTAGATAAACCAAGTCTTCAACTTAAATCTCAAGCACGAGCAAGTTATCATTGAAAGTCATTCATCCATCCAACCCCGACTCCAAGATAAACTAAGATCACACCTTTGTGAGAGTGAACTTCAATCTCAAATACGTGATACCCAATCAACTCCGTTGTCACATTTAGTAATCCTTACTTAGTGGAACATTAGGTGTTGGAAGAGAGGAGAGTCATTTATGCATCAATCAACATGTATTTTATTCACACTTCTCCCCCTCAAATATTGCATATGAGGATGCGATTTTTGATTGAACAAGTGAATAGAAATACATGTAGTTTATTCACACTTTTCCCCCTCAAAAATTGCATATGAGGTTGATCCACTGTTCACACTTCTCCCCCTCAAATATTGCATTCGATGATGCCATTTTTGATTGAGAAAGTGAATAAGAATACAATCAATCATTTAATTTATTCACACTTGTCTCCCTTAAAAATTGCATACGAGGTTGCGATTTTTGATTGAGCATGTGAATAAGAATACACTCAATCATGTAGTTTATTCACCCTTCTCTCCCTCAAAAATTGCATACGAAGTTTGCCATTTTTTAATGAGCAAGTGAATACGAATTCGATCAAAGATGATTAGATCCACTTGATGACTGAACGAACATGGAGGAAGCATGAACCGTGTTGTTGAGAATGGTCAGAAGCAGGAGCATTACACTTCTTCAGAAGAAAAAGTGCACTCAAGCGTACACTTTTCTTTTCTTTGAGGAAACAGGGCCTGAAGTGTTGTCAGCAGACGCCATAAGGATGATATTGAGGACCGAGGCTTGAACTGAGGTGTTCAAACGTCATAGTCGATGAAGAAGCCTGAACTAAAGTATTCAGACATCATTGTCGATGTGCATCAAAGTTGAGTATCTTTAACCCCTGATTGATGAGATATCATTCTTTTCGGCAGCCAAACTCTGAGTCTTTTCTTACTAGGGTTGAATGATGTACCTACACTTAAGTAAAGACTACCTGCACTGACATTGAGAGTTTGTTTGCATTTATATAGGTTAGTAATATCATCATATATATCATTTGAGGTTCCACTGTCAACCTTGGTTTTGCAGTCAGTGAACATCATTCTTGTAGGTATCCATCTAGGACCAACAATTTTAAACATTCTACCCGTCGGTATCCTCCTAAGGCAAGATCTAAGAGTGTTTGGTTTCTCATGTAACGTGAAAGTCATTTTGAGAGAAGACCTTTGTCCTATAGTAATCTGCCTACCCGATTTCTGAGTATAACTCTTTGATTCTACGGGCTTGTTGTAGTTTCTAGTCTTAGAGGATTGAACCTTAGCATGAGAATTCACTTCCTTCAGGAATTTAGTAACACAATTATCAAGATTTGCCTCAAAAACACATTTCAGACAAGTTGAGCAAACAAAGTGTTTAGATTCAGAAAAGGATCTAGGATTCTTAGAGTGATCTTCAACAGGAATCGATTTAATCGATACATAACTACTCTTGGAAATAGGCGAAATCCTAGTCTTTTCATGCGTGGTTTTCTTAGTATCCTCTAGGTTGTGATTCTGAACACTTTTTTATGTCTAACATGTTCCTTTGTTGTCACAGACGACACTCGCTTTGAACAATTCCTAGAGGCACTAGAGGCACAAATATGATGTGGTTTTGCAACAACACATTCCTTTTCCTTAGGTTTAGACTGTGAAGTGACTGGTTTTGACAAAACTTGTTTCTCATCAACTTGGTAGGCAAACCGCAATTTTGAAAATTTTGGTCGTTCAGATCTAAAAACAGTCGTTTGCCTAACAACACTTTGTTTCCTAAGAGGTTGTGAAGGTGGTTTTCCCAAGACTGATGGTTTTGCAAACTTAGTATTCACACTGTTTCCAGTTAATTTTCTTAAATCATTTCTTAATGCCACAATTGCAAAACCCTTTTCCTGAAGTTGAGCTCTCAGTTCATCATTTTTAGCAATCAAAGAGGTTGTCTGCTCTACAGTCTTAGTTTTTGTTACTTTGATTGAGTCACACAGGTCTTTACTCTAAACTTTCAAAGACTCATTTTCCGTAAGCAATTTAGCCACATTACATTCCAATTCAATAATTTTTGTTTCCATAACATTAATGTCATGTTTAACTTTGGCTTCATTACTTTTCTCATGCATGTTGATTCGAGTTTTCAAATTATTGATCGTTAAGTTTTTGTTTTGTAGCTGAGCTTTCAAATCATTTATTTCAAAATATTCACAAAATTCAGGAAATTCCGCATTCTTACATGGTTTGTAAATTTGAAGACTTTCTTCCTTTTGTTGAATTGATATTTCAAGTGAAATACAATGTTTCTCAAGTTGTAAAAATCTATTTGAAAGTTCATCAAAAACATGTTTGTCAATCATATCATTTGACTTAAAGGACTCAGCCGTAAACAAAGAACTTGAAGCATCATCACGTTTGACATCCTGATCAGTTTGTTTAAGTATGTTAGCAGATGTATATTGTTGAACAGTTAAGGGTACCTCGGCACATGACACCTTTTCATTATCTGGTATGATGTCTGCATCCACATCTTGTGTGCCACGGGTTGCTGAACTGTTGTTTGGGTTAAGCTTCTCTGTCTTTGTTCCTCTGCACTTAGTGTCAACTGATCCAACATCTGATGAGTTACCCGAATCAATATTGATATCCCTTAATTGCACCCGACTGTCATTCATCTTGATGTCACACTTTCGTTTGTGTTGTGCTCTTTCATCAATGTACTTCACAACATTACTCATGCATTGGATTAGTGTTTCTCTGAACGCATTAACTTCAATTCCAGTGTAATTAGTAAAATATTTATTAATCATTTGATTCTCAGTGTATTGTGAATCAGTGAACACTTGGAGTTGGTTGTTAATCACACAAAAGGCAGCCATGGATCTTCCTTCAGAAAAATTTCCCTTGTTAAGTTGTTGTTCAAGTTGGTCTAAACACTGAGTCATTTTGACAGTGAAGGTCTGAACATCTTGACCAAAGAGTGATGTGAAGGCACGTTCGTACGCGAATGCACGTTCGTATCCAGTTAAGTATCCAGGTCGTTCAAAGAGAACCTTAAGATGTGAGTGAAGTAGTTGAAAACATTCCATGCACCTTTCCTTTGCATTATCGGGCAATTTAATTGGTTGATGGAGTTCATTCCGTTGAGACTTCGAGCACGGAGATTCCATTTTAGCATTATCAGACTCAAACACGTTAATTTGTTGTGAAGGGTTGGAAGTTTTATGTACATCGATCATGTCGTACAATTTAAGTATCTCAGGTGTGAATGAATCTAAAGAATTTGACATGATGTGGACGTGCACGGGATTTTACACGTCTATGATTCAAACCGAGAAATAGATTCTTTCGTGGGATTTTACAAAATCAAGAAGAGGTAATCGAAATCTGAAGGTAAACTCAAACTGGAGGTAATCTCAATCTGAAGGTAAACTCAAATTGTAGGTAATCTCAATCTGAAGGTAAACTCAAACTGGAGCAAACCACAAACTTGAGCTAACTGCAAACTTGAACTAACCACAAACTTAAGCTAACCACAAACTTTAGCTAACCACAAACTTGAGCTAACCACAAACTTGAGCTAACCACAAACTTGAGCTAACAACAAACTTTGAGCTAACCTCTAAACACAAAAATACAAGAAAGTCACTATCTTGCCAGTTTGTCTTTTTCCCGCTTTTGAGTTAATCTCAACCAAGAAACAAGCTAATCTCAACCAAGATACAAGCTAATCTCAACCAAGAAACTTGAACTAAATTACATCAAACATCAACCTAACAACTAATTCAACCTACCGAAGTGAAAAATTAAGTACTACTAACACCTCAAAACACAACAATACCACCAAATTATCAACAACACCACAAACAAAAATCAATTCGAGGTGATTTCTGGAAAAACATTTCGAACCAAAAAAAATGAACCACTAAGCCAAGCCACAAATTTGAGCACCAATAATCCTAGGATGAAACCTTGGCTCTTGATACCAATTGTAGTATACTCATAAACATAAGATGTATGGTTCTTGTGATTTATGGATCGAATTAGATGAAGAGATTAGAGAGATGTAGAAAGATAGTTGGGAGCCTTTTCTTGAGAGAGAAACAAGAAGAATATTAGATTAAGTGAAAGGTCCAACCCTCTCCACATGTGGAGAGGGGTATTTATACTAAACTACAAACGCCCACACCCGGGCTGTGGATCAGGCATACAGTGGGTAAAGACCCATCCTTCTTCCACAGTGTTACATAAACTAATACTAACTAACTAATATATAAACTAACTACGAGCTAACTTAATGCTATTACAATAATTAGGTGACCGAGACTTTTACAGGAATATTTGTATTCCTAACATTATTAGAACATGTTACATGATAAGTGAAACGATGTCAGTTTTATAATCGGGTTTTTCATGATTTAGTAAAATCTTGGGTCGTCGAGGCATAAATATAAATATCGTGGGCACGTTAGTAAATTACATAAAATTATAATGACGGGGTCCAAAATTATTATCTTATTAAAATAAAGTTTAAAATAATTTTATTTGACTTTTAATATTTAATTTTGATAATTTATATTTTAGACCCTAAACTTATGATATTGACATTTAGGACCTAAAATATTACATTGGTCATTTTAACCTTAAATATTATTAATTGTCCATAATAACCTTCAAAGTATTAAATTACTATTCCGAGAACTTGCTAAAACGGGAAACTTACATTAAAATAGAAAGTTACTAAAAATGGAAAGTATACTAAAATATGTAACCTAATTCAAATTAACTTAAAGTAATACTTGGTAATTGATTCGTATAGGTTCTGTGAAGCAAGAGTGATTCATCTTGTGACCTTTCTGTTTCCTGTTTTCTTGCTTTGAATAAGGTACAGATATTCTGACCTTCTCACAGGTTTCTCATGATTTCCTTTCTCTTATCTTGCTATTTGACTTCTGATATTATGACCTCTGATATTTTGAACCTTTGCTATGAACCTTCTGACATTCTGAACCTTAAGTTATGAACTTTGGATTGAACTCTGATTTTGAACCTTTGCCATATCTGAACCTTTGACTTGAACCTTTGTTATGCACCCTATATTGATGGCCTTCTGATTATGATTATGGACCTTTGATTCTGACTATGTTATGATGACCTTATACTCTGACCTTCTGTTTTGACCAACCCAGTTAGATACCCGAGCCATTTCACTAGGCATGGGGGTTCCATGTCCGTGTCATAGATGCACCTATGGCATGACTCTAGGGCAGAAGAGTGATGTTATGCCACGTCCCTTTTTTGTTATATGATATATGCATTCTGTTATTATGGCCACTATGATTTCTATGGGGTGTATGGATGCATCCTAGATCTTTTCTATTATCTGTGATATACTATATTATTCTCTGGTCTGGTGAATGTGGCGTATGTGCAATATGCGTCCTTTGATTATACATTCTGATATTTTTGTTCTAGGCTCATTGGTAGATGATTGACCACACTTTACTTTTGATATAACCTTATACCTTCTTTACCTTTGATTATACCTTCTGATATTCCCAAACGCACCATATATTGCTTTGCTTTCTATTTTTGTTTCTGTATGCTTTGTTGTATATATCTGTTCACTGGGCTTTTTAAGCTTAGCCGCATTTTCTTTTCCTACAGCAGGTATTTAGCTTTGATGATGGGGCTTTTCTGGCATTGAGAGTAGAAGCTATGTGGACTTGACCATAGGTCATCTTAGCTATTGAACTATGTTATTTTTCCTGTTGGGCATCTGTACTTGTGTTTCCCTTTTCATTTCGTTATTTACGGATTTTGATGTAATTGTTTAAGTCATGTTGACTTAACTTCCTTTTGGTTATTTATTCTAAGACTTCCGCTTGCATTTTATATCTGTATGTTTCTGATATGTTACCATACTATAATGCTTCTACCCTTGTCGGGTTGTGGTGTTACAATTATGGTATCTAAGCTACAGGTTTTTGGACCCTTGAGCTTAGGCCTTGACCTATCAGGATTTGGGTAGACTAGGTTTCTGTTTCGCCTTTCCCTTTCATACTTCATCCTTGTTTTTAGTCTTGCTAATCATTTGGTGATCATTCAGATGGTTAACAGTCGCTGAAATGGTCGACCCGATGGAAGCCCTGACAAGGATGTTGAGATCCCTAATTTGGAGGCTATGCTTGCTGCTGCTATAGCCAATCTGCTACCAGGTCCTAGCACCAATGAGATGATTTTGCGGATCATTAATGACGTCAGAAATGGATCGGGTTCTTCTGGGGGTGCTGGTGGACAGCCCACCGATATTCATGTCTGGCTTGAGTGTTTTGGTAAGCTTAAGCTCTTGTCATTTAGTTCGGCTACCACTCCTCAAGAGGTCGAGGATTGGGTTACGCATATGGAGAAGTTGTTCGAGGTTCTGGGGTGCGGTGACGAGTTTAATACTCGTTTGGCTACTTTTAAGTTGGAAGGGGATGCGTGATAACGCTCAAAATTAACATGTTTTAGTCGCGTTATTGTTTGTTTTATGAGTAGAAATTGGTCATATTTGTATATATTTGTTACTTAATCATGGAAAAGTGTTTATACATGCAAATATAGCCAAAAGCAGGTAAAAATGATTAAAAGATGAAGAAATGAAGTGGACATGCATTTTTGGAGAGTTTCAAGAAGATCAAGGAAGAAAGAAACGTCGCATGGACAAAAGGATTTGATAAAGACAAGTTTACTACACGAAATTATCAAGGAAATATCAAGTTCTAATTGATAAAGTCATGCCACGAAGAAAAATAATGCATGTAATGTAAAACGACAAAGAAAAGACAAAGAAATATGGTTCAGATAGCTTCCAACCGATCAGATGCAAATCGCATCCGATTCGGCTGGAAACGTACCAAAAGATTGACCATCCGATCGGATGGTGAAAAACCGATCGGATGGGGTTAACTGAAGTTACAAGTTTGCATTTATGGACATATTTACTCCCCATAATCATGTGTGGCTGATCATTTCTGCTTATTAACTACGGAGGGACGTTTTTACTTGAAGGATAAGTGTCATTATGCTATATAATGACTACTTAGGGTCTAGAATTACTTGTACCACCAATATCTAACTTAGTATTACACCAAATCTTGTTAGTTTATCTTATATTGCCTGAAAGTTTACTAAGTGTTGTAAAAACGTCCAGAACGTGTTGAGTTAGAGTCTCAAGCATTGGTTCAAGTGTGGAGTTGTTTACTTACGTTAGTGAGCAATTGGAGGAGTGTGGTTGCTAAAGTTCCACAAGTTTATTCATTGTAATTCTCAAGACTAGGTACACCTTGATACTTATAATGAACAATTGTTACTTTGAATTTTATGAAAGTTTTCTTATTTACTTGTGTTTTAATATGATTGCTATGGTATAATTTGTGATATACTAGTGTATATGATGTGATTGGTTAATGGAGTATTCTTTTATGAAAAAGGTGATGCATGAAAATATATCTATTTTAAGAGTTTGTTGAAATAACATCTTTTCTTGCTTAATTTGTCGGTAAAAACAATCTCTTGAAAAATAGGTCCGAAAGGAATTTCAACTTGTTTTTATTCCAAAATGTTAATGCACCAAATTAGTATGGAATAGGATGCTTGACAACCATCTTATTTACTTGTTAAAATAGATTTGAGACGATTTCATCACGAAAAAGGACCGAAAGGATTCGTAGGAATTCATAAGAAAAGAATTGATTTTCTAAAAAACCATGTGTTTATAGAATTGTCATACTAATTTGATATATCTGAAAGGAGTCATTTAGGTGATAGAATTCTTAGTGGTAGTGAAAACATGACATACATCATAGATTGTATAACTACTCATTTTCAGTTGCGCATCATAACAAGTTTTACACCAAACTTTGTACTCAAATTGTCACAATACTCCTAATTACCAATCAAGGAATTATACACAAGTATATGCTTAGTTTTTATTGAGTTTTCTTTAAATCGATATTCACATAAATTTGGATTGACAACCCTTATTTAACAAACGTTTTTCTTATTACTAAAACTACCAAATCCCTTGGGACGATCTCGACTTACCCACCTTTATTACACCGGACGAGTATACTTGCTCGTATGTGCTAGATAATAATCAGATATTTCGTGTTTATAAATTTTAAAACTTGTACTAACAAAACGCACATCAAGTTTTTGGCGCCGATGCCGGGGATTTGATTAATTTTCTTAATTTTTAGTAATAAAATTGTTTGTAATTTGTGAAATCTTAAAGTTTTTAGAGTAAAAAGTAAAAAAAAAAATAGAGTTGGTTTTTGACCAACCGAATCGGATAGATGACCATCCGATCGGTTGGTGGTCTCGGTAAATTTTCTGGGATTCTATTTTTATTATTTAATGTTTATTTTTCTGTTTTTAGTTAATTAGTTTTAATGATTATATTGTTAATGTTAGTTATTAGTAGTTATAAGTTGTCATTATGAGTCATTTTAATGTTTTTAGTAGCTTTAATTATAGTTAATGATTTAGTAGTTTTAAAGACACCTTAGTTAATGCTTTCAATGTTTTTAATATTATAATTACTGTTTTATTAAATCTTAGTTTTTTTTAAAAAAAAAAAAAAAAAAAAAAAAAAAATAGTTCAGAAAACTCCAACCGATCCGGTTGCGGGTTCCAACCGACCGGTTGGAGGAGGTAAAATTGTGCCATCCGATCAGATGGAGGTTAAACCGATCGGATGGAGGTCTCGGTAAAATTTTTAACATTTTTAATTTTTTGTTTATTTTCAATTCTTAGTGTCTTAGTTAGTTAATTTACTTGTTCTTAGTCCATATTAAGACTTATTTGATTACAACTAACCCTCATGCTAATGATTTGGATGTTTTTTTTTGTGATGGAGAGTTTGAGTCAGATTTCTGCGTATTTGAAAGACTTGGAATATGGAATATGGAGACAATTACATTTCGGAAGAAGTGCTTGACGAGCTTGGTTTTGTTAGGCTTGATTATGGAAGTTATGGTAAGAAGGAAGTGAAAGGAGTTAGAGTGAATATTCATGGTTACATCTTTAAAGTTGATTTTGTGGTTTTGGAATATACTAATGCCGATGAACCGGAAGTTATCTTTGGTAGAGATTTTCTTGTGAATACCAAGTGTACATTGGATTTTGCACTTGGGGAGTTATGAATTAACATAAGTGATTTGGAAGAAGGAAAGAGTGTGAATGAAATGCTTGTTGATGTTTGTGAAGGAATGAAAGTGATGAAGGAAGGAAGGGATGAAGTTTGTAAGATGGGCAAAGCTAACTAAAACAAAACACCATTGAACAAATTAACCCAACCCTCCACCCAAAAAGAAAAAGAAAACAAATCATCATCATCATCATCATCCAAAACTCCACCAAATTCACCAAAAAGTAGCAAACCTTTAACCAAAGAGCAAAAACAAGCTATCTTGGAGAATCTTGAAGCAAAAATTAGTGAATTGATGGAAAACAAACCGGTCATTGAGGTGTTGAGGAATTATATAGAGTATAGGAAGAAATTAGATGGAGTTATGTTGTCAAAGTCTAAGTTAGAGGATAATAGTTTTGATGAAGCAAAAATTAATGATCCCCGGAAATTTTGTTTTACCGGTTAAAATTAATGGGACAACTCCTTTATATGCATTAGCCGATACGGGTTCTAGTGTGAGTATTATGCCTTATCCATTGTATCACAAGTTAGGATTAAGAGACCCTACACCTAACAATTCTAAACTCACTATGGCGGATAATTCTAAGGCAAAAGCAATGGGGGAATTAAGAAATGTGAGAGTTCAAATTGGTTATCAAGCATTCTTGGCAGATTTTCTTGTGTTGGATGTTGCGGTTGATAAGGAACTACCTTTGTTGTTAGGTAGACCATTCTTAAGAACTTGTGGAGCTATAATAGATATGGGAAGAGGTACCATGACAATTGATAATGGAGTTCTTAAGAATACTTACTATCCAAAGCCTAGAGGGGGTAGTAATGGAGATGATAATGATGAGGACCAAGAGGAGGATTACCTTGGTTGCTTTGAAGTAGGAAGAGATGAAGATGGTAGGCCTAAGTTTTGCCCATGCACACCTAGTTTCTTTGATATTGCAGATGAAATGGAAAGAGCTCTAGCAATGGAGGCTTTCTTTAACCCATTTAAAAATATTTTTGTGTTTAACAAATTAACAGATTTTCTTGGATCTTTACCGGTCCAATTGAAGAACTTGGAATGGGGTTCCAATGGTCATAGCATTTACAAAAGAGAAGAAGGAGATGGTGATTGGCATTGCAAATTTGATATCACATGTCCTAGCGGAAGGAACTTTGCACGAAGTTTCAAAACTCAAAAGACTACTAGGAAGTTGGCAAACAATTATCATGGAGAAGATATTCTTAGGAATGAATATTTCTATGGATGGAGAAGAATGATCACAAGAATAAAGCACATCTTGTGCTAGTTTAGTTGTTTCGTATTTTTAATTTCATGCAATTTATTTTACGTTTTTAGGTTTTATGCATTTCATGCTTGAATGAGACTATCTATCTATCTATTCATCTATTTATAGATTTATCTATTTATCTATTGATCTATTTATTTAGTTTTAGTTTTTAGTTTTTAGAAGTCAAGTTATGTTTTTAGTCTTAAGTTAGAAGTAGAAGTAGATGACCAATTTTTGGTAGGCAAAGTGTGTTTGGAATACATACAAGATAATAACTTTTTGAGAAGATAAGAACTACTAGCACTTTTGTCAAGTTTAGTAGTAGAAAAAACTTTGAAAAAAATCAATTTCATACCAAACCGAACGGATGTATTCACAACTGATCGGATGGAATTGAATATATAAACCAAAATTTTCAAAAACTCAAGAAAAACACATACACACAATCCACCAAAAATCGGGGTTAAAAATTCGACCACAAGAAGTTGTTAGAGAGTTGCAGGAGTGATAATTAATCATCAATGGCATCAAGTCAAGTAAGTTATATCATTAATTTTGTTCAATTAGGTTTTAATTCGGATGATTGAAATTAGGTCACGAATTGGGTATTTTTGAATTAGTTCGAATTCAGATGTAATATTTTGAGGATAAGGGATTAGATGATAGGAGAAGGTATTGCAAAAAGAATTAGATCAATTGGTTAAGTTTTGAGTAAGAATTCATTGATTGAATTTTCGGATTATATTGGGTATAATCTTTGGAGCTAGTTTATTTGCAATTGATGAATCCCAGAAGTTACATGATTGATAATTAGTGATGTTAGGTTATTGCATTGTTGATTAGAGCACAAATTGGAAGATTTTAGTAGATGATGTTCTTGGTTTTTCATAGAATCATTAAATGATGATTGGAAATGTTAAGAATCATGGATAGGAGAGTTTGGATGTTAGAAGTACTCAAGAATGGATGATTACAAGTTAGAAAGAAGTTCGGATTGATTGGGAAATGTTTAGGATGGATTGAGGATGAATGAAGTATACAGAAACTCCAACCGAATCGGTTGCGAGTTGCAACCGATCGGTTGGGAATGTGCAAAAGTTGCATCCGATCGGATGGACCTCAATCCGATCGGATGGACACCTCGGAAAAAATTTTGACATTTTTGAAATTGTGTTTTCTAGTTTCTAAATTGATTGGTATTAGTTTTTATACTTTTATAATAACATAATTTGAGATTTCTTTCAGGGAAATGTTGCAAGCCTGGGACGAAATCAAAGAAATCCGATTGTTAACAAATATTTGAAAAGGAACGAGAGGAAGAGGATCACTTTCAGTTTGAAACCAGAGTCTAATGATAATGTCAAGTTTTATAATGTGCAAAACAAAGATGAGAAGAATGCATATAGGGAACGTCTTTCAAAACTTCAAGAGAGGAAGATTGCTAAGCCTAGACTGATTGATTGGGAATTGCTTGCGGAGTATGAATGTGAGGATCAATTGAGGAACATGATGACTTGATTTATGTGTATCCTGGTGATGGAGATAGGTTTGAATATTATTCTTGGTAAGAGCTTTTAGTATTCGTGAGAATGTTTACAAGGAATGGTGTTTGGAGTTCTTTTCTACGTTTTACTTTGATAGGAAAGTAAATGATCTTCTTGGGGATGTTTGTGTTTGGTTTAGATTGTGTGGTCGCGAACATGCTTTATCTTTGCCAAATTTTGTAGTTGCCCTTGGTTTGTATGAGGAAAGTGAGGTTAATCATAGGTTGTTTGGACCAAATTTTGTGAGTTTGGCTAGAGCTAATGATCAATACACGGGTGTTGATGCTTATTGGAATAGGATTGGTGATCCAACTTGTCTTAGGAGAAATTCTTCTAGGATTAGAAATCCGTTGTTTAAAGTTTTACAAAAGTTGATTTCTTGGGGATTGATATATAGGAGCGGTGGTCAAGACAAATGTAGTCAACCGGACCTATGGGTGATGAAGTTGTTGGAGGAAGACAAGAATGGGAATGTGGCATGGATTATTGCCGAGTATCTTTCTAAGAGAGCACCGGGGATTAAGAAACAAAGTGATGTTTGTGGAGGTCATTATGTGACCGTGTTGGCTAAAAATCTTGGGTATTTTAATGATCATGAGTTGAGGAAGTGTAGAGTGAGGTTGGAGAGTGAGATATGGGATGCTTTTAGTTTGGAAAAGCATTGGATAGGAATAACAAGACTTTGGGACTTTGGACCGAACCAAGTGTGGGGGCAACATCCGGAGCTTATGCGGAAGCGCCATCACAACCTCAAATGGGAAGTTTTCAAGGGAATACCCAAAGTGGTTTTGATTCAGGATGGGGTGATTGGAACCGAGAGTTAAATGCTATTGAGTGTAGGGAAGTTTGGAGAGATTCAATGCAAATGAGGACTAATTACAACTATGATTATTCCATGCCTATGATCCAACATTTGGCACAAGATGCCAATTATGAGGTACCTCCCTACAATCCACCAAATGTTCCACCATACCCTTTACCATATTCTCCATATCCTGGACCATACCCCTACCCTTATCCTGGTTATTCACCATTTCCCGAGCCATACCCTCCATACGGTAGACTTCCCGAGTATGGTAGTTCTGGTGTTAATGTGGGTTGACCAAGTTTTAATCCTGGAGGATCGAGCTATGATGTTGGAGGTTCGTCATCAAGAGCTGGAAAGAAGAAGAGACGAGTGGTGGACGAGGACGATGAAGAAGATATTGATGAGGAAGATGAGGATGAAGAGGAAAGCGAGGACGAGTTCATTCGTTCCAATGTGAGTTATTGATGGTGACGTTTGATCATATGGTTTATGGTTGTTTTTTTTTTTTTAAACAATTATGTGTCGAACAATTTCTATTTCCACTAACTTTAACTATTTCTCGTAGGATTTATAACGTAACTTAATTTTCTATTTATTTGGTTTAGATATGTTTTTGTTTGTGTTTGTTTGATTGTTTCGTATATTTTGCAGTTTTCTTGCAGGAGTTTTGTTACGGAAGCATATAGTTGATCAACGTTTGGAGTCGGTAAACTCATTTGCTTATTATGATCAAATATGCATGTTGCGTATTTAACTCCGGTATTTTCTAAATTTTTCCATTTCCTTTACTTTGATGTTATTTTTATTACATTGAGGACAATGCAAAACTTAAGTGTAGGGGGGGGGGGGGGGGGAAGAAAATAGAAAAATGGCATAATTTTCAAATTTTTAATTTTCGTTTTTTTTAGAATCGTGAACTTTAGTAACTAGTAATAGTTCGCCCTTCATATTTTAGTTAAAAAAAGGTTGATTCCATGGTAAATAATAATGATATTTTTGGAGAATAAATTCAAGTTTTAAAGAGCAATTCGTCTCGGAATTGATAACATTTGCTAGCACAATTTTATACCCTTATTACTTTAAATTGTGAGGATTAGTTTTTTTTATGTGAATAGTGTTTTTTATACTATTTACATATTTCATGATGAGTGTGTCGGTGGTTGTGTTAATTCTGGAACTTGTACTTGTTATGCATTACGGTTAAATCATTTTCGAATGATAAGGATATATTCATATGATAAGAGGCAAACCTTAGGAATAAAACCAAATGGCCATCCATTTACCAAATAATTTTTGCTAACCACATCGGTTAGTTACCCTCGTATTTGGAACCCATTTGTTAGCGTTTATCTTTAGCGCT
This sequence comes from Artemisia argyi, assembly GCA_030686995.1. Classification (NCBI taxonomy): domain Eukaryota; kingdom Viridiplantae; phylum Streptophyta; class Magnoliopsida; order Asterales; family Asteraceae; genus Artemisia; species Artemisia argyi. The sequence goes on from CM060695.1 coordinate 109,155,916, forward strand.
AGATACCCCTAGTTTCACCCTTTGAGCCATCCTTTTCATTTTGTTAAATCCAGAAAAATACAAAAATATTTTACACTTTAAACCTTAGCCTAACCCTTGTCAAAGTCTAAATGGTGGGTTGCTAGTTGCTTGGTATGTTGGATTTTTTTTGATGACTATTAGTTAGCCACACTTCACAATTCATGTGTGTGCCATTCCGACAAAGACGAAGAGTGCACCTTCTTATTTGTATTTTTGTGGTGTATGCTTATGCGAAGTGTGGGGGTGATAAAAAAAATGAGAATAAGTCATCGCAACTATAAGGTGACAAATATAGCCAATGTGCTATAAATATTATGAATAAAGAAAGTTATGTGATATGTTGTTAGCCAATGTGCTAAGTATGAAGAATAATTTTATGGTGAATCGATGTATCAACATGTGAAAGTTCGAAGAGGAGAAAGATTGTAACTATTGTCATTTTTGGGTTTGTGGTTTATTTGAGATTAGCAACTATGGGACTTAGACTTTGATTTTATTTTTCTTTAAAACCAATTTCATAAATATTCCCATGCCTTATCCTTACCTTTTTGACATAGTGTAATTATTTTGCACGAAAGTTTATAAAACCCTTAGCCTAAACGTTACAACCCGAATAAAAGACCTCTTTGATGAATTATTCTATTGTTTTGATACTTGTACAAGCCTATGGTAAGAAACATAAGTCATGATTGTGCAGTGAGTGATCTATTAATCATGACACAAATTGAATGATGAGTGAATTTCAAATTATCTTCGTGAGGTGCTTAGAATTGTTATCAAGCTCTTTATTTACTTGATTGAGTTCAAATAAGATATTTGCGCTATTACCATTGAATTCAATTTTCTTTTGATTAAGACTTGCTCGAGGGCGAGAAAAGCTCAAGTGTGGGGGATTTGATAACGCTCAAAATTAACATGTTTTTAGTCGCGTTATTGTTTGTTTTATGAGTAGAAATTGGTCATATTTGTATATATTTGTTACTTAATGATGAAAAAGTGTTTACGCATGCAAATATAGCCAAAAGCAGGTAAAAATGATCAAAAGATGAAGAAATGAAGTGGACATGCATTTTTGGAGAGTTTCAAGAAGACGAAGGAAGAAAGAAACGTCGCGTGGACAAAAGGATTTGATAAAGACAAGTTTACTACACGAAATTATCAAGGAAATATCAAGTTCTAATTGATAAAGTCATGCCACGAAGAAAAATAATGCATGCAACGTAAAATGACAAAGAAAAGAAAAAGAAATATGGTTCAGACAGCTTCCAACCGATCGGATGCAAATCGTATCCGATTCGTCTGGAAACGTACCAAAAGATTGACCATCCGATCGAATGGTGATAAACCGATCGGATGGGGTTGACTGAAGTTACAAGTTTGCATTTATGGACGTATTTACTCCCCATATTCATGTGTGGCTGATCATTTCTGCTTATTAACTATGGAGGGACGTTTTTACTTGAAGGATAAGTGTCATTATGCTATATAATGACTACTTAGGGTCTAGAATTACTTGTACCACCAATATCTAACTTAGTATTACACCAAATCTTGTTAGTTTATCTTATATTGCCTGAAAGTTTACTAAGTGTTGTAAAAACGTCCAGAACGTGTTGAGTTAGAGTCTCAAGCATTAGTTCGAGTGTGGAGTTGTTTACTTACGTTAGTGAGCAATTGGAGGAGTGTGGTTGCTAAAGTTCCACAAGTTTATTCATTGTAATTCTCAAGACTAGGTACACCTTGATACTTATAATGAACAATTGTTACTTTGAATTTTATGAAAGTTTTCTTATTTACTTGTGTTTTAATATGATTGCTATGGAGTAATTTGTGATATACTTGTGTATTTGATGTGATTGGTTAATGGAGTATTCTTTTATTAAAAAGGTGATGCATGAAAACATATCTATTTTATGAGTTTGTTGAAATAACATCTTTTCATGCTTAATTTGTCGGTAAAAACAATCTCTTGAAAAATAGGTCCGAAAAGAATTTCAACTTGTTTTTATTCCAAAATATTAATGCACCAAATTAGTATGGAATAGGATGTTTGACAACCATCTTATTTATTTGTTAAAATAGATTTGAGACGATTTCATCACGAAAAAGGACCGAAAGGATTCGTAGGAATTCATAAGAAAAGAATTGATTTTCTAAACAGCCATGTGTTTATAGAATTGTCATACTAATTTGATATGTCCGAAAGGAGTCATTTAGGTGATAGAATTCTTAGTGGTAGTGAAAACATGACATACATCATAGATTGTATAACTACTCATTTTTAGTTGCGCATCATAACAAGTTTTACACCAAACTTTGTATTCAAATTGTCACAATACTCCTAATTACCAATCAACGAATTATACATAAGTATATGCTTAGTTTTTATTGAGTTTCCTTTAAATCGATATTCACATAAATTTGGATTGACAACCCTTATTTAACAAACGTTTTTCTTATTACTAAAACAACCAAATCCCTTGGGACGATCTCGACTTACCCACCTTTATTACACCGGACGAGTATACTTGCTCGTATGTGCTAGATAATAATCGGATAATTCGTGATTTTAAATTTTAAAACTTCTACTAACAAAACGCACATCAATGCGCTAAATTGGTGGAAAGCGCATAAGCAGGCGAAAGGTGGAGATGATTTTACGGCTACTTGTACTTGGGTTGAGTTCCGTGATACCTTTTTATAAGAGGTATTTTTCTAATTCTGAGCATCAATGGTTTGAAAGAGAGTATAACTCCATCAAGTAGTATGATAACGAGCATTCGGGGGAATATATGCAAGGGTTCTTAAGGTTGGCTAGTTTTGTTGGGCCTCTTGCTAGGGATGCTCGCCGTCAGGCGAAGCATTTCAAATGGGGACTAAAGAAGTGGGTTTTGGATCGTCTACTTATTGCTGAGTTTGTGGATGTGTCAGCTGTTAATGATGGAGCCCGTAACATTGAGATTTTCCATGAGGGTTCTGGTTACAACAAACGTAACCGTGATGGTGACCGAATTCACCCTAGGGTTTAGGGTTGCGATAAAAGGGGGTATTCTGGTAGGAGTCAGGATTCGAGGGGTCAGACGGACAGGAGTTATGACCAACGGGGATTGTCGGGTAGGACTTATGATCACAGGCGACCGGAGATAAGGGTTCAAGATAGCAGGTACACTGGTAGGAATTGGAATGATCGTCAGGGTCAGGGTAACAACAATCAGTGCCAGTTCAAGGACCAATCAGCTAGGGGTAATCAGCAGAACCGTTCATCTGGGTCTACTAATTAGCATAGGCCTGCCGAGATTTTACCTCCTCCACTTTGTTCTTCTTGTGGTAAGGCTCATCAGGGAGTTTTCCATAAGGCTACTTGTAACTGTTTTGCATGTGGGTCTTCTACTCATCGGATTAAGGACTGCCCGAAGAAGAACCTTCCTGTGCCTGGGAACTACCTCAAGCCTCCTCCTACTACAGGCCGTGTGTATGCTACTACTCATGAGCAGGCAGATCGCACTTCAGGTACCATTACAGGCATTTTTTATAATGGAGATTGTACTACTTTTGTATTATTTGACACCAGAACTACACATTCTATAATATCTGTTAACTTTGCTAAGAAACTTAATCTTATCCCAACACCATTAACTTGTAACACCCCAACCCGGCATGGGTCCGGAGCGCTACAGTATGGTGACATATCAAAGTATACAAAGCATACAACGCAAGTGGAAGACTTAAAACATAAAGTTACAAAGGTATTCTAAAGGTACAAAAAGAAATGCTAGCTTTATACAAAAAGAATTACAAGTCCAAACAATCTAGCTGGATCAAAATCTAAGTCCAATGCAAATGGGCTTCTAATCATCAGGTAGTCCACTAATGCTCCTATGCACTCTTCACCCAAACCTAGCTTGCAACCTAAACCTGCCGCAGGAAAGGAAATGCGGCTGAGCTTAAAAAGCCCAGTTAACAGATATATAACAAAGCAAATGGATAAATGAAGCGTATATAAGTATGAGAAACAGGACATCATAAGCTTCTGCTGAAAGGAATATCATCTGTCAAATGCATAAGAGATCAACATACACTGAGCGAATGTCGAAGTATCAAGATATATCACATAAGCATAATCATAAGGGAAATGTAATGAGCACGTATCAACAAAGAAGCGTCCAAACAAGGTATTTGAATGGACAAACGAATCATAGGAAAGCCACGAGCCGACCTGCCAAGGTACTTGACATATCTCATACATACATACATACATAATCCATAATCACCTGTCAAAGGATACGGAGAGGGGAGACCTCTCGGTACCACATGGAGGAGCGACCTCCTAAACGTGAAGGAGTAGAGAAGCACCTACCCACATTCACCATACAAACACATAATCATACATAAATATAAGTGCTAGGATGCATCCATACACCCCCTATACATACATACATAAACCAGCATAATCATATCATAAGTGCGCATAATCATATCATATCAAATGGGGGCGTCGTGGATCAATCACACCTCCACAGAAAGTGTCATGCCATCAGTGCCTCGATGACACGCCCATGGTACCTCCATGAGTAGTTAGAAAACTCGGACATAAGAAGAGAACGAAGCATACATATATACATACATAGAATCATAGCAGCATATCCGAATCATATCATAGCATAATCATAATCAGAGGAGTATCAAGAGAATGAGGGTCATATATCAAAAGGGATCATATCAAAGGAATCATAAAGAATGGATCAAACATAAGGGAATATAGCAATGGCTTAGAGAATCTTATAACATATCAATAATTAAAGATCAAGTCATGAGAGAGAAGGCACCCTTACTGAAAAGGTAGGATATATGTACCTTAATCGCCATCGAAATCATAACATACATAAGCATAAGGAAACACTCCTTCTTCAGCGGATCTACACAAATTAATCATCAGCTAATTATTAATAGGTTGTTTTAAACCAGATTACTCGTTTTAGTCGACTTACCATTTTTAGTAACTTTCCATTTATAGCAGCTTTCCAAAAATAATAAGCTTTCATTTATAGTAAGTTTCCACTTTAAGTAACTTATTCATTTTAAGTAGATTTCTATTTTTAGCAGGTTTCCCAAATTAGTAAATTTTTACAATAAAGTTATGAATGACGATTAAATAATTCTTAAGGGTTAAATATTTCAATTTAGTAAAGATTAGGGCCATAAATATAAATTATCAAAATTCATTATTAAAGATGTCAAATAAATTATTTTAAGGTTTATACTAAAATTTTATATCAAAAAGATAATTTTAGACCCAGTCGTTTCATAATTTATATAAACGCACTCTCAATATTAATTTAGACCGCGACGACTAAATATGATTATTCTCACATACACTCATACACACATATACTTATACCATGCACAAGTTCTCGTTAATATTCCATAAATTAACTCATAAATGTTAAGACCCACTCACAATACTCTGAATATTCGAGACATACTTTTATCGTTTTATTCACTCCAACCAACACACGCTTTATACTCTTTTATGTTGTTTGTACAATGTCTCAAAGACCCTACAACTCACACACACGCATTCACTTTCTTTATAATATACAGACACTTAACTTGACACCATATGTTCATATATGTTCAAAACACCCTACGTGAATACCATGCATGCACACACTCGTTGTTGTAACAAAACCAAGATACCTTTCTTTGTTAATACTCGTTTGCATGTACCTGTCCCTTTCTTAATTCATTTAGAATTCACCTACATATGGTTTTAGTATACATACATACAAAATGCCCATGCACACCACCTAAATATATATTAAAAACACGAGTACCCTGTATTTTATATTTGCGATTCGAAAGTAAAACCTAACAAGCATGCATGTGACTCTCTTCTATAGCTCCGTCAAGGTTTTATTTAATTATAGATCGAATGTAAAACAAATGGAAGCAGTAACATACACGAGTCGAAAACATGATTATAGATCGATTAGTAAATCATATAGGTCGAATAGATAAAGATTTCCAAACATTATTTTACGTGTAATTTTCCATGATTTTATGTGAGTTCTCAATTCGTATAACATATGACTTAGCTGTTTATTTAGAATTCTCAAAACACAACGCATGGAATAAAGAAGAAAGGCAAGTCGAACAAGGCTTTCAAGCTACCTTCTAATCGTGATCAGGAGAAACGGACCAGAAGCAAAGTCGACCATAGGTCGACCCCAAGTCGAACACAAGCAGCAACTACACCTTCGAATTCAAATAGAAACCCACGAATAACACCCTTTCGTAACAGCACTCGCACACAACCGAACACCACTTTCGAGCCTCCAAATACCCATGTTTATACACTAGCAGAAACACATTCGGACCCTTTTTGCCTCTTCTTTGATCGAACAAGAATACCACCATGATTACCACGCTCAAAAGCCCACAAGACTTCCTTTGGATGCTTATTTGCTCGACAGAAAAAATGAGGTAGAAGCCTCCAGCCGTCGGTTTTGATGTTTAGGTTTTAGAGAGTTTTTTTTTTTTTTTTTTTTTTTTTTAATTCTTTTTTATTATTATTTATTTTTATTTTATTTTATTTTTTTGAGCGGCCAAATAAAATGGAGGAGCAAGGTTTGCCGCCACCTTGTATAGACTAGGGTTTATTCGGCTTAGAAGATGTAAGAGTTATGTAAACTTATTATACGAACCATTAAAACAGGCGTGTGAATTTTGTATGAGAAAAGGAATGCCGCATGTTTAGATAGGGCAAGAAATGGGATGCGTATCTTCTCATTTAAAGAGTGATATATATGTTTTGTCATTGGTCTTATCTTCTAACGTATGGGGTATAGTAAGAAAGGAAATACAGTATCCTTACTAAAAGGAAGAAAACGTGTGATGTATATAACACATAAATATGTGTGTTTCATTTATAACAGTTAGTATAGAATTAGGATTTATAACTTTATATTTCACTTTATAACATATAGTATTTTATTACTTATTTATTTTTAAAACTTAGAATAAAATCAAATAGTAATTTAAAATATTAACAGAAATTTTAGGGTGTTATATAACTAATCTGTTATCCATCTCTACCCTAATGAAAAACCATATACTCATTAACCATGAGTATGTCAATTATCCCTTACGGTTTGATGATCGCACCCGTCCGACGAACCTACTTCCTCTGAATATGATCGATTTCGATGTAATTCTAGGCATGGATTGGTTGGCTTCTCATAGGGCTACCATCGACTGCCATGCTAGAAATGTAATCTTTGGTGACCTTCGTCAGCCTGATTTTGTTTATCATGGTTCCCAACCTCCGAAATCTGTTAAAATCATTTCTGCTACGAAGGCCCGAACTCTGATTTCTCATGGTTGCCAAGGTTTCTAGCAGCCATTAAAGATACCTCTCTGGAAAGTCCTATCATTGAAAGTATTTCTGTTGTACGTGATTTTTCCGACGTCTTTCCCGATGAACTTCCTAGTATTCCTCCGGCTAGGGGTGTTGAGTTTGGCATCGAATTGATTCTAGGTGCCTAACCTATTTCCAAAGCTCCGTATCGTATGGCACCTGTTGAGTTGAAGGAGTTGAAAGAGCAATTGCAGGAACTTTTGCAGAATGGTTTCATTAGACTGAGTGTATCGCCATGGGGTGCACCTGTACTGTTTGTCAAGAAGAAGGACGGAAGCATGCGTCTTTGTATTGACTATCGTGAGCTTAACCGTATTACTATCCGTAATCATTATCCACTTCCGCGTAGAGATGATTTGTTTGATCAGTTACAAGGGGATAAATTCTTTTTGAAAATTGATTTGAGATCTGGTTATCATCAATTACGCGTAAAGGAGCAAGAGGTTCCTAAAACTGCTTTCCGTACCCGATATGGTCATTACGAGTTTTTTGTTATGCCTTTCGGTTTGACAAACGCTCCTGCTGTGTTTATGGATATGATGAATAGCGTGTTCCACGAGTACCATGATAAGTTTGTTATTGTTTTCATCGACGATATTCTGATCTATTCTAAGACCAAAGAAGAGCATGAGCAACACCTTCGGATTGTTTTACAAACCCTTAGACAGAAGAAGCTGTATGCAAAATTTTTGAAGTGCGAGTTCTGGTTGAACCAATTTGCATTCCTTGGTTACATTGTATCTACAGATGGTATCACCATGGATCCATCTAAACTTGAGGCTATCACCAAGTGGCCGAGACCTACTACAGTGACCGAGATTCAGAGGTTTCTGGGTTTGGCAGGTTATTACCGTTGTTTTGTTGAGGGTTTCTCAAAGTTGGCTTTACCTTTGACGCAATTGATGAGGAAAGATGAAAAGTTTGCTTGGACCAATGAGCATGAAGAGAGTTTTAAAGAGTTGAAATGGAGATTAGTGTCCGCTCCTATTTTGACCCTTACTTCTGGTTCTAGGGGATTTCAGATTTATAGTGATGCATCCAAGAAGGGTTTGGGTTGTGTATTGATGCAACACGGGAAGGTTATTGCCTATGCTTCGAGGCAGTTGAAACCTTATGAAGAGAATTACCTTACCCATGATCTTGAATTAGCTGAAGTTATTTTCGCTTTGAAGATTTGGAGACATTATTCGTATGGCGAATCATGTGATATCTTCACAGATCACAAGAGTCTCATGTATATCTTCACTCAGAGGGAATTGAATATGAGACAGAGGAGATGGTTGGAACTTCTCATGGACTACGACGCTAACATTCAGTACCACCTAGGTAAGGCGAATGTTGTTGCGGATGTAGTTAGTAGGAAATCCGGTATGATTGCTAGTTTGGAGATTGAAGCCAGGATTCTTAAGGATTTGTAGATGATGGATGTTGAGCTTTGTGTTCGAGGTTGTGGTGGTTATTGGGCTAGTTAGAAGATAGAGTCCAATTTTATGTCACGTATTAAGGAAGCGCAGAAGGATGATGGTGAGCTTTGGTCCATTGTCCAGAATGTTGAAGATGGTAAGAAGTCAGAGTTCCGGGTTGATAACTTTGGTATAGTATGGTATGGAGATCGACTTTGTGTTCCTGATGATCTGGATTTGCATGAAGCGGTTTACTATTCATCCTAGTTTTACCAAGATGTATCAGGATCTGAAGCAGCATTTTTGGTGGAATAGCATGAAACAGGATGTAGCTTTGTTTGTGGCCAGATGTATGACTTGTCAGCAGGTCAAGATTGAGCATCAGAGTGTTAATGGTTTGTTGCAGCCGTTAGAGATACCTACTTGGAAGTGGGAGGAGATCTCCGTGGATTTTGTGACTGGTTTACCATTGACTCAGAAAAGGCATGATGCAATTTGGGTAGTTGTGGATCGACTAACCAAAACCACACATTTCTTGCCCATTCGTAAGGATTATGGCATTGGTAAGTTGGCCGAGATTTTTCAGCAGAAGATTCGGGCCGACTTCATGGTAAGCCGACAACTATTATATCTGACAGAGATCCTCGTTTCTGGAAGGGTTTACAGAAAATTTGGGGGACTCGCCTCAAGTTTAGTACAGCCTTTCATCCTCAGACAGATGGTCAGACAGAGAGAACCATTCAGACCTTGGAAGACAGGCTAAGAGCTTGTACCATAGAGTGGACCGGCAGTTGGGATGATTATTTGTGTTTGGTGGAGTTTCCCTACAATAATAGTTGGCATGCTTGCATAGATATGGCACCGTATGAGATGTTATATGGTCGGAAATGTCGGGCACCGATTTGTTGGGATGAGGTAAGTGAACGTTTGATAGAGGGGCCTAAACTGATTGAGATCACCAATGAGAAGGTTGCTATTGCTAAAGAGAAGTTGCAAGAGGCTCGTACTAGGCAGAAGAGCTATGCTGATCGTCATCTTCGTGAGTTAGAGTTTAATGTTGGTGATCGGGTATTTATGAAAGTATCTCCGTTCCGTGGTGTGAAACGTTTTGGGATCAAGGGCAAGCTTAGTCCTTGATTCATCGAACTTTTTAAGATTCTGGAGCGTATTGGTGAGGTTTCTTATCGTCTAGCTCTACCTCCTCAGCTTTCGCATGTTCATGATGTCTTCTATGTATCTCTTCTGTGGGGATACAACTATCATCTGTTGCACGTGATTTCATATCCATTTGATCAGATTCAGCCAGGCATGTCATTGTGTGAAAAGCCCGAGGCTATCTTAGATCAGAAAGATAGAGTCATGAGAAACAAAGTCATTCCGTTTGTTAAAATTCTTTCGAAGAATCACCCAGAGCGTAAGGCTACCTTGGAAACCTAGGATTCAATGCGAACAAGTTATCCACAATTCTTTTTGTAGTCTGGTATGTCTCCATTTGCTTTCATTCGTTTCCATTACAATTTTCGTGGACGAAAATTTTCTTTTTAAAGGGGAAGAGTTGTAAAATCCTAAAATCTAAAACTTGAGAATGACTATTCTACCCCTCTAATCTTTAATTTATAAAATAAGTATAATATTCCAAGCTCATTAAAATTCATTTAACCTAAGTTATAAGAGAATTATAACACCCTAAGTTCTACCTTGTTGACACAAATAATGTCTGAAAACATTGTTAACATATTAACAATATCTCTATGTTTTGATAATTACAAAACATAAAACTCAATGAACTAAAATTTATGATGTAAAGAAGTATTTAGCGTTTAATATCTTTATTTACATCCAAATCACTTAAGGTATGAACAAACAAAGTGTTTATTGCAATCTATGATCAAAGGAAATTTTTCTAAATCACTAGATTTTTTATAAAATGTCATAAATATTTTATATCATTTACAAAATCATTTCTGGAATTAAAAGTATATGTTTAAATCATTATAAATATATGAATTCAAATTTTTAACCAAAAATGACAAATATAATCCAGATAAACCTTCCCCACAAAAGGACAAACAAACCCAACGTTCTGGAGGGGGCAGCCCCCTTAATTCCTAGACGGCCCCCTTAATGATTAAGGGGACCGGCCCCTAATTAAGGGGACCAGCACGCTCCAGAACAGTATTTGTTTGCCCTATAAATACTGGTTCATTCCACAAATTTTTCTCACCTTTTGCACCCGAAAACTTTCTGATCTAAATCCTCATTTTCATTTTCTATAATCCTTTGATCATATATACATTAATCTTTCTTTCAAAGTGATCAAAGTCTCTTCCTTTCAAGTGCAAAAGAAGAATACTTCTATTCTCCAAGACAAGAAGTATTATAACTTGTTATGACCTCCACATCCAAGTTGTTAGAGCATCATTCATTACATATATTTCTTTGTGTTATTTGTTGTTAATATTTGGTAGAAGATAGATTAGCTTGGTGTGTAGATAGAGTGATTGTTTAGTAGATTCTTGTGAAGTAGATAGTTGGGAAGTAGATAGTTGTGAAGAAGATTGTTGTGAAGTAGATAGTTGAGAAGTAGATATTTGTGAAGAAGACAGTTGTGAAGTAGATAGGTGTGAAGATATATAGGTGTGAAGAAGTTGTGTAAAAGGTGTGATCAAGTTGTGACGAAGTTGTGGTGTGTATATTAGTGTGTAAAGTTTTCTCCGCCATAAGGGAGCTTGTTGACATAGTGAAGAAAACTCTCGAGTTAGGTGCTCGGGGAGTGGAGTAGGGCAAGGAAGGTATCCTTGTAGCCGAACCACTATAAATCTCTTGTCTCGCGGTTCGATCTTTTCATCTCTCATTTATTTCTTTACTTACACTGTTATTGCTATATCATACATATATGTTGTTGTTTATATTGTGAAAGACTTGAGTTCACATAATATCGAATCTAAATTTTTGAAAGTAAAGAAAACACGCAAACAACTTTTTATAACAAATTAAAAAGACGTAAAACTATTCAACCACCCTTCTAGTTTTCCACAATTGGTATCAGGAGCCAGGTCAAGCAAGATTTTTAAAATATATTGTATTTTAAAACTTGCAACTATCTACGGAATTTGAAAAATATTTAGAAGGGCAATATATGCAAAGATCACCACTATTTGTAAGTGATGGATTTTTACATTGGAAAAATAGATTCGAAACTTATGTGAAATCTAAAGATCTTGATCTTTGGCATGTTATTACCTTCGGTGATTTTCCTCCCACTCAACAAAATCCGGAAACTAAAATGGATGAAATTGTACCTTTTGAAAAACAAAAAGATGATTTGAAAAAGAAACTAGCTAAAAATAATGAAGCAAAAATGGTGATTTATAATGCGTTACCGCACAAAGAATATGAAAGAATTTTTATGTGTAAAACCGCCAAAGAAATTTGGGAATCACTACTTATTAGTCACCAAGGTAATAGTCAAATCAAAGACAATAAAATAGATATTCTTGTACAACAATATGAACAATTTACGATTCCGGAAGAGGAATCAATTGATAATGCTTTTGGTAAATTTAACACTATTATCACAAGTTTAAAAGCACATGATAAGACATTTTCTAGTAAAAATTGTGTTAGGAAATTTCTTAGGGCATTGCATCCAAAATGGCGATCTAAAGTCACGGCAATTGAAGAATCAAAGAATTTGATGACGTTATCACTTGATGAATGACTCCTCCTAAACCAACCAGTCAACCGTGTGCAGTTGATAGGCCCACCTATTAGAAAGTGCAAGTTTATATTGACCATGGAATTATAGGGAAATCCCCGGGTCGTTAAGTCCCAACGAGATTGAAATTGTATTTTGAATGTTTAAGGGAATGAGTGGTATTGAGGACAGTAACAAAAATGATTGAGGAATGATTATACTACTGATTGCTTGGTATTTGGATAATATGAAAAGATATAAACAATAATAGAGATACACACAAAAGCACAAATTAGAAAATCAGATAACAGACAGAGAAAAGTGGGTTTTATCAAATTACAAACTACAGGGAGTACAAATGAAACTTTTTAAAACTTAAAATTAAAAAAAAATTAAATGATATTAAAATTATGAAAATTATTATTTTAATATTTAATTACTATTTAATTAATTAAAACTATTTAATAAGTAAATTAAACCTAGGTTAAATTAACTAAAAATTATAAAGATTACAATTTAAACTAAAAACTTGCAAAAATAATTTCTAAACCTTAAAAAGAACTTGAAGAAAGTATAAAAAATGAAAATAAATATTTTTGTCTTTTTATGAGTTTTCTTTTAATTAAAAACTATTTATCTTAATTAAACTAATTAAAATATTTTAAATTACTATTAATACCTAAATGACTTATAAAATTATGGAAAAATTTATAAAACTAATTAACCATCACAGGAATCCTAAAAAATTATAAAAAGTTACTAAAAATTATATTTAGGCTATTTGACTAATTAATTACTTATTAATTAATTTAAATATAATTTAATTAAATTAAATAAGAAAATTGGAAAATGGACAGTGGAAATTATGAAATTATTTTATAAAAGTCTTAACTAATTTATAAAACCCAGGAAAAATATAAAATTATACTGTTGTTAATTAAAATTAAAGAAGACTAATTAATTACTAATATTACCTATTTAATTATTTAAATTATTTTTAAATCTAATAAATAGTAAACTGCTTAGGAAAAATCTAAGAAAATTATTTTAACTACTTAAAGGTAATAGGAAATTAAGAAAATTATAAATATGGACAAGTGCTTATTATTAAGCTGAAAGGAAAATTAAATATATAATTTCTAGTAAATAGAAGCTATCACTATAATTAAAGTTGGCTTTTTCTGGTTTTTCTTTTATAGAACTATTAGAATACTTAAATTATAAAATTTTTACAAATACAACTAATTTGGAAACTCAGAATAAGCACTGTGAGTGCTTATTACCCTAGACAGTTGACTAAGTTTGACCACACAAAGAAATAAGCTCAAATGGAGTTATGTGGGGTCCACACTTATTAAGTCTGGTTTACCTAAGTTACTTGGACTTGAATAATCTAGACTTGATGAGATAAGCTCATGGGATAAGCTAAAAAGCTATAATAAGCAGCTGCTTATTTGGGTTCTGGGTCAGAAATGGGACAGAGTTATGAGGGTGATTTAGGTGGGGTCCACTGATAACTAGGTCAAACAAAGGGTCAACTCTTGAAACTTGGTAGGAGAGGGGTTGTAAGAACCATGATTTGGAGTGTGGGACCCACTGGGGTGGTCACAATCAACCACCAAAGTGGTGGTGGTGAGATGGTGTCTGTGTAGCAGGGCAAAGCCCTTTCCCTGCAGGTGTGTTCCAGGGGTAAAATGGTCACCTAAAAAAATTCATAAAAATGTAACAACCATGGAAATCTTAAGTTCTACTGATAAATATATCTCCCAACAAGTTTCAAAGCTTAAGATTGAACACAAAATTCTAGATAAATCATGCCATTTTGAGGATTTCTGAGGTTGTGCACTTTTGACTTTATGAGAAAAATTAAATTTTGACTTATGTGAACTTTGATCTCAATTTTATGATTGATATTGATTATTTAAGCTATATGGATAATAAATTAAGCTAGGACTTGCACTTATGAGATAAAATGAAGCTTATGCCTTTCTAAGTCCTTCACAGTTGGATTTTAAGCCAAATAATTTGTGATTTTGACTTTCCTGCTTATTACCACCAAAGATTCGACTATTTTGGTGTTCTAATGGTCTAAATATGGTGTGAGAATACTAAGTGAGCATTAATACTCACTGAATCACTCAATACAGCTTAAATCCAAATACTACCTTAACAAACCTACTTTGTGATTATCAAAGAAAATGATTGATTTGATCCTCAATTCTGTTGTCAATCCTTATATTATCATTTTTAAAGACCAAATACACATGAAACAGTAAAAACACAACCTTTAAACTCAGAAATGACAAAGATGGTTTTTTAACTGTGAAAATGAAATTTCAATCAACTTATGGATTTCAACAAACAAGCAACTGATTTTAGGTTAGATTATGATTAACTAACATTGAATAAACACAAAAAGCAAGATTGAGCACCTAAACAACAATAGAATAAGAAATGCAAAAAATGAAGGTTTAAACTTACAAAATGCAATCCTGCTGAGACCAAGGAACAAGAACCAAGAACAATCCTATAGAATCTCCATAGATTCACTAACCCAAGGCCTTCCAGAATCAACCCTGCTCCATTGCTTATCACCAAGAATTTGATACTTTGACTTTCGTTGACTGTTTTTATGTTTATGAGTTATTTATATCTAGATCTTGTTTTAAGGTTTCTAATAGCTTTAATGAGCTTCCTAGGAGCTTATGTGAGCTTAAGAGTCATTATAATCTAACAATAACAAGAACAAAGCTTATTAAGAAATTTGAAATGAAAATGAAAGTTGCATAAACTGAGATATCAAAACAAACTTGATTCTTATTATCTTAAAAGCTTAATAGTACACTGAGAATGATAACTTGAAACTTTGAAAGCTTAAATTACACTGGAACTTTTTAAATAAACTAATTCGACATACAAGAAATAAAATTATACTAGATATCTTTTTCTTCTGCTTCCCCTTCTCTCTTTATAGAAAATTGAGACTCCCCACATGCCTCTAATCTTTTCCCACTTCACTTTGTGACCATTGGATGGGTCAATTTGATCTTAGCCGTTTAAACTGAATTTGGCGCCAAAAGTCATACACGTTTACTTGGGGCCAAAGTTGTGCAATTAAAGAATATTGGGATCATGTGAAGGTGGCAGGGGACAATTGAGATAGTTTTTAGACAAGTTGGGGTGATATGGAAGAAAACAGAGGTCAAGGTATGGTTTGGGGTGAAAATTGGTGTGGGGATGCATTAATGTGGGTTGTGGGCTAGCTGTGAGGTGGAAAGGTGGTGAGGTGAGAGTAGATGATGAGGTGGATAGGTGGTGAGGTGGTGGAAAACCACCTGGTTTTCTGGTTTCAGGCTGGGGAGGAGAGGGATGAACAGTGGAGGGTGGTTTGGCGGTATTGGGAGGTCAAACGGGGTTTGACCCGTTTTTTATAATAAAGGGGTGCGTGGGCTGAGCTTATTTTGGGCTTAGGGGTGGGCTTGGTATTGTTTTGTGTTTGGATTTGGATTAGGTTTTATTTTGGGTTTATAATAAAAGGGTCCGGTTGGTATGTGGTATTAAACAAGGACCAAATTTGTAATTTGGTGAAAATTTAAGGACTGAATTTGTCACTTTTCCAAACCACTTTCAAGGACTAAACCTGCAATAAAACCATAACACAAGGACAAAAGATGTAATTTTTTCATTTTTAAAACCCAGGGACCTTTTCTACCAATTCCTCAAACTCTAGGGACCAAACTGTAATTTTCTGAAAATTGAAGGGTTTAAGTTGTAATTTCCCAAAAGTTATCATAAGGACCAATTTTGTCATTTAAGAATAGTTCAAGGTTTATTTTTCATATATTTCCATTTTCAAAACCTTAAGGACTATATTTGACATTTTTGAAACTTGAGGGACTAAAGTTGTCATGTTGCAATTTTTAACTTTAAAGGACTAATCTTGACAACTTATGAATCCCTAAGGACCTTTGATGATATTTTTCATGTTTTGATTTACCAGGGACTAGTTTTGACAACTTTTGAAATTTGAGGGACTGAAACTGCCAATTATGCAAACTTTGTACGTTTTTCATTTGTTTTTGATTATTTTGCATTTAAAACATATAAAACACACTTCTAAGATATTTTCAGTATTTTGATGCATATTTGAGTATTTTTGAATGTTTTGGCAGTTCAGATTGGTATAAAATGATGAGTATTTAGACACTCATCAATCCCCCACACTAAACTATTGCTAGTCCCTAGCAATCTTTTGAGAAAATTTTAATGGATTTTTACTCTTTACCAAAAGCCATCACTTCTGGAGTAGCCAGATGTAAGAACTGTGGCACACCTGATAACCGTGTGATTTTGAGCAAACCACCAGCTGTCAACGGATTTGATTTGTCCTTATGAAAAGCCGTTTGCTTCTGGACTAGCCAACTCTTGATGGAATAGTCAACATCTTGGCGAGCTGATTACCAATTATGGTTTTTCCACTGCCTTTACCACAAGCCATAATCTTGCGGGCTAGCCAACTCATTCGCTATATGGGATATGGCGAGTTGAGGAACCATACAATTTTGGGCAAATTGCAAGCCATCAACGGTTTTGAGATATCTTTACCAAGAGCCGTTTGCTCCTGGATTAGCCAATCCTTATTTGGGTTAGCCATGGTGGACTGATAACCATTATTTGCATTTCTAAGTGTGAAAAAACTTTAAATTTTGATCAAATGGGGGTTCTTGATGGAACATGTGTTTTGAATTCGTGAGAACTCTCCCCCACACTTAGAACTGAATATTGCCCTCAATATTCGAAGTACTTGGTGTCCCACTAAGACTTAGAATGTAAGAAGGAAATACTATTAACCTTTTTTTTAGTCTATTTACATACAAACGCACTTTTTTTTTTTTTTTTTTTTTTTTTTTTAAAATATATATATACATATATACAACATGTGGTTCATCTCCCCCACACTAGGGTGGTAGAAAGGGGTAAGAAGACAGAAATATGGGTGAAAACCCATATTGCTACTGTTTTTGATTACCGAGTCACTAGCTTGACTCGACCTTGAATTAAATTGTCCATGAGGTAGCTACTGTTTTTGATTACCGAGTCGCTAGCTTGACTCGACCCCGAATTTATTGGTCCATGGGGAAAGTTTAGAGATCCGGGACAACCATTGGTTGTATGTCCCCTCAAAAATAGTGTTTTAACCGATGACCATTTACTTTAAAGTTGGGACCATCAGGTTGCAATAACTCAACAGTTCCATATTGGTATACTTTTGCTATAGTAAATGGTCCAGACCAACGGGTTTTTAGTTTACCCGAGAGAATTTTTAATCTTGAATTGGAAAGAAGAACTCTGTCACCAACGTTGAAAACGCGGTTCTTAATTTTAGAGTCATGTATCTTTTTAGTCTTTTCTTTATAGATTAAAGAATTTTAGTAAGCTTGATCACGTAATTCATTTAGTTCGTTTAGTTGAACTTTACGGTGATCACCTGCGGTCTGAAGGTCGAAATTTGCATGTTTTAAGGCCCAATAGGCCTTATGTTCTAATTCGATCGGAAGATGACATGCTTTCCCGTACACTAGCTTATATGGAGTACACCCGATGGGTGTTTTGTAAGCAATGCGGAAAGCCCATAATGCATCGTCCAGCTTATCCGACCAAGAGGCACGGTTTTCACCAACCGTTCTCTCCAGACTTCTCTTAATACCCCGATTTGAGACCTCCACCTGCCCACTTGTTTGGGGGTGATTTGATGTCGAAAGACGGTGAGTTACACCATATTTCAGCATCACTCTTGCAAATTGTTCATTGCAGAAGTGAGTGCCACGATCACTGATAATGGCACGAGGAGTCCCGAATCTGGCAAAGAGAGACTTTAAAAATTTAAAGACTACTCGGGCATCATTGGTGGGTAAAGCTTTTGCTTCAACCCATTTTGACAGATAGTCGACAGCCACGAGTATGTATTTATTCCCTCGTGAAGATGGGAATGGCCCCATAAAATCAGTGCCCCACATATCAAATATTTCACAGACTTGGATGGCGTTTTGCGGCATCTCATTCTTTTTGGAAATATTCCCATGACGCTGGCAAGCGTCACAAGTTTTGATAAGTTCATGGGCGTCTTTATAGATCGTGGGCCAAAAGAATCCTGAATCAAACACCTTTTTGGCGGTGTAGTTTGGGTTATGATGTCCCCCCATGGGTCCATCATGACAAGCTTTCAGAATTTCCATGGCTTCTTGGCCATGGACACACCGTCGGATGACTTGATCCGCACTTATTTTGAATAAGTAGGGATCGTCCCAGAAGTAATGTTTTACATCTTTAAAGAATTTTCTTTTCTGTTAGGACGACATCCCTTTCACAACGAAATTTCCCGCATGGTAATTTGCAAAGTCGGCAAACCATGGGGTAGTGGCATCATCCCGGGTAGAGATTAGATTTAGAGTCTCCAGAGGAAAAGTTTCATTAATTTCTTTTCTCTCGAGAATATCCTGATGAGGATTTTCTAACTGGACAAGTGATCAGCTGCAAGGTTCTCTGCTCCTTTTTTTATCTCTTATGAGTGTATCGAATTCCTGAAGGAGCAGGACTCAACGGAGCAGTCTTGGCTTTGCGTCCTGTTTAGTGAACAAGTATTTCAGAGCCGAATGGTCTATATACACCACGCTTTTGGTTAAGATTAAGTAAGACCGAAATTTTTCAAAAGCATATACCACAGCTAATAATTCATTTTCTGTGGTGGTATAGAGTGTTTGAGCTTCGTTCATGGTCTTACTTGCGTAGTGTATTGGCTGGAAATGTTTGGTTTTGCGTTGCCCCAGAACCGCACCAATAGCGAAGTCGCTAGCATCGTACATAAGTTCGAAGGGTAAGTCGCAGTCGGGGGCAACAAGGATTGGTGCCTCGGTAAGCCGTTTCTTTAAAGTAGAAAAAGCTTCGATGCACTCGGGGGAAAAGATGAAAGGAGCATCCTTTTCAAGAAGATGAGTCATGGACCGGGCTATTTTGGAGAAATCCTGTATGAATCTCCGATAGAACCCGGCATGGCCGAGGAAACTCCTTATTCCTTTAACAGTGGTGGGATGAGGCAGTTTAGCAATAACATCAATTTTGGCCTTATCGACCTCAATCCCATTTTTTGAAATTTTATGGCCAAGGACAATGCCCTCCTTAACCATAAAATGGCTCTTCTCCTAGTGTAGACAAAGATTAGTTTTTTCATAACGTTGAAGCATTTTTTCTGAATGGGAGAGGCATGAGTCGAAAGAATTCCCGACGACTGAGAAGTCATCCATGAATACCTCCATGGTTTTCCCGATCATGTCGTGGAAAATAGCCATCATGCACCTCTGGAAAGTGCCCGGAGCATTGCATAACCCAAAAGGCATGCGACGATAGGCAAATGTCCCGTAAGGGCATGTGAAGGTAGTCTTCTCTTGATCCTGTGGATTAATGGGAATCTGGAAGTAACCCGAGAAGCCATCGAGGAAGCAATAATACTCATTCCCCGCTAGTCTTTCGAGCATTTGATCCATAAAGGGCAGAGGAAAATGGTCTTTGCGGTGGCTTCGTTAAGTTTTCTGTAATCGATACATACTCGCCACCCTGTAACCAAACGAGTTGGTATCAACTCGTTATCCTCATTAGTGACAACCGTGATGCCACCCTTTTTTGGAACACAATGTATTGGGCTAACCCAAGGACTGTCTGATATAGGGTAAATCAATCCCGCATCGAGAAGTTTGATAACTTCTTCCTTGATAACTTGATGGATTTTTGGATTCACCCTTCTTTGATGCTACACGGCAGGTTTAAAGTCCTCTTCCATTAGGATTTTGTGTGTACAAAAATCTGGGTTAATACCCTTTATGTCTGAGAGCTTCCAAGCAATTGCTTGCTTGTGGGACTTTAAAACCTTAAGCAGCGCGGTTTTCTCCTCATCCTTTAAGTCTTTTGCAATAATGACTGGTAACTTATCGTTACCTTCCAAGAATGCATATTCTAGATGAGGAGGCAGGTCCTTAAGTTCGACCTCGGGGAAATCATCATTTTTCTCAACATATTTGATTTCTGCCTTATGAAGTTGTGGAGGTAGAACAGGAATGGGAGAAGGATCTTTGTTCAATAACTTCTCAAGGAGAAGTATTTCCCTCTCCGGGTCAATCTCTTGGTTATCAATTCCTTCGGGACCTGAATCACTTTTGAGAAAGGCCTCTAATTCCTCAAGGACGAAATCACTTCCCTCAAATGGAGTGAGGGAAGGAGAAGAATTAGCGATTATGGGGTGAGAAGAGGTAGTGGGATTGCCACTCGGAGAATTATCAACGAATCCAAGGATTTCCTGAGCATACTCCTCGGATGCAATGTCAATGACATCAATTCGGTTGACCGATTCAGCATCATAATTCGAGGAGTATCTCGAGGTTTGATCAAGGTTGAATGTTATCGC
This sequence comes from Artemisia argyi, assembly GCA_030686995.1. NCBI lineage: Eukaryota > Viridiplantae > Streptophyta > Magnoliopsida > Asterales > Asteraceae > Artemisia > Artemisia argyi. The sequence continues at coordinate 109,176,909 of CM060695.1, forward strand.
TTCAGTGCCAACTCGTAACGTGATTTCCTCATCGAAAACATCGATTAATGCACGTCCCGTTCTTAAGAATCCCCTCCCAAGAATGAGAGAAACTCTTGGATCTGCATCAAAATCAACAACGACAAAGTCTGCCGGAAAATGGAACTTTCCCACTCTTACAAATACGTCCTCGGCAATACCAAGGGGACGTGAAATTGAACGGTCAGCAAGCTCGAGAGTCATGCATGTGGGACTAAGTGCCTGAAGAGAGAGCTTTTTCCAAACTGAGTGGGGCATTAAGTTGATGCTTGCACCAAGATCGGCCAAGGCAAAACATTCAACCATCCCCGGGAAAATACATGGTATTAGAAATCTCCCGGGGTCTCCTAGCTTCTCGGGAAGCTGTTTCAATAGAACTGCAGAGCAGTTTTCATTGAGTGGAGTTCGTGCCATCTCAAACAGTTTTTCTTTATTGCTCAACAGGTTTTTGATTGTCGATGTGAATTTGGGCATTAAAAGAAGAGCATCCGCGAAACTAATATCGAAGTGTAGTTCTTGAAAAATCTGAAAGAATTTTTCCATCTGATGATTAGCTTTTTCACGGAGTTTCTGGTCTTGCAATCGTGAGGGATATGGAATTGTTGGTTTTGGGTTGGCTTTTGGATTTTCAACAGGACCTTCGGTAGTTTCAAACACGACTCTTTTAGGGGGATTCGGGACCGGGACAACTGGAGGAGGGATGTCATTGGTACCTCCGTTATTATTAGGAAGTACCGTATTCGTAGTATCCTCAGTTTCACATTCCTCTACCGGGATAGGAGAAGAGGTAGACGGAGCTGTGGGTCCTTTGTAAGAAACTCCACTTCTTATGGTGATCTCCTTTACATCGCCCCTCGGATTAGCGATCGTGTTGCTAGGTAAAGTAGTTCCTGAGCCTGAGGGTCGATCATTAAAAGACTTCTTCAAATAAGATATTTGACTAACCAGCATTTTGTTAAGTTCATCTTGGGATTTCATAAACTGTTTTAATAACTCATCATGTGATGGTCCAGTTGGAACAATGGCTTGATTTTGGTTTGGAAAATTTTGAGCCCGATTGTTCTGGAAATTCCCATGTTGCTGGTTGTTATTACCCTGGAAGTGGTTTTGTTGTTGAAAATTACCCTGTGGGTAATTGTTCTGACCTTGATTTCGGTTATAATTTCCTTGGTTCTTATTTTGTTGAACCTGGTTTTGACCAGGGTTGAAATTCCCTTGGTTATTAAAACCTTGGTTCATTCGGTTCTGGTTCTGATTCTGGTTAAAGTTCTGGTTTCTGTTTTGACCATTTTGATTCTGGGACTGATTAAACCCTGGTGGTCCAATGTAGTTATTAGATTGGTAGCTCAAAAGGTTTCGATCTCCTTGCGGTTGGTAAGAATTACCTCCCGTATTATAGGAACCTTGAGCTGCGTACACGTTTTCACGAGCCGAGCCACCGGAGGCTAGGCACTCTGTGTAAGGATGTGGACCACCGCAAGTTTCACAACTTGGGTTAACAGCTTTGACCTGATTATGATTTGTCTGATGGATACGCAAAACTGCTGTAGACAAATCATCAAGCTTTTTAGCTAGGCTGGATATTTCATTGCTTGCTGGAGTGACATACTTAAACGAGTCGTTCCTGTCACACCCCCAAAATACCTGAATGGCAGCGGAATGGAATACCTGGGGTGACTGTCATAGCACCATAATTACAGTTATATTGAACGACCTAAAGTGTCGTTTAGAAAATACAGCGTTTGATCATTAAAACATTCAGAGTTTACAAAGCTTAGGTCCCCAAAAGAGTTTACCAATATAGTTAAAATAAGTTCAACAAGATCAAACGTTTCATAAGTGCAGAAAATATGGTGAGACGCGTCGACTCCGCGACTCCATGAAGGTCCAAATGTATGCAATATAAGCTACCTTAATAACCTGAGAAATACATTGCGAAAAACGGTCAACATAAAGTTGGTGAATAATCATAGGTTTATAAGTAATTCGTAAGTACATAAGCCCACAAGTATAAAGTAAAGTGACAAAATGTCAAAAAGCTACATTGTCTCTTAAGCTCATGGCACCGAAGCTAGACTTAGTAATGGCCCCACCAGAGTGTTTACCAGACACTCAATTCGTTAAGACATGAAACGCATTCGTCCCGTTGGAGCAACCCAACGCGAATGGAGGCGTCACCCTCAATAGATCTATTCATTCACTCTCGCTTAGTACTAGAAATTAACGGTCTATGATAAAAAGGGGACTTGTCAAGACGTGGTAATTAGGCAACTTAAGCAATGTATGGAATTTAATACTTGGGCATGTACAAAAAATAATTGTGCAATGTATTCTCCCCCGTGGGATTTAAAATCAAATAAGTACTAAAAACGGGGCTATGAGAACTCACCAGGAGTGATAGTACAAAGATGGTACAACGATGGTAAAGTAGTCGGGACAATGAGGCGCGAACACTAGCCGCAACCTAAATGAATAATCGTGATCTAATTAAGATCAAGCCGTAATGTAATGAATGCACATGCACATGATACCTATACCACTCGTAATTTGGAAATACTAGTTATCGTCATAGCAAAATAGTTTCCATACTTAGGAAAAATAGGTCCATTTATAGAAGTATATAACTTGTCGTATTATCTCGTATGAAAAATGTTAGCGTTAAATTCCTTGTATCGAAAACCTTGAAATAACGTCGTTAAGTCGTATAAATATTCTCTTGGGTCATACGTATTCATTTGATAAGAAAATAGTCGTTAGCAACATTTCTAGAAAATATACCATTTAGTGCGTACGTTAATATTTTTATTTGTGTCCATATATATATATATATATATATATATATATATATATATATATATATATATAGTTTGACAATGTTAGAATGGGTTTAACTTGGTCGTTTTAAGCTCGTTTTCCTTGTTCTTTATGTCCACGGTTTCGTTTTTGTATATACTAATATATTTTTGATAATTCGGCTCCTTTAGGTTAAGTTTAACACCTCTTTTTACCCGTTGAAATCTGCCAAACAGCAAACAGTTTTTATAAAAATAGTTTTCGTCGTTAAATTTGCAAAAATCATATCTCCTTCGTTATAAACTCGTTTTAATCCGTTCTTTCACCTAAAGTTTCGTTTTTGAAAGTATTTTCTAAATCTTTGGTCAAAACTTAGCCACCATCTACTGATTTTCCCACGAAATGAAAATAAAGACAGTAGGTCAATATGTAGTTTCAAAAACCATTTTCAAGTCTCCAAACTAGTTCTAACTTCAATCAAACCACTTTCAATCACCACAAAACTAGTCTAATCCTACCATACACCTTCTTAGGGTGTCATGGGTTCCTAAACATCATCAATCCACTAGGTCTAACAAAGGTTTCTCATGTGTTCATCTCTAGGGCTCAAAGTTAAATATATACAAAATAGAGTAGTATAAACCATTATATGCATGAGTTCTTGTAAGAAAAATATATAAACATAGTAATAACTTGTAAAAATCATAAAAATGAGTTTGTTAACTTACTTTGAAGGTTTAGGGAGTTTAGATGATGAAAACCTACTAATCCTTGAGTTTCTATTTCAAAACTCCAACAAGGATGACTAAGTGAACAAGTTTATGTCTAGATCTTGGAAAATTTGATGTTCTTGCTTCTTGATCACCCTAGATCGATTCACCCCAAAGAAAAATGAGAGAAAAAAAATAGTTTACTTGCATTTGGAAAATGATTTGTGATAAAATGGATGAAAAGTGTATTTTATACTTAGAGACAAGAATTTGGTGAGCATTAAATTTGGTTGTTGAATTAGGCTCATGAGATGGCTTAGGAGGGGGGGGGGGGGGGGGGGGGCGGGGCGGTTCACAAAGGAGGGAAAAGGGGGGGATGTTGGGTGATTATTTAGGGAGTTAATGGTAAGATTGTGTAGTATCAGTTGGTTTTAGGTTTTATCGGGTACCGGGTTTGCTAGAAATAAATTTTATTGAAGTTATTCGGGTCTTAATAAAGTCATAAAAGTTGTAAAAATATGTTGGGTACAAGTATGGAGAGTTTGGGTGATTATTGTTTAATTTTTTTGAAAACCGTCGTTATTAAATTAGACGTACGATACGTACTAAATAAATTTCCAAAATACCGGGTGAATTAATATTATAAGTTTTATATTATTAAAAATGAATATATAAAAATATATTGGGATAATAGTCGGGAGTGTCGGACATGCTAGTCACGTTTATAGTTCGCGTATTAGTGATTATTTAAAATAAACATACATAAATTGTTACTTATACCAAACGTATTAATTTAGTTATCCTACGAGTGGAATAGTATGCGAGTGCCATAATGAGGATATGCAGACTATTTCTAGTCTATATGAAGTGTCCCAATGATAATGCATGAATTCGCTCCTGAACCATTACAGTTACGCGAATTTTTGAATACACGTAAACTATGTTTACGATGAAATGAGTAATGCACGTGAATAGTGGTTTCTCTCGGAAATGAATAGTGTCAAGTGAATAGTAAAATTTCTGAATGTTTCTCGGAATGTCAAATTGACCTCAAAAATGGTGAATATTGATCGATGAATAGTAAATGATGAATAGTAAATGATGAATAGTAACTTGTGAATAGTAAATTGTCGAGGTTTGGAAAATGACCGGAAATTACGAGTTGTGACAGTCTTCCCTTCTAACAGGAACTTCGTCTCGAAGTTCAGTTTTGGTTGGTCTCTGAAGTATGTTTGGTAAAAAGACGTGGATACTTGAGTTGCATTTGGTCTCCCCGTTCCCAAGTAAATTCGGGATCTCTTCAAGGATTCCAGCGAACTTTCACGATAGGAATTCGACTTTGCTTCAACCGTTCGACCTCACGGTCCATGCTTTCTACTGGTTCTCTTACCAAGTTTACGTTTATCTTTGGGTTGGATTCCTTTCCAAATGGGATTATGAGTGACTAGTCTGCAGGTCATTTCCTGGATTTGAATAGGTGAAACATAGTTGTGTAATCCGGTTGTTCTCTAACAAGGCTCAAGTCTGACGGCCACTAGGCCTTCTCTGTCTGAAATATTACGTGGTCCAGTGTATATCGGGTTTAACTTTCTCAGTTTTCTGAATGATATCATGCCTTTCCTAGGCAGAACTTTCAACATGATCTGGCTACCAACTTGAAGTTTTAATGGTTTACAACTTATAGAATTTGTAATTGATTCTTGACCTGTAGGAAATTTCTGGTTATTTCATGAATGCCTACTGGAATAGTGAGTTTGGCTTTTTCCGAGTTCGGTTCGTCAATAGATGATCAGTGCTTCCTCAGGTTTATATTGTAATATGGGTAATATATGTTGCTCAACTATGTCAGAACTCCAATCTTATATGTCAGTTGGTCGATTCTAAAATGAATCTTAAATGGTCCAATATACTAAAGGTTAAATCCCTCGTGTTACTAGAATCGTATCATGCCTCTCCAAGGCAAAGCTTTCAATTTAGTTCGTTCTTTCACGTGAATCTAGTTAATTTGCTTGTTCAAGGATACCCAATCCGTATGATGTGCGTCATGTACCAACCTAACTTCTACCAGTTTCTCGTTGCTTGTAACTGGTTCTTGACTTGTGAAATTTCCTTTGTTGTTCCATGGTTTAGTTCTAGACCAGTGAATTTAACTTTCCGATTTCGGTTGGTAAACGGGTAATTGGTACTTCGACCATAAAGTGCCTCAAATGGTGTAGTCTCTATGCTCGCGCGATAACTATGGTTGTAAAAGAATCCGATTTATGGTAAATGGTTAGTCCAACCATTTCTAGAGTCAATCACTCATACTCTGAGTATAACTTTCCTATGTTTGAATCGTTCTCTCGTTCTGACCATTGGTCTGTGGATGATAGGCGGTGTTTACATCTTAATGAGGTTCCGAAGGAAATCTTAGAATGATTGTTAGAAGTCTGAGGTGATTCGATCACCTTTATCGGGAATAGTTGAAACGGTTACAATGAATCTGGAGATTAATTCCACAACATTACGTCGTCCGAATTCGGCGTTATTCGAAGAAGATAAAATATGGGTAATAATTTTGATTTCTTGTGTTTTGGTCTAATGGCTTGCTAAGACATGTGTCATTCTTTGCCTACTGTGCTTGGTCTCCATTACTGACGTTTGTAATCGTTCTATGGTGTTCCTCCTAATTTCCTTCATCACCTATTCCAATATTCCTTATTGTCAAGTCACAAAGCCCTAAATGCATAAGCGATATAGTATGGTGATTTGTTTTCAAAATTTATCTCGCGATTTTTTTTTTTTTTTTTTTTTTTTTTGTCGAAATCTTTTTCTGAATAAACAAATTTAGAAAATGGAACAAATGGTATACTCAATATTAGCTTTATTGATGATTCAAAATTTAATAGTTATGAAATGTGACGCGGTTTTCGAACATGTTGTGAATAGAACTGTTTACCAAAGTTTGATGTTTAAACATTTCTCATTGTACAATGGTTCAAGTAAATACTGGCTAAAAGGGTCGTATTTATTCAAAATAGGCAATTCAAAATTATTTTCCACGAGATATGTGATTTGTATGGACACAATTTTGAAATCAACTTCATTTAAAAGTAAAAATACTAACAAGGATAAAATAGTAGGATAGGAAATATTCGCATAAATGCATAAGTGTCTAACATTCGGTTCCTGACATTAGAAAATGCCTATTGGCGATTATCCGACAAAACTACAAGTCTAGGTATTCAACCAACTTAAGTCCTGAGATGGTTTATCGTTGAAATTGTTATCATGTTGCAATATGAGGGTTTCAATTGATACTTTGTCGATTAATTTCCGTACTGTCTTCACATGTAGCTGGGGAGATATGCTTCGGCCTGATGCCTCTCTTGATGTATAGGTGAGGTTATTTAGAATTTCTTGAGAACACAATGCCTTAGGGGAATCTATATCGATACCCCTAACTCAAATCAATTTTCCTTGGTGAAACTTATTATAGGGAAGTTTGCGTTTCGATGGGGTCATGTTTAATCAAATCGCTCTACAGTATCGGTTAGGAGGCTTGGTTTATTCCCATGGTGTTGCTTAGCGTACCTTCACAATGTGTTCGATCCCGTAGCTCAGTCTAGCTAGCACCTTTGAATAAATAAATTGGACAACTAGGTCAGAGATGGTGAGTCGGATGGTCTCGTGGTATCTTAGGATTGTTGTGAAGTTATGAATTTTTCTTGTTATATACTTCTAGTCCTGGTTAGTAGTTCTGTAATCCTTTTATTGTTTTTCTGGTATCGAGGAATCCTACTTGTAATTGATATGGGAAGTCTCTCCTAGAGAAGTCAATGGAACAATCCAACTTAATGGCTAAGTGGGTGACAGGTGAGGTAAGTATCCAGGGAGAGTTTGTCAGAAAAAGATACTTATAAAAGAGTTTACTTGTTTAAAACGTTTTTAAATGAAGATTGTTATTAGCAATACTTTAAAAAGTAACTATTTACTTCATGGCATAATCCTTCCTGAAGTATACATAGGTGATCAGGCTATGTATAGTTGAGGACTAATGATGCGATGCTTGATTTAATCAAAATAATATTATTTTTCTCAAAAGCTTTAGATGGTGTTCAACGCGTTGTTATTAAAAATGGTATACTAAATATTTCCTTTCAAAGTAATATAAAAATTGTTTCGCGTAATAATAGTAAATATTTGGCGTAATATCGGAAAAATCAGTTTATAGTATGGTAACAAAACGGCTTATTTTAGAAATTCGGTAAAAACAATTTCCCCATTAGGTAGTAAAATAGTTTGAAATAAAACTCGTGGAATGGTTTATTGGATACATGGGTAAATACTATGGAATGGTAATAATCTACTAATCCGTCAAATACTAAATCGGCCTATTCCCTAAATAAGACAATGGTATAACGTTGCGAAACGATTAAAAATTGCACAATTGCCATAGGAAATGGAATAAACAAAGGCTACGGTTATCACAGAGGTAACAAAAGATAGTCATTACATTTAGATAGGAAAGTGCTTAATACTACTAGGTTACACCAACGTACTTATGGAAAGTACCAAAAGAAAGTACAACCCTAAAGGGCTCGAACTATGGTTTTAAAACATGAACTGCCTCCTCCAGTTCCGGTCTCTCAACACCGGGCATTTACTCCTGAAGTGTCCCACTACACCACAGCCAAAACATGTAATTAGTGGTTTCTGATTATCCCTCACGATTGGAAACCTGCAGTCCTTGGTTTTGTGGGTAATCTTCTTACAGTTGTCACATGGTTCCGGGCAACGGCCTGGGTTATGATGATGTTGGCACTCTTCACACTTAGGTAAAATACCAAGGTAATCATTCTTTTCCTTTAGACCTGCAGCATTAGGTTTAGCAACTCCTTGTCTCTTGTGTGGTCCTTGTGTGGCATTCTCACCTCGGTTGTTGTTCCACTCCCTTTTATTGTCACTTTTTCTTCCTAAAATCTTGGGGTGAGCTATGCGTTCCTTTGCTTCGATCGCCATTCTGATAGCTTTAGGCATGGTATCGGGTTCCAATGAGTTGACCAACATACGAATTTCAGGAGAAAGTCCTCCGATGTACCTTTCAAGTTTCTTGCTTTCTGGTTCATCGATTGCAGAGCTTAGTCGAGCGAAATCATAAAAAGAAGCAGTATACTTAACAACATCATCTCCTACCATGGTAAGGTTTAGTGTTTCCTGTTCAATTGCTTGTAATTCGCTTTTCACACAGAACTTCAAACTCATCATCCTTTTTAGTTTCTCCCAGGAGTGTGAGTAAGCAGCATCAACTCCTACTACCTGGACATACTTAGTCCACCATTTCTGGGCATGCTTCTGAAAAGTGCAAGTGGCGAACTTAACTTTGTCTTCCTTACGGCAGTCACCACTTTGAAAGATTGTTTCTAATTCTTCGAACCATTTGAGAAATTCCTTTGTGTCTATATTTCCGCTAAAGGAGGAGGGATTACAACCCATAAATTCCACGTGGGTAAGTTCCTTGGTGAGGGCGGTAGTTACGTTCCTGACAATGGATTGTCCAACAGCAGCTTGCGTCATGCTTGGAGTTGTTTGCTTAAATCTATTTCCATCAAATCATAAGAGTCCATGAGAATCTATAGGTAATAACAATCATCATATTCATAACACATGAATATAATACATGAAAGTTTCGGTCAATATGGACCAATATCATATATATAGCACAACTATTCCCCTATAGGAGAGTCAATACTTGATGATTCCGTTTGTACAACAATCAAAATACTACAAGTTTCTTTAACTATGTCACACTTCCCGTGGTTAGGATAATAGTAAAAGCGAGCAAAGATATAAGTCTAGTTTAAAGATTTCCTGTAGTCCTTCTAGGTGAAATCAGGTTTTACGGCATCATAAGGTCGGGATAGTCCTGAAGCAGTGTCTGAGGTTGTGCGTTGACCACATTCTAAATAGCGTAGGTTCCAAACTAATTCTGAGGAATCTGCGGATGTTCCTGTTGAGTCCGTAATTCTTGGTATTATCCACAAGGCGTCATCTAATTCATGGCAAGTGAAAATGGGAAAAGAAACTGACAATGGTGGTATTCTAAAGGATGAGAATAACATTGATGACGATGAAATCCCAGTGATGAGTTAGGAGATAATGGTGATAATAGTGAATGGGATACTACCCTCTTTCGCGCTATCTCGCGGCATCAAAGAGGTAAAGCTGAAATACGCACTATGGGACGACCAATAGTGTAATAAGTAACCAACGGTGGTGGTAGTACCTAAGTAGTAAGCGTCCTACTAGTGAAGGAAAGAAAACATGCTATCTCCCTTGTAATAAGCATCCTAATAAGTCCATTAAAATTAAGTCTGAATACTCTACCAAACGGCATTCTATGTATAGGCTGAATGAGAACCTTGCTCTTATGACAATTCAATAGTGCTAATGGTGGTGTGAGTACAGCCGGTGGTATAATGGTAGTGGAAGGTGACAAGGCATCTTCAATGTCGGAATCCGACGAAAGGATAACGGCGTGGGTATCTGAAGACATGTCACTTGTAAACCAGGTCAATATAATCATATATATATATATGAGTATGGGTATGAATAACTCGAACAGTGTGTGCGTAAAACAACATGTATAGTGAATATGCACTTATGATGAAATGATGAGATGCTATGATGATGTGGTTATAGTCTAGGGTCCAAGATACATCCTAGTTCGCTATAACCTTAGCTCTGATGCCAATCTGTCACACCCCCAAAATACCTGAATGGCAGCGGAATGGAATACCTGGGGTGACTGTCATAGCACCATAATTACAGTTATATTGAACGACCTAAAGTGTCGTTTAGAAAATACAGCGTTTGATCATTAAAACATTCAGAGTTTACAAAGCTTAGGTCCCCAAAAGAGTTTACAAATATAGTTAAAATAAGTTCAACAAGATCAAACGTTTCATAAGTGCAGAAAATATGGTGAGACGCGTCGACTCCGCGACTCCATGAAGGTCCAAATGTATGCAATATAAGCTACCTTAATAACCTGAGAAATACATTGCGAAAAACGGTTAACATAAAGTTGGTGAATAATCATAGGTTTATAAGTAATTCGTAAGTACATAAGCCCACAGGTATAAAGTAAAGTGACAAAATGTCAAAAAGCTACATTGTCTCTTAAGCTCATGGCACCGAAGCTAGACTTAGTAATGGCCCCACCAGAGTGTTTACCAGACACTCAATTCGTTAAGACATGAAACGCATTCGTCCCGTTGGAGCAACCCAACGCGAATGGAGGCGTCACCCTCAATAGATCTATTCATTCACTCTCGCTTAGTACTAGAAATTAACGGTCCATGATAAAAAGGGGACTTGTCAAGACGTGGTAATTAGGCAACTTAAGCAATGTATGGAATTTAATACTTGGGCATGTACAAAAAATAATTGTGCAATGTATTCTCCCCCGTGGGATTTAAAATCAAATAAGTACTAAAAACGGGGCTATGAGAACTCACCAGGAGTGATAGTACAAAGATGGTACAACGATGGTAAAGTAGTCGGGACAATGAGGCGCGAACACTAGCCGCAACCTAAATGAATAATCGTGATCTAATTAAGATCAAGCCGTAATGTAATGAATGCACATGCACATGATACCTATACCACTCGTAATTTGGAAATACTAGTTATCGTCATAGTAAAATAGTTTCCATACTTAGGAAAAATAGGTCCATTTATAGAAGTATATAACTTGTCGTATTATCTCGTATGAAAAATGTTAGCGTTAAATTCCTTGTATCGAAAACCTTGAAATAACGTCGTTAAGTCGTATAAATATTCTCTTGGGTCATACGTATTCATTTGATAAGAAAATAGTCGTTAGCAACATTTCTAGAAAATATACCATTTAGTGCGTACGTTAATATTTTTATTTGTGTCCATATATATATATATATATATATATATATATATATATATATATATATATATATATATATATATATAGTTTGACAATGTTAGAATGGGTTTAACTTGGTCGTTTTAAGCTCGTTTTCCTTGTTCTTTATGTCCACGGTTTCGTTTTTGTATATACTAATATATTTTTGATAATTCGGCTCCTTTAGGTTACGTTTAACACCTCTTTTTACCCGTTGAAATCTGCCAAACAGCAAGCAGTTTTTATAAAAATAGTTTTCGTCGTTAAATTTGCAAAAATCATATCTCCTTCGTTATAAACTCGTTTTAATCCGTTCTTTCGCCTACAGTTTCGTTTTTGAAAGTATTTTCTAAATCTTTGGTCAAAACTTAGCCACCATCTACTGATTTTCCCACGAAATGAAAATAAGGACAGTAGGTCAATATTTAGTTTCAAAAACCATTTTCAAGTCTCCAAACTAGTTCTAACTTCAATCAAACCACTTTCAATCACCACAAAACTAGTCTAATCCTACCATACACCTTCTTAGGGTGTCATGGGTTCCTAAACATCATCAATCCACTAGGTCTAACAAAGGTTTCTCATGTGTTCATCTCTAGGGCTCAAAGTTAAATATATACAAAATAGAGTGGTATAAACCATTATATGCATGAGTTCTTGTAAGAAAAATATATAAACATAGTAATAACTTGTAAAAATCATAAAAATGAGTTTGTTAACTTACTTTGAAGGTTTAGGGAGTTTAGATGATGAAAACCTACTAATCCTTGAGTTTCTATTTCAAAACTCCAACAAGGATGACTAAGTGAACAAGTTTATGTCTAGATCTTGGAAAATTTGATGTTCTTGCTTCTTGATCACCCTAGATCGATTCACCCCAAAGAAAAATGAGAGAAAAAAAAATAGTTTACTTGCATTTGGAAAATGATTTGTGATAAAATGGATGAAAAGTGTATTTTATACTTAGAGACAAGAATTTGGTGAGCATTAAATTTGGTTGTTGAATTAGGCTCATGAGATGGCTTAGGAGGGGGGGGGGGGGGGGCGGTTCACAAAGGAGGGAAAAGGCGGGGATGTTGGGTGATTATTTAGGGAGTTAATGGTAAGATTGTGTAGTATCAGTTGGTTTTAGGTTTTATCGGGTACCGGGTTTGCTAGAAATAAATTTTATTGAAGTTATTCGGGTCTTAATAAAGTCGTAAAAGTTGTAAAAATATGTTGGGTACAAGTATGGAGAGTTTGGGTGATTATTGTTTAATTTTTATGAAAACCGTCGTTATTAAATTAGACGTACGATACGTACTAAATAAATTTCCAAAATACCGGGTGAATTAATATTATAAGTTTTATATTATTAAAAATGAATATATAAAAATATATTGGGATAATAGTCGGGAGTGTCGGACATGCTAGTCACGTTTATAGTTCGTATTAGTGTTTATTTAAAATAAACATACATAAATCGTTACTTATACCAAAAGTATTAATTTAGTTATCCTACGAGTGGAATAGTATGCGAGTGCCATAATGAGGATATGCAGACTATTTCTAGTCTATATGAAGTGTTCCAATGATAATGCATGAATTCGCTCCTGAACCATTACAGTTACGCGAATTTTTGAATACCCGTAAACTATGTTTACGATGAAATGAGTAATGCACGTGAATAGTGGTTTCTCTCGGAAATGAATAGTGTCAAGTGAATAGTAAAATTTTTGAATGTTTCTCGGAATGTCAAATTGACCTCAAAAATGGTGAATAGTGATCGATGAATAGTAAATGATGAATAGTAACTTGTGAATAGTAAATTGTCGAGGTTTGGAAAATGACCGGAAATTACGAGTTGTGACAGTTCCTCTCAGCAGAGGAGTCCCAAAAATTATGATGGGCAGTCATGTTTTCGATAAAGTTATAGCACTCTTCAGGGGTCCTTTTCATAAAGGTGCCCCCAGCAGCAGCATTGATGGTGTCACCATGACGGAGTGTCAAACCATTATAAAAGGTATCAATAATGGTGACAAGAAGCATGTTATGATTGGGACACCGATCAATAGCAAGTTTGTAGCGTTCTCATGCCTCAAATAAGGACTCTTCGGGAAGCTGTTTGAAGTTGCTGATATCATTCCTCAGCTTTGTGACCATAGATGGTGGAAAATATTTGGCCAGAAATTTAGTGATCATCTCATCAAAAGTGTGGATCGAATTCTTTGGAAGTCGATCGAACCAGGAAGTCGCATGATGAGTGAGGAAATAGGGAAAAAGGTACAAACGTAGGCCGTCGTCGGTGACGCCATTTTGTTTCATGCTCTGGGTGACAGTTAAAATTTTTTCGAGATGCTTGTTAGCATCGTCACCCGGCAATCCGTGGAACTGGCACGAATTCTGGATTTGCTGTATCATGTGGTGTTTTAATCCAAAGTCCGTGGCTCCAATAGTGAGTGGTGCAATGGGTCCACCCCTCCCTTGCATGGTAGGTTGACACAGTTCCTCCATTGTTCGGGTGTCAGGAACTGGTTCTTCCTTGGGAGGGAATGGGGGCTCGTCGTTCATTTTTGAAGTTTGCTTTTCTTCAACAGTACGTAACTTAGTTACGTTTTTTCCTTTATTACGCTTTGTTTGCGAACGAGTGCGCATGCACTAAAAACGGTATCAATTAAAACAAGACAGAGGCAAAACGACAGTGAACTTGAATCCAATAATCACAAATGAACAGCTCCTTTAAAAAAGGTACACTATTCACAAGGATACAATGGTAAGTTTTAAATCTTAAGTTTGGGAACTTATTATGTTCACAAATGAACAGCTCCTTTAAAAGTTGGTAGGTTTTCTGCCTTGGTTTTCGGTGGTAAACTTTTATGTAATTATATTAACAGTAAAATGTTTTTGGCTTTTCATGTATGGGTGAAAAACTTGGACAATATTTTTGGAACTGATTCGTTAACCGAAATCGTTCCTTTAAGACTACTCGCAAGCTGGCGGGAGGAAATAAATGGATTCCTGTTAAGTTCGCAATTTAATGTTAGAACTTACCTTAAACCAACTGTATAGGTTGTAATCGTAAAGATAACGAAGTAAATTAACTTCACAGTTTGTTTTGTTGTTTATGATTTGTTTGGTGTTTTTAACACTTCAGGAGAAATGTTAATGAACTTTTTCAGATATGATTTTGATTTTCACAAAGTGATGGTATTTGTACAGGATGGTTTTTTGAAAACCACTTAACCTAAAACGTTTTGAAATACGCAACAACCTCCCCGGCAACGGCGCCAAATTTTTACTCCTCCTAAACCAACCAGTCAACCGTGTGCAGTTGATAGGCCCACCTAGGAGAAAGTGCAAGTTTATATTGACCGTGGAAATATAGGGAAATCCCCGGGTCGTTAAGTCCCAACGAGATTGAAATTGTATTTTGAACGTTTAAGGGAATGAGTGGTACTGAGGACAGTAACAAAAATGATTGAGGAATGATTATACTACTGATTGCTTGGTATTTGGATAATATGAAAAGATATAAACAATAACAGAGATACACACAAAAGCACAAATTAGGAAATCAGATAACAGACAGAGAAAAGTGGGTTTTATCAAATTACAAACTACAGGGGGTACAATTGAAACTTTTTAAAACTTAAAATTAAAAGAAAATTTAAAATGATATTAAAATTATGAAAATGATTATTTTAATACTTAATTACTATTTAATTAATTAAAACTATTTAATAAGTAAATTAAACCTAAGTTAAATTAACTAAAAATTATAAAGATTACAATTTAAAATAAAAACTTGCAAAAATAATTTCTAAACCTTAAAAAGAACTTGAAGAAAGTATAAAAAATGAAAATAAATATTTTTGTCTTTTTATGAGTTTTCTATTAATTAAAAACTATTTATCTTAATTAAACTAGTTAAACTATTTTAAATTACTATTAATACCTAAATGACTTATAAAATTATGGAAAAATTTATAAAACTAATTAACCATTACAGGAATCCTAAAAAAATATAAAAAGTTACTAAAAATTATATTTAAGCTATTTACTAATTAATTACTTATTAATTAATTTAAATCTAATTTAATTAAATTAAATAATAAAATTGGAAAATGGACAGTGGAAATTATGAAATTATTTTCTAAAAGTCTTAACTAATTTATAAAACCTAGGAAATATATAAAATTATACTGTTGTTAATTAAAATTAAAGAAGACTAATTAATTACTAATATTACCTATTTAATTATTTAAACTATTTTTAAATCTAATAAATAGTAAACTGCTTAGAAAAAATCTAAGAAAATTATTTTAACTACTTAAAGGTAATAGGAAATTAAGAAAATTATGAAAATGGACAGGTGCTTATTATTAAGCTGAAAGGAAAATTAAATAGATAATTTCTATTAAATAGAAGCTATCAGTATAATTAAAGTTGGCTTTTTCTGGTTTTTCTTTTATAGAACTATTAGAATACTTAAATTATGAAACTTTTACAAAGACAACTAATTTGGAAACTAAGAATAAGCACTGTGAGTGCTTATTACCCTAGACAGTTGACTAAGTTTGACCACACAAAGAAATAAGCACAAATGGAGTTATGTGGGGTCCATACTTATTAAGTCTGGTTTACCTAAGTTACTTGGACTGGAATAATCTAGAATTGATGAGATAAGCTCATGGGATAAGCTAAAAAGCTATAATAAGCAACTGCTTATTTGGGTTCTGGGTTAGAAATGGGACAGAGTTATGAGGGTGATTTAGGTAGGGTCCACTGATCACTTGGTCAAACAAAGGGTCAAATCTTGAACCTTGGTAGGATGGGGGTTGTAAGAACTAAGATTTGGAGTGTGGGACCCACTGGGGTGGTCACAATCAACTACCAAAGTGGTGGTGGTGAGATGGTGTCTGTGTAGCAGGGCAAAGCCCTTTCCCTGCAGGTGTGTTCTAGGTGTAAAATGGTCACCTAGAAAAATTCATAAAAATTTAACAACCATGGAAATCTTAAGTTCTACTAATAAATATTACTCCCAAGAAGTTTCAAATCTTAAGATTGAACACAAAATTTTAGATAAATCATGCCATTTTGAGGATTTCTGAGGTTGTGCACTTTTGACTTTATGAGAAAAACTAAAATTTTGACTTATGTGAACTTTGATCTCAATTTTATGACTGATATCGATTATTTAAGCTATATGGATACTAAATTAAGCTAGGACTTGCACTTATGAGATAAAGTGAAGCTTATGCCTTTCTAAGTCCTTCACAGTTGGATTTTAAGCTAAATAATTTGTGATTTTGACTTTCCTGCTTATTACCACCAAAGATTTGACTATTTTGGTGTTCTAATGGTCTAAGTATGGTGTGAGAATACTAAGTGAACATTAATACTCACTAAATCACTCAATACAGCTTAAATCCAAACACTACCTTAACAAACCTACTTTGTGATTATCAAAGAAAATGATTGATTTGATCCTCAATTCTGTTGTCAATCCTTATATTATCATTATTAAAGACCAAATACACATGAAACAGTAAAAACACAACCTTTAAACTCAGAAATGACAAAGATGGTTTTTTAACTGTGAAAATGAAATTCCTATCAACTTATGGATTTCAACAAACAAGCAATTGATTTTAGGTTAGATTATGATTAACTAACATTGAATAAACACAAATAAGCAAGATTGAGCACCTAAACAATAATACAATAAGAAATGCTAAAAATGAAGGTTTGAACTTACAAAATGCAATCCTGCTGAGACTAAGGAACAAGAACCAAGAACAATCCTATAGAATCTCCACAGATTCACTAACCCAAGGCCTTCCAGAATCAACCCTGCTCCATTGCTTATCACCAAGAATTTGATACTTTGACTTTCGTTGACTGTTTTTATGTTTATGAGTTATTTATATCTAGATCTTGTTTTAAGGTTTCTAAAAGCTTTAATGAGCTTCCTAGGAGCTTATGTGAGCTTGAGAGTCTTTATAATCTAACAATAACAAGAACACAGCTTATTAAGAAATTTGAAATGAAAATGAAAAGCTTAATAGTGCACTGAGAATGATAACTTGAAACTTTGAAAGCTTAAATTGCACTGAAACTTTTAAAAGAAACTAATTCGACATACAAGAAATAAAATTATACTAGATATCTTTTTCTTCTGCTTCCCCTTCTCTCTTTACAGAAAATTGAGACTCCCCACATGCCTCTGATCTTTTCCCACTTCACTTTGTGACCATTGGATGGGTCAATTTGATCTCAGCCATTTAAACTGAATTTGGCGCCAAAAGTCATACACGTTTACTTGGGGCCAAAGTTGTGCAATTAAAGAATATTGGGATCATGTGAAGGTGGCAGGGGACAATTGAGATAGTTTTCAGACAAGTTGGGGTGATATGGAAGAAAACAGAGGTCAAGGTATGGTTTGGAGTGAAAATTGGTGTGGGGATGCATTAATGTGGGTTGTGGGCTAGCTGTGAGGTGGAAAGGTGGTGAGGTGAGAGTAGATGATGAGGTGGATAGGTGGTGGAAAACCACCTGGTTTTCTGGTTTCAGGCTGGAGAGGAGAGGGATGAACAGTGGAGGGTGGTTTGGCGGTATTCGGAGGTCAAACGGGGTTTGACCCGTTTTTTATAATAAAGGGGTGCGTGGGCTGAGCTTATTTTGGGCCTAGGGGGTGGGCTTGGTATTGTTTTGTGTTTGGATTTGGATTAGGTTTTATTTTGGGTTTATAATAAAAGGGTCCGGTTGGTATGTGGTATTAAACAAGGACCAAATTTGTAATTTGGTGAAAATTTAAGGACTGAATTTGTCACTTTTCCAAACCACTTTCAAGGACTAAACCTGCAATAAAACCATAACACAAGGACAAAAGATGTAATTTTTTCATTTTTAAAACCCAGGGACCTTTTCTGCTAATTCCTCAAACTCTAGGGACCAAGCTGTAATTTTCTGAAAATTGAAGGGTTTAAGTTGTAATTTCCCAAAAGTTATCATAAGGACCAATTTTGTCATTCAAGAATAGTTCAAGGTTTATTTTTCATATTTTTCCATTTTCAAAACCTTAAGGACTATATTTGACATTTTTGAAACTTGAGGGACTAAAGTTGTCATGTTGTAATTTTTAACTTTAAAGGACTAATCTTGACAACTTATGAATCCCTAAGGACCTTTGATGATATTTTTCATGTTTTGATTTACCAGGGACTAGTTTTGACAACTTTTGAAATTTGAGGGACTGAAACAGCCAATTATGCAAACTTTGTACGTTTTTCATTTTTTTTATTATTTTGCATTTAAAACATATAAAACACACTTCTAAGATATTTTCAGTATTTTGATGCATATTTGAGTGTTTTTGAATGTTTTGGCAGTTCAGATTGGTATAAAATGATGAGTATTTAGACGCTCATCAATGAACTTATTGGCAACTTGAAGGTCCAAGAAGAAATTATAAGAAGAGATTCGGAAATGATCAAAGTCAAGAAAGAACAAACTAAATCCATTGCTCTAAAAGCCAAAAAGGAACCTAGTGACGATGATGATTCAAGTGACGAGAGTGAAGATGAAGAATATGCATTGGCCGTAAGAGAATTCAAGAAATTCTTCAAAAGACGAGGAAGATTCACTAGATTACCACGAGACGTAAGAAAGTCGTTCCAAAGAAATAGAGGTGATAACTACGGGAAAAGAAAGTGTTTTAGATGTGGAAGACAAATCATCTCATTGGTGAATGTCTAAAGCCACCGGGTTATGAAAATCAAGGCGCCTTCGTTAGTGGAACATGGAGTGATAGTGACAAAGAAGAAGTGGAAAAACCAAGAGACAAAAAATGTTTTGTGGCTAAAGCGACCGATGAAATATGTTTAGGAATAGACTTGGAGCCTGACAAATGGATCAAGGATAGCGGATGTTCGAGGCACATGACAGGGAACAGCAAGCTGTTTTCTACATATAAGGCATACAATGGAGGTAACGTTATTTTTGGTAGTGACTTGCGTGAAAAAATTATTGGCAAAGGTACGATCTCTCAAGACTCACTTACTATTGAAAATGTTGAGCATGTAGATAATTTAACATATAACTTGCTTAGAATAGGCCAAATATGTGATAATAAATGTGGGGTTACCTTTACCGATAGGGATAGCGAAATAGTTAAGAATGGAAAGGTTATAGGTAGAGGATTTAGGAAAGGAGGCATACATGTTATGAAACTAGGAAACAAACCGGAAGATAGGATATGCCTAACAACCCTAGACGAAAACTCTACATTGTGGCATAGGATATTAGGACATGCGAACATGTAACAAATACAATCCTTGGCCTCTAAAGAACTAGTTAGAAACTTGCCTAACTTAAGATATGACAAACACTTTTGTGATGCATGTAAAATTGGAAAACAAGCTCATGCTAGTCACAAAGCTAAGAATATAGTCTCCACTACTAGGTGGATAGAATTATTACATATGGATCTATTTGGTTCATCCGCTGTGCGGAGCTATGGAGGAAACAATTATACCTTAGTAATAGTAGATGACTATTCACGATACACATGGACTAGGTTCTTAAGTGACAAAACCCAAGCCTTTGAAAAATTTGAAATATTTAGTAAAATGATTCAAAATAAATTAGGATGCACAATAGTATCTATTAGGACAGACCATGGTAGGGAATTTAAATGGAATATCTCACAATTTCTCCGCTCCTCGTACTCCTCAATCAAATGGCGTAGTAGAAAGAATGAATAGGTCACTACAAGAAATGAGTTGAACAATGTTAAATGAACAATCCATCCCACAAAAATTTTGGTGTCACGCTGTAGATACATCAACATATATTATTAATAGGGTATCAATTAGGAGAATTTTAGGAAAAACTCCTTATGAGTTACTAAGAGGAAGAAAACCTAGCCTAAGCTACTTTAGGGTATTCGGAAGTAAATGTTATATTTTAAACACGAAGGATTATCTTACTAAGTTTGACCCAAAATCATACAAAGGTATATTTTTAGGCTACTCGCAAAATAGTAAAGCATATATAATACTTAACAAATACACTATTAAAGTAGAAGAATAATTATATGTAACATTTGATGAAACACCACCACTTCCAAAAACATTACCTTTAGAAGATGATGATTTAGTCGAAGATGAAGCTATTGAGGTTAGTAAAACAAAACCCATAGGAAATGATAATGAAAACATAGACTTAGGAAATAACGAAGCAGTAAATATTAAGGAATCTAAATCACATCCATTAGATAACATAATAGGAAGTCTAAATCAAAGAACCCTTAGGTCACAAGCCCAAGATAAAAATAACTTCTTTTGTTTCCTCTCAGCAATAGAACCTAAGAATATTAATGAAGCATTAAAGGATGAAAGTTGGGTTATACCTATGCAAGAAGAATTAAACTAATTTAAGGCTAATGATGCTTGGGAATTAGTCCCAAATCCAATGAACATGACCATCATAGGAACTAAGTGGGTATATAGGAATAAGTTAGATGAAAATGGAATAGTAACTAGGAACAAAGCTAGGTTAGTTGCCCAAGGTTATAATCAACAAGAAGGAATTGATTATGACGAAACTTATGCCCCCGTAGCTAGACTGGAATCTATTAGAATATTACGTGCCTATGCATACGCCCTAGACTTTAAGTTATTTCAAATGGATGTGAACAGTGCATTCCTCAACAGTTTTATCAATGAGGAGGTTTATGTGGCACAACCTCCAGGATTCATTGACTTCGCAAAACCTGACTATGTTTATAAGTTAAAGAAAGCTTTATATGGACTCAAATAAGCTCCTAAGGCTTGGTATGATCAATTAAAAGCTTTTCTTATTAAACATAATTATTCCATGGGAATGGTAGATAACACCCTTTTCACTAAAAAGAAAGACCCAAATCTCATCATTGTTCAAATATATGTTGACGACATTATATTTGGATTGACTTGTCAAGAAATGTATGATGAATTTGCCTAGGATTACAAATAAAACAATTAGAAGATGGAAAATTCTTTAACCAATCTAAGTACATTAAGGAAATGCTTAAGAAATTTGGCCTAGAAGACTCAAAACCCATGAAAACTCCCATGTCTACGGAAGTGAAACTCACAAAGGATGATGAAGGTGAGTCCGTAGATAATACTAAGTATAGAGGAATGATAGGTAGTTTACTATACTTAATGGCAAGTAGACCCGATATCATGTTTAGTGTTTGCCTTTGTGCCCGCTTTCAAGAGGATCCCAAAACCTCTCACCTAGAAGCGGTTAAGCGTATCTTCCGATATATTAAAGGCACTATACACTTAGGATTATGGTATCCTAAGGATACGACATAGAAACCATCGTCTATGCGAATTCGGATCATGCGGGAGACTACGTAGATAGAAAGAGCACTAGCAGTATTTGCACTTTTATGGGATGTTGTCTAACATCTTGGTTCTCAAAGAAGCAAACCGCTCTTGCTATTTCTACCACTGAAGCCAAATATGTAAGCGTTGGAAAGGCATGTCAACAAGCACTATGGATGAAACAAGCTCTCATAGACTATGGGATTAGGTTAGAAAATGTTCCTATTATGTGTGATAACAAAGGTGCGATAGATTTAAGTAAAAATCCGGTTCAACACTCTAGGACTAAACATATAGAAATACGCTACCACTTCCTTAGGGATAATGTACAAAAAGGAAAGATATCTATAGAAAAGGTTGCATCGGAAGATAACATTGCGAATATATTCACTAAACCCCTTAAGCGTGAATTATTCAACCACTTGCGCTTAGGATTAGGAATGATGGAACAGGTTGACTAAATTTTATTGCATTTACACTACTTATTACTTGCATAAAATTTACTTTTCTTCCACCTCTTCATATCTGAGTCTAGGAATCTATTTTGCACAAGATTAAAGATTGGGAAACCTCATTTTAATTGCATATACATTCTTATAAAACCCAATCAAATTTTCTTTAAAACTATTCTCACATCTAGGAAACACATGAAAACCATTATTCTTGCATTGTTGAATAATGCTAAAAACATTTTCTTGAATCATGCATAAAATCTCACATGAATTACCAAAATATATAATCTAATATATACCATTGATATTCATGAATTGAGCAAAAATCGAATCAAGGAGATTTTGGATTGTTTCTTATGAAGTTTTCTTATTTGCATTTTGGAGTCGAAACAATCACAACTCCACATTTGTTGCATATAGGCACACACTAGGACAAAGTTACAAACAATGTTGTCATTTTGTTCCATCACTAGTTTCTCACTCACTAGTTCCCTTTGCCTTTGATCTAAGATAGTTACTCTAGGAAGATTGAGTGCCCTTGCCTTTGCTTGTCCTCTCTAGATTATTAGTGATTGCTTGTTTGCTCTATTACTTGAGTGTTTTTGCATGCATGTTATATTATGATTAGATTAGATGCCATGTTGCCTCAATGATTTGAACTTGCTTGAATCCAAACCCAAAAACACAACCTTTCTGCAAATTTTATGTCAAAAACCCAATTCTGGTAATCTGAAAATCACCAGATGGGCGGCCCCCTTAATTATGTAAGGTGGCCCCCTTAATGATTAAGGGGACCGGCCATCGAATGGTCGGGTTTACATAATCTTTTCTGCCTTTTAGCCCATTTTATCATACACTTCCCAATTTTCACCAACATATTTCGTCCTAATCTCCCAAACAAACCTTATCCATCCATAAACACACAAATTTCACACTATAAATATCCCAATCTTCAAAACTCGCCATTCATCTCATCATGACCTCTTCAAACAAACGAAAACCAAAAGCCTCAAGGCTAGTGATGATGTACCCTCCGATTAGCTCGAAGGACACCCCTTCGAGTCTCATCGTAACCTACATAATCGAAGGCTATGGCTAGCCTCCTAAAACTTTCTTTGGCGTAAAACTAATCATCAATGATCTAGTTACCAAGTGGGAATTCGCCAATCGAAGGATTAAGCCCTTCGGGGTATCTCTCGATAAGTTTTATGGACAGAACAATGCCAAGTTCAATACTGGGGAGACCAAGTCTTACCCACGTCTCCTCTTCCTCTTTAGCACCCCCGCTAAACCCGGAGGAGTGGGACACTAAACCCTAGCTGTTACCACAAATCATGGGACGCCCCCATGATCTCTCTCAAACGTATGACCACTCTCCAGGACCGTTTTCTTCACCTATAAATAGTCCTGGACGATGACAAATCTGGTATGCAATCTCTCTCACCTTTACTTTACTACACTTACACTTAAACACTCATACCGATCACTTATTCACACGCCGGAGGTTGTTCGCAGGGTCCAACCCCTGCGCAATCACTTAACTTAGTGTTTTCGTATTTCTTATTTTAGGTTATATCCAAGCTAGGGGTAATCACAACACCCCGCATTTCCTTTGATCACCATTGAAGGCCTGGTAGTGCAAAATATTGTACAATCAGTGGCGCCATCCGTGGGACCCGCTACAATTAGTCCCGTTATTTCCAAGTAAAATAACCAAGTCAAATACACTCGCTATTATTCCGGCATGAACCCAGAAAGAGAAATTACACCCCCACCTGGTTTTTCGTCTTTAATCCCTTTACCCGCAACTGACACCAACGACCTTCCGCCAATCACGGCCTCCACTTTCACCACACGATCTCACCCTGAAATAACGCCCAACCATCACGCATCCACGTCAGCTAATCCAGAGCTCATCATTAGCCCCGCCTTTGTCGATGCTAATTACGAAGAGCTAGAGTCCTTATTAAGGGATCGAAGGAGGCAAATCAGAAACACGGAGATGCGAAAGGAGTTAGAATATTCCAGTGATGAATATGATGAAGAAATTGAGATGGAGCCAAGACCTTCGATAACTAGGGCTCAACACCCCATCCTGCGGATTGGGTCTCCTACGGGTAGAAGGGTTGGAGGAAGGAATGTAGGCTTTAAGGGAATTCCTGAAAGAACTCCCACGAGGAGAGAAGGGACTATTACTGAAGGCTCTCAGGGAAGGAGCCAACAGAGGGAGAACACGGAGGTGAACTTACCTCCCTTATTAGCAGCACATTTAGGGAGGACCAAAGGGGGAGTTCCACTGCAACCCTCCCACGCATCCGGTGTGGGAGGTAACCCGGGATCGGACAACACAGGAGGAAATTTCCCCCCCCCCCCCCCCCCGTCAACCTGTATCCTCAGTTCTCGGTTCAAAGTTACCGCTCAAATATTTATCCCTCCGTTAATGGGCAACCTGGAAATCAGTACCCCTCACAAATGGTTGTACCCTACAATCATCCCATGATATACCCTCCGCACACCATGTATAATGGTTACCCCCCAAACGCGAGTACTCCTCATCCTTTCTACACTAGTCAACCTTCTTCTGGGGTACCCCCTACTCATAATCCATATCATGGCATCCCTATGAACATACCACCTTACACCCACTCGTACGCAGAGCCCGCTAGTCCTACGACACCTTTTGTAAGATGGATCGAAGACTATCCCTTGCCGGATGGCCTAAAGATGCCTTCACATATAGGCACCTATGACGGAAAGGGAGATCCGGACAATTTCTTGCATTTATTCGTAGGAGCCATTAGGATGCAAAAATGGATCATGCGCGTAGCCTGCCACATGTTTACTTATACCCTTCAGGATTCCGCGCGTATTTGGTGGAATGGACAGAAACCAGAAAGCATCATCAACTTTGATGATTTGAAAGCTAAGTTTCGATCTCACTTTAGCCAGCAAAAGAAGTTCACAAGGACACACCTCACAGTGAACAACATTAAGCAGAAGGAGAACGAAAGCATGAGGAACTTCGTTACTAGATACACTGACGAAACTCTACAGATTCTAGGCTTATACGAAGAGCAACGCATTCCAGCTTCGTCCATGGCCTACGCAACCGGACTCTTGTGGAATTCTTATCCACAGACCTTCCGGAAACATACAAGGGCCTGATGGAAAAAACATACACATGGATAGAAGCCAAAGAAGTTTCTACCAATGGGGCTTCGATGGAGAACAACAAAGGAACAAAACCGTCTTCATGGGAAGGATCAAAGAACAAACACAAAGGCCATAATAGGTTTACCCCTTACAACAAGGGTCCGAACCATGGTTTATTAGGAAATCTCACAAAGTCTCCAAGGGAGATTTTAGCGACAGAGAAGGCCGCTAAAGCCTTCGAGCTACCCCCTCGCATGATAGGAAAAAGCAAGAACAGAGACACTACTAAATATTGCCACTTCTACGAAGACTTTGGTCATGAAACAAACAGCTGTCGAGAGCTGAAAAAGCAGATTGAAGAGGCAGTAAAATAAGATCTTTTAGATGCACATATCCCTCCGGGAGGTCGATTTGGACGTGGGCATAAGGGCCTTTATGACACAATTAATAATTCGATTCATTTTCAGTTAGGCCTTGCTCTAGCTTATTTAGGAGTTATTACTTCTTTGGTAGCTCAACACATGTACTCTTTACCGGCTTATGCATTTATAGCACAAGAATTTACTATCCAAGCTGCGTTATATACTCATCACCAATACATCGCAGGATTCATCATGACAGGAGCTTTTGCTCATGGAGCTATATTTTTTTATTAGGGATTACAATCCGGAACAGAATGAGGATAATGTATTGGCAAGAATGTTAGAACATAAAGAAGCTATCATATCTCATTAACACATCTCGTAAAAGGGATAAGAAAGGGCAAAGAGAAAGCCACTGACGCGCAACTGGGAAAAGATAATACTCCCCAGGAAGCTCCTATCCTAATGGTTCACTGGGATACCCCCCGATTAAAAAGAAAAGCCTCCGAAAGGGAAGCTTACGCTGCAAGGGAAATAACATTCCCGTCCAAAATGGGAGAGTCCCCTTCAAAGGACCCAGTGATCATTAAGGTCGTAGTCTTGGATACAGAGGTCAACAAAGTTTGTATGGACTGCGGGAGTTCCTGCGAGATAATCTACGAACATTGCTTTAGGAAACTCAGCCCTACAATCAAATCCAAGAGAGTAGAGTCAAGAATGCCCCTGGTAGATTTCTCGGGTGAACGATCGTGGCCTTTAGGTGAAATACCTTTGGAGGTAACACTCGGAAGTGGAAAGCTTGCAAGAAAGGAAATCCTCAATTTTGTCATCGTAAGATCAAAGTTGCCCTACAACATGTTAATCGGATGAACTGCCATGCAAAAGATGGGCATTGTGGTCTCTACAGTTCATGCAACAGTGAAGTTCCAAACAGCCAATGGTGTCGGAACCATATTCTCTAGCTATCGCGAAAGGAAACACCAGAAAGTCCAAAAGGATAAGGGAGATGGTAATCAACAGCGTGCAATAAACGTCAGAGGAGTCTTCGACCCCAAGGGGTATGTGGCACTAGACAACCCCCGTCCAGTACGAAAGGTGGAAATGGGAAAGAAACTCCCTACCACTTTCAGAAAAAGATTGGAAAAATTGCTCGAAGCCAATGAAGATGTGTTTGTAGGAAAGTATTAAGACATAACAGGAATTCCAAGGTTGCTCACAATCAACGGCAGACCTTTTAACACGGAACACAAGCTAAATGAATCCAAATACATCAAACCGGTCAGGCAGAAACCTCTTCAAGTGACACCTGAACAAAACGCAACAATTAAGAAAGAAGTAGACAAACTCACGGCTGCCGGAATACTTCGAAGGGTATCAAATCCACGATGGGTTACTAACCCAATCGCAGCCCAACGGCAAAATAGAGAATGGGTACTAACAGATGACTTCAAAGACATCAACAAAGTTTGCCAAAAAAGCTATTTGCCGGAAAGAGAACAACAACTGCCACCTAGAGTTCGTTGGGAATGTTTCCTTAATACAAACATGGGATGCCATCAGATACAGATGGCACAGGAAGATGAAGAAAAAACATCCTTTCATGTAGATAGTAGCTCCTAATGCTTTAAACGCATGCCTTCTGGCTTACGGAACATTGAAGCCACTTACAATAGGCTGATCCAAAGGGTCTTCGAAAAACAGATAGGGAGGAACCTAAGAATTCACGGCGAATACTTAGTCACCCAGAGCAAGACAAAGGAAGACCTCCTTCATGATATAGAAGAAACCCTCATACAATTAAGGAAGATCAACCTAAAGCTAAACCCAATAATGTGTTCTTTCGGCATTGAAAAGAAAGGGCCAAACGAGCGCCCGTTCGTAAGGCAAATGATCAGAACCAATCCAATCAATGAGGAAACCTCCTCAAAAATACAAATGTGGAGAACACAAGGGAAGACTCAAAACCTACAAAACGACTTAGAAACTGATGAGTGTGTAAATACTCATCATTTTTACCATTTTTGAGCTGCCAAAACATATAAAAACACTCAATAATGAATCAAAATAGTGAAAATATCCCAGGAAAGTGTTTTACATGTTTCAAATGCAAAAATACCAAAAACAGATGAAAAATGCACAAAGTTTGCATAATTGGCAGTTTCAGTCCCCCAACTTTCAAAAGTTGTCAAATCTAGTCCCTGGTCATTCTAAAAACTTGAAAAAGTCACCAAAGGTCCTTATAAATCAAAAAGTTACATAATTAGTCCTTTGGTGAAAAGTTTAACAAAATGTCAAGTTTAGTCCCTGAACTTTGAAAATTCTCAAAAATGGTCCCTGGGATATGAAAAACTTTGAGAAAAACAAATTTTGTCCTTGCAATAACCTTTTATGACATGATTGGTCCTTGGTGGAAAGTTTGGTGAAAATTACACAAATGGTCCCTGAAGTTTGAAAGATTGACGGTTTCAGTCCCTGGTGAAAAATAAATTTGAAAAATCATCAAAGGACCTTATACTATTCATGATGTGGCAAATTTCACCCTTTGAAATACTTTGGGAACATGCCAATTCCAGCCCTCAAACTTTCGACAAATTGCAAAAGAGGTCCTTGTGTAAACTAAAAACCTAAACCGGATTCTACAACTAATAATATTAACCCACAAAACCAAACCAATCCAACACAAGCCCACTTCTTAGGCCCAAAAATCCCTCAGCCCACCCACAACACCAGGGTCAAACTTTGACCCTCTCTGGTCAAATACCAGTCAAACACCACCTCAAAACCGCCCCTCCTTCTCTGGTATTATCCACCACCACCACCACCACCACTTGCAAGTCCCATCACAACCCATCATACGCCACCGCCCAACCCACTACACCTAATTATCACATCCACAATAAATGCTACCCCCCTTGTCTAAACAGTCCAAATTTCCCTTACCCAATTTTGGCGCCGAAAACCATTTTAAAGGTTGAGATCAATTCAGAGTCAATCAACGGCTAAGATTAAATGGGAAATGCTCAGAGAGGCTCAAGGAACCCTAATTCATGGCTATAAAAGGAAAGAGATGCAAGATGAAGCTTTGTCTAGTTTTTTTAGTGTAATTTTAATCGTTTAAGTTTATTAAGCAAGTGTAGTGTAGCAAAAAGCTTTTAAGCATTTGTTTTAATCAATTCAGTGTACTATTACTTCTTTCAAATTAATATAAGCAAGTTTCTTCCATTTCTTTTGTTTATGCAAATTTCAAGTTTCATACATTAGTTTGGATCATAGGCCGCTAGTGTTTGAGTTTGAATTATGGACTGAATTAGGTTCACATAGGCTCCAATAAGCTTATTAAAGCTTTAGAGACTTTAAAACTCAGTTACATTAGAAGAAAAATCAAAAATCTAAAAATAGTCAAACTTGGTCAACTGTTTGGTTTGGTTTGCATTTTCAGGTATGAAGAAGCATTGAGGAGCAATCTGAGAGTTGGAATAAGCCTATTTAAAGATAGGCTTCTGTGGAAAAGCCCCTTGTTCAAGCTAGGGGTTGGTTGTAAGCCTTTGCTCATTTAAAATTTCCTCTAAAAATTAGTCATTGGTATTGTTTGAATTGCTTGTTGTTTATTGTCCATCTGTGTTCTGTTTGTGTATCTTAAGTATTGTTTAGTTACATTCTAGCTTAATCCACATAGCTTGTTTGTTAGAATAAGTAGTTATCATAAATCCTAGTTTTGACTGTCAAATTAGTTTTAGTGTTAAACTTGTATGATTATTGTGACATTCTGTTTCTAAGTATTTAAATTAGTCTATCTAATTATAATTAGTTAGTTTGGATCAAGATTTTAAACCCTAGTTATAATCTGCATTGAAAATCTTAAAACAGTTAAGTATTAGGGGTGTTTGGATTTGCTGAATTGGTGGTGTTGTTGTTAATCTCATATAGTAACTATTGATCAAATAGCTTGCACTTGGTTTCATTTGATGTTTTGAACCATAAAATCCAGTCTTATAACACCAAAAAGTCAAGTTCTCAATCCAATCCCCCTCACAGTTAACTGTGAAGGGATTTGTGTTCATAAACTTTTAAAACTAGCTCAAAAGTAGTAAGTGTAGTTTAGGAGAGTTAAAATATTGCTTAATACAAGTTTTCTAATCAGTACTCACCACCCAAAACTCACAAAAGTCAAAACTTGTGTTTTTCATCAAAAGTCAAAAGTTAGATCTCAGATTTTCCCCAAAGTTCCAAGATTAATTCTGATTTTTGTGTTTGGATTTGGACTTCAAAATTTTCACAAGTTATTCTCTACCAGCTCATCTTCCAAAATCCATAATTGGCTCAATTTTGTGATTTTTCTACAAACTTCCACAAGCCTTGGAAGTGAGTTGCAGAGCAGACCCTTGCCCTGTGCACAGCAGACCTCACCCACACCACCACCTTTAGTGGTGGCTGCAGCCTAACCCAGTGGACCCCAGAGGTTCATTCATGGTTTGGATAACCCTCCTCCTACCAGAGATCAAGTGTTGACTCTTGGTTTGACCTAAGACTCAGTGGACCCCACCTGGTTTAGCCCATCAAGTCTGTCCCCAAAATCTGTGTTCAGTTTCATATTGCAAGTGCTTATTTGATTACTATCAGCTTATTTGTGCTTATTTCTTGCTATTCTCTGCTTGTTTAAGTTTGTTGAACTTATTTGTATCTGTTTTCACCCTTGTGGACCCCACCTTCACCCATTTGAGCTTATTTGCCCAAACAGTCAACCAAAGTCAACTGAATAAGCAAAGGGGGTGCTACTGCTTATTTATAAGCAATTTTTGAAAAGTGGTTTCACAAAAGTTTTCTGTTTTCAGTGGTAAAATAAGTGTGTAAAAGAAAATCCAAGAAAAACCAAGTTTAAAATAAGTGATAGTTTCTATTTAATTCAATTTAATTTTAATTTTTATTTTTAGATTTTAATTAAGTATTTAGTATTTTTATATTTTTATTAATTACCCTATATAGTAAAGTATTTTTAGTAAATTTTTCAGATTTTTATTCTGTCATTTAATATTAATTAGATTTAATTTTAGTTTTCTTTATTATTAATCAATATTAAGTTTTAAATATCATATTTAGTTTTTATAAAGTAAAACTTAGTTTTTATAGTTTTCCTAGCTCTAATTTAGTATAATAGACTTTTAGAAAATATAATTTGAATTTCTACTGTTCATTTTCCATTTTTCTTATTTTAATTGTTTAAATTAGACTTAAGTTAATTAAAAGGTAAATAATTAGTGGATTAATCTTAAAACATAATTTTTATAGTTTTTATAATTTTGTAGGATTCCTGTGATGGTTAAGTAATTTTATAAATTTTCTTATAATTTTCTAAGTTGATTTAGTATTAATAGTAATTAAAAGTAGTTTAATTAGTTTAATTTAGTTAAATAGTTTATAATTAATAAAAAAACCCATAAAAAGACAAAAATATTTATTTTTATTTTTTATACTTTCTTCAAGTTCTAATTTAAGTTTAGAAATTATTTTTGCAAATCTTTAGTTTAATTTGTAGTAGTTATAATTATTAGTTAATTTAAAATTAGATTTAAATTAGATTTTAATTAGTTTAATTAATTAAATAGTATTTAAATAATAATTTAATCACTTTTATAATTTCATTTTCATTTTAATTTTTCTTTCTAATTTTAAGTTTCAAAAAGTGTCAAAAGCACCCCCTGTAGTTTGTTAAATACCAAAATCCCACTTTCTTTGTCTGTTACGTGATCTGAATTGTGAATACGTGCATATATCTGGTATCTGATCTTTGTGAATATTATATCTGTGTACCAATACCAAAATAACAGTAGCAAAATCAATTCCATATCATCTGGGCTATTGTCCTCAGTGCCATTCACTCATAAACGATTCCCAAAGCACCATTTCAATCTCGCTGGGACATAACGACCCTGGGACACACTGTACTATCACCGGAGTATTGGTCTAGAGAGTTTGACTTTGTTGACCATCTACTTGGTCAATTTAAGTTGACTGTTCTGCACCAATCAAAATTTGGCGCCGCTGCCGGGGAGGTTGTTGCGTGTTTTTAAAAATCGTTTTAAGTTTAGTGGTTTTCAAAACCCTCCCTGTACAAATTTCACACAAATTTGTAAAAAGTTTTTGTAAAAACATAATCATATAAAAAACGTTCATTAACACTTCTCCTGAAGTGTTGAAAACACCAAAAAAATTAAAAAAAATAATCAAAAACAAACTGTGAAGTTAAATTACTTCGTTTTCTTTAAGATTACAACCTGAAACAGTTGGTTTTAGGTAGGTTCTGACATTAAATTGCGAACTGAAGAGGAAACCTATTTACTTCCTCCCGCCAGCCTGCGAGTAATCTTAAAGGGACGATTTCGGTTAACGAATCAGTTCCAAAAATATTTCCCAAGTTTTCTACACACACACCCATAAGCCTAAAGCAGTTTTTCAAATTAATAAATAACAAACCCATAATAAGTTCCCAAACTTAAGATTAAAACTTGCCTTTATATCCCTGTGAGTCGTGTACCTTTTTCAAAGAAGCCATTCACTTGTGATTTCTGGTTTAAGTTCACTGCGGTTTTGCCTCGATCTTGTTTTGAAAAATTGTTTTTAGTGCATGCGCACTCGGTCACAAACAAAACGTAAACATCAGAAAAACGTACCCGAGCGACGTTCTGACACACAAGGACCAAAGACCGAAATGGCCGCTGGGCCACCACCACCTTTACCACCCCCTGACCCTCCCAGGGATGAGCCAGCTCCCGATCTCCGAACGATGGAGGAGCTGTGCCAGCCTACCATGCAAGGGCGGGGTGGGCCGATTGCACCACTCACTATTGAGGCTACAGACTTTGGCCTCAAGCACTACATGATCCAACAAGTCCAGAATTCGTGTCAATTTCACGGATTACCTGGTGACGATGCCAATAAGCATCTTGACGAATATCTCACGGTCACCCAAAGCATGAAACAGCATGGTGTCACCGATGATGCCCTCCGGCTGTACCTCTTCCCCTATTCTCTCACCCATCATGCCACTGCATGGTTTGACTGACTTCCAAGAAATTCTATTCGTACCTTTGATGAAATGGCAACCAAGTTTCTAGCAAAATATTTTCCACCTTCCATGGTTACCAAGTTACGAAATGACATCAGCAACTTCCAGCAATGTCCCGATGAGTCTCTTTTTGAGGCTTGGGAACGTTATAAGCTAGCTATTGATCGGTGCCCCAACCACAATATGCAGCTAGGTCACCTATGTGTTCATCCTGTATTATGGTAGGGCCTAACCATGACATGCAGCTAGGTGGCTCATATGAAACTATCCTAGGTGAAAGCTCATATGGTGCATAGGTTTCACTAAGTGAGGCATTTTGAGGGGTTGATGGAGCTCCTAAGTTGATTTCTTTAAAACTCTTATGCCCTTGGCCTCTTTTCTCAAGTTACTCAATAAAATCAATATAAGATCCTGTCCTCCTCATTTCATTCGTCCATGTTGGTATATCCAAACTGGTGTAATTATATTTTTTCTGGTAAAACTCTAGTGTCGGACTTGGTGGATTCGCATTCTCCATAATGGTGAACGGAATAGCCAATGAACTTAATTTACTAACAAAGGCACAAAGAAAAAGATAGACTAAAGAAAACCTAAAAATAAAAATAAAATCTTACTAGAAAGGAATCTAGCAAGTAGACCTAATAAAAAGAAATTCTAACCTAGACAATAACTATTCCCCGGGTTGCGGTGCCAAAAACTTGATGCGTGGGAATCGCACCAGGCTTTACCTCTCGAGGGATCTCGAGAAGCTTACAACCCCCACCAGGCAGTGTACCTGATCGTTGTAGTATAGTATCGTGACAAGTACCGGGGGATTGATCGTTCAGCTTAGGAATAGTGTCGCTAGGATTAGAAAACCTAATTACTAGTGCTAAAGGTGAGGGATGATTATTTTTGTATTTTTTATATTTTTATGAAAGCAATTAAAAT
Organism: Artemisia argyi; assembly: GCA_030686995.1. Taxonomy (NCBI): domain Eukaryota; kingdom Viridiplantae; phylum Streptophyta; class Magnoliopsida; order Asterales; family Asteraceae; genus Artemisia; species Artemisia argyi. Next base: position 109,210,666 of record CM060695.1, read on the forward strand.
CTTGGGGTTTGAAGGATTTGGGCGGAATTAGTTGCTATTCAACTAACCCGATACTAAGATGCAATCAAAATAAAATACTAAAAATGAAAATAAGCTAATTTATACTAAAGTTGTGAGCAGTAATTGGAGAAAATGTGTTTACTTAGATTTCACTACTCCCTAGACATCTTTTACATGTTAATTACTTGTTATAATCGCATGGATGACGGATCGTATTCCTTAATACCATTCATGGGGTGGCACACATAACTCCCCAATTCTATGAGCTCTTATCTCCTCCTACACCATGCCCAGCACAACTATAGGGATTGTAAATAGTGGCTCATGCATTAAATACAACCAATAAAGACCTAGTGCGCCTCGGTTCATGTTTCTTAAGACGTTCAAGCATGTTACCAAGTGGAGATCTGCCAGTTTTCTTAAGCCTAACATATAAATCACTCATCCAAAACAAGAATAAACAAGTAATCAACACATAATTAACATCTAGGTTCATTAGATCTAAGCAAACACAAGATAGATCTAGCCTAGCATATTGGAATTAAGATAAGAACATGATATAGACAACCAACACATAGACATATTGATTGAATTAGAAGAACACTTATCTCAATTACAATGCAAGGTATCAAGGGTTTGGAACCCTTGAAAAACCTGTAAAAGTTGCACCAAAATCGTACTTAGGGTTTCTCCAAAACTTCTCCCTTTTATTGTGTGAAAATTAGAAAACTATATATAGAAAAATAGGTCTGACGGCGTCAAGAATAAACTTGTGACGCCGTCACCTCGCCGCCAAAACTCTTCTCGGACTGCCTAGATCTACTTCTGACGCCGTCAAGACTTATACACTTCCAGGCCGTCATGACTCTTTTAATCTTGACGCCCTTCCAACGTGACGCCGTCAAATCTGTTCTAGGTCGTCATGGAAATTCATGAAATTTGCTCTTGACGCCGTCATGAGCTTGCTCTTGACGCCGTCACCTACTGTTCCCAACATGGAAAATTAAGGCTTTGGCATTTTATTCACTTTTATGCTCCAAAAACGTCCGAATTGCTTCCTTTTCCAGATTTCTCTCCCAAAGTACCTAAAATCACAAAAGGAACGATTTAGGGCAATATTTGATCAAATAAATTCGGATTCGGGCTTAAATGACCCCCTAAAAACGGATCATTTTTCGCCTCATCATCTGACATTGAGGCACCTAGACATTCTCAATGCTGCTGCTGGTGGGACCTTTATGAAAAGGCGTCCTGAGGAGTGCTATGACTTAATCGAGAACATGACTGCCCACCATAACTTTTGGGATTCCTCTGCGGAGAGGGATGAGTCATGTCATTCAGTTACTCCTTCATCATCATCTCCTGAAATAATCGCTCTTACCAAAATGATGGATGATATTTCTACGACTGTGTTGAGAATGAACCAAACGATGCAAAATCATGTTCAAAATCAACAAGTGAAAGCCGTGACCCGAAGTTGTGAAACTTGTGGGGGCCCTCATCTATATTCCGAGTGTCCAGCTACTGCTGGCTTTCCTCAAGAGAACGTTTATGCTACTCACGGTTCCTACAATACGGGGGGTAATTCTTACCAATCGCAAGGGACCGTAATCTCTTAAGCTATCGTTCCAACAATTTTCTCGGACCTCCCGGTTTTAACCAAAATCAAAACTGTAACTCGAATCAGAATTTTAACCAAGGTCAAAACTCAAATTTCCAAAACCCGAATCAAAATCAAGGCCAGTTTAATCAAAACAATTTTCAAAATGGCAATCAAAACGAAGGTTTTCAAGGAAATTTTCAAAGAAACCAGAATCAAGGGAATTACAATCAGGGTAATTTCAATCAGAGAAACACTTTTCAGGGTAACAACAATCAAAATCAAGGGAATTTTCAAAACAACCGTGTTCAAAATCCTCCTGTTCAAAATCAAAACGTTGTTCCACCCTCGTCTTCCTCCAATGTTGAATTTAAACAATTAATGAAAGCACAAGAGGAAACGAATCGGTTATTGCTTAGCACGATCTCTGAGCTTCAGAAGTCTTTAAATGATCGACCCTCGGGCCCCAGTACATTACCGAGCAACACGATCGCTAACCCGAGGGGCGATGTCAAAGCGATCACCACCCGAAGTGGGGTATCACACAATGGACCCTCGATTCCTTCTACCTCTTCTTCTCCTCCTACTAAGGTAGCGGAACGTGAGCCTGAGGTTACTACGGACACGGTACTTCCTACTAATAACGGAGGTATCAACAACGTCCACCCTCAAGTTGTCCCGGTCCTGGCTCGTAAGCCGAAAGTTGTATTTGATCCCCCTATGAGTTCTGATGAAATCCCAAAGAATGATCCTAAGCCGTCAATTCCATATCCTTCACGTTTGAATGATCAAAAGAACCGCGAAAAAGCTAACCATCAGATGGAAAAGTTTTATCAAATTTTCCAAGAATTACACTTTGATATTAGCTTCTCGGACGCTCTTCTTCTCGTGCCTAAATTTTCTTCAACAATCAAAAATCTGATAAGCAACAAAGAAAAACTTTGTGAGATGGCAAAAACTCCTCTTAATGAGCATTGCTCAGCAGGGCTCTTGAAAAAGCTTCCCGAAAAGCTTGGAGATCCTGGGAAATTTCTCATTCCTTGTATTTTGCCGGGGTTGGTTGAATGCTTTGCCTTGGCCGATCTTGGCGCAAGCATTAACCTAATGCCTTACACAGTCTGGAAAAGACTCTCACTTCCTGCTCTCACTCCGACCTGCATGACACTCGAGCTTGCAGACCGTACTATATCCCGTCCTCTCGGCATTGCCGAAGATATCTTCGTGAAAGTAGGAAAGTTCCATTTTCCGGCAGATTTCATGATTGTTGATTTCGATGCTGACCCACGAGTCCCTCTCATTCTCGGGAGGGGATTCTTAAGAACGGGTCGTGCTTTAATCGATGTATTCGAAGAAGAAATCACTCTACGTGTTGGTGGCGAGGCCATCACATTCAATCTTGATCAGACTTCAAGATACTCCTCCAACTATGACGCAGAAACGGTTTACCGAATTGACATCATCGATGTTGCTTCTGAGGAGTATTCTCAAGAAGTCCTTGGTTTCTCATCCAGTGGCAGTCTTTCTACTGACCCTATCATTTCCGACCCTTCCCCTTCCCTCACTCCGTTTGAGGGAAGTGACTTCCTTCTGGAAGAGGTCGAGGCATTTCTTGCTCAAGATAGCTCAATCCCAAGTGGGGTTGATGAAAACTATCTTAACCCGGAGGGGGACATTCTTCTCCTTGAAAGATTGTTAAATGACGATCCTTCACCCTCTCCATCTCCAAAAATACTTCATAAAGCGGAAGTCAAAAATGTTGAAATAACTGAAGACTTTCCCGAGGTTGAGCTCAAGGACTTGCCTCCTCATCTAGAATATGCATTTCTGGAGGGTGATAATAAATTGCCCGTCATTATTGCTAAAGACTTAAAAGATGAGGAAAAGGCAGCACTCCTAAAGGTTCTTAAAGCAAATAAACAAGCAATCGCTTGGAAACTCTCCGACATTAAGGGCATAAGCCCGAACTTTTGTACACACAAAATCTTAATGGAGGATGACTTTAAGCCAGCGGTGCAACAACAGAGAAGGGTAAATCCCAAAATCCACGAAGTTATCAAACAAGAAGTTCTTAAACTTCTTGATGCGGGATTGATTTATCCTATATCTGACAGTCCTTGGGTTAGCCCAATTCATTGTGTTCCAAAAAAGGGTGGCATTACCGTTGTCACCAACGAGGATAACGAGTTGATTCCAACTCGTTTGGTCACGGGTTGGCGTGTCTGTATTGACTATCGAAAGTTAAATGAAGCCACCCGTAAAGACCATTTTCCTCTCCCTTTTATGGACCAGATGCTTGAAAGACTTGCGGGGAATGAATACTACTGCTTCCTCGATGGTTTTTCGGGTTACTTCGAAATCCCCATTGATCCAAAGGATCAAGAGAAGACTACCTTCACATGCCCCTACGGAACTTTTGCTTACAGACGTATGCCTTTCGGCTTATGTAATGCACCAGGCACGTTCCAGAGGTGCATGATGTCTATATTTTCCGACATGATCGGGAAAACCATGGAGGTATTCATGGATGACTTTTCAGTCATCGGGGATTCATTCCAGTCTTGCCTCTCCCACTTGGAACAGATGCTTAAACGTTGCAAAGAAACAAATTTAAGTCTCAACTGGGAGAAGAGTCACTTTATGGTTAAAGAGGGCATAGTCCTCGGCCATAAAATCTCAAAGAACGGGATTGAGGTTGACAAAGCCAAAATCGATGTCATTGCTAAATTACCTCATCCCACCACCGTAAAAGGTGTTTGGAGCTTTTTGGGTCATGCCGGCTTCTACCGTAGGTTTATCCAAGATTTTTCTAAGATTGTCCGACCTATGACCCATCTCCTCAAGAAGGATGCTCCTTTCATCTTCTCTCCTGAGTGCATCGAAGCTTTTGAAACATTAAAGAAAAAGCTTACCGAGGCACCGATTCTTGTTGCCCCCGATTGGGACCTACCTTTTGAGCTTATGTGCGATGCTAGTGATTTTGCCATAGGTGCGGTCTTGGGGCAACGAAAGGCAAAATACTTTCAGCCTATACACTACGCAAGTAAGACTATGACCGAGGCTCAAGGTCATTACACCACCACTGAAAAAGAACTCCTAGCTGTGGTGTATGCCTTTGAGAAATTCCGACCATACTTGATCCTGACCAAATGCGTGGTGTATACGGATCACTCGGCTTTGAAGTACCTATTTGCAAAGCAAGATGCAAAGCCGAGGCTTCTCCGTTGGGTACTCCTCCTCCAAGAATTTGATATCATTATCCGTGATAAAAAAGGAGCCGAGAACCTTGCTGCTGATCATCTCTCACGATTAGAAAACCCTCATCAAGATGTGTCCGAGAAACAGGAAATAAATGAAACATTCCCTCTCGAGACACTCAATGCGGTTACTTTTCGTGGTGACTCTACTACCCCATGGTTTGCCGACTTTGCAAATTACCATGCGGGTAACTTCATCGTGAAGGGAATGACGTCCCAACAGAAAAACAAATTTTTTAAAGACGTCAAACATTACTTCTGGGACGACCCCTTCCTCTTCAAAATCTGTGCCGATCAAGTCATCAGGCGATGTGTATACGGACAGAAAGCCGCTGATATTCTTAAGGCTTGCCATGCTGGACCCACCGGGGGCCACCACAGTCCTAACTACACCGCCAAAAAGGTGTTTGATTCCGGTTTCTATTGGCCCACGATCTATAAGGATGCCTACGAGTTAGTCAAAGCCTGTGATGCTTGTCAGCGTCACGGGAATATTTCACAAAATAACGAAATGCCACAAAATGCCATTCAAGTTTGTGAAATCTTTGACGTCTGGGGCATTGATTTTATAGGGCCATTCCCATCTTCTCGTGGAAACAAGTATATTCTCGTGGCTGTTGACTATTTGTCAAAGTGGGTTGAGGCTAAGGCCTTACCCACTAACGATGCCCGAGTTGTTGTAAAATTCTTTAAATCCCTCTTTGCTCGTTTTGGAACCCCACGTGCCATCATTAGTGATCGCGGTACTCACTTTTGCAATGATCAATTTGCAAAAGTCATGCTTAAGTACGGTGTTACTCATCGTCTTTCCACCGCGTATCACCCCCAAACAAGTGGGTAAGTGGAGGTTTCCAACCGTGGTATAAAAAGGATTCTTGAGAGGACAGTAGGTGAAAACCGTGCTTCCTGGTCGGATAAACTAGATGATGTACTCTGGGCCTTCCGTACAGCTTACAAAACACCCATTGGGTGTACTCCATACAAGCTTGTATACGGGAAGGCGTGTCATTTACCGATCGAGCTCGAGCACAAAGCCTACTGGGCCTTGAAACATGCTAACTACGACCTTCATAAAGCGGGTGATCACCGTAAGGTTCAACTCAATGAATTAAACGAACTTCGTGATCAAGCCTACGAGAACTCTTTGATCTACAAAGAAAAGACAAAGAAGATTCACGACTCTAAGATTAAGAACCGCGTTTTCAACGTCGGTGACAGGGTCCTTCTTTTCAACTCAAGATTAAAGATCTTCTCGGGGAAATTAAAAACCCGATGGACTGGACCATTCACTATTGCTAAAGTATATCCATACGAGATTGTTGAGTTATCTCAACCCGAAGGTCCCAACTTCAAAGTGAATGGTCATCATTTGAAACATTTTTTTGGACAGGACATACCACCCATGGTTGTCCCGGATCTCTAAACTTTCCCCATGGACCAATGAATTCGGGGATCGAGTCAAGCTAGTGACTCGGTGAACAAAAATTAGCAACATATATGGGTTTCCACCCGTATTTCTGACTTCTTTCTACTTTCTACCACCCTAGTGTGGGGGAGTGGCCGTCCCCCACCATTTGAAAAGTAAATATGTATATAAGTCTTGTAAAAAAAAATGTGTGTGTAATTGTATGTACAGATAAATAAAGTGAAAATTAAAATCAATATTTCCACAGCTAGATTCGAATATTAGCTTTTCCCGTTCAGAGATTCGGCATAATAGCCGGGACTTTGAATATTGAGGACAATATTCAATTCTAGTGTGGGGGGGGGGGGGGAATTCTTACGAATTTTATCACAGAACTTTCTAAGTACCCCCATTTTTAGGCCTAAATTTTTCACTTTATTTCAAAAAATTTGTGGTAATCAGTCCGCCAAAGTCTAAATGGCAAATAGATTGGCTAGTCCAAGAGCAAACGGCTCTTGGTAAAGACATCTCAGACCCGTTGATGGCTGGCAATTTGCCAAAAATTGTATGGTTCCTCAACTCTCCAAAAACAAATGAGTTGGCTAGCCCACAAGATTATGGCTTGTGGTAAAGGCCGTGGAAAATCCATAATTGGTAATCAGCTCACCAAGATGTTGACTTAGTCCATCAAGATGCTGGCTAGTCCAGAAGCAAACGGCTTTTGGTAAAGACTAATCAAATCCGTTGACAACTGGTGGTTTGCTCAAAATCACATGGTTATCAGGTGTGCCACAGTTCTTGCACCTGGCTACTCCAGAAGTGATGGCTTTTGGTAAAGAGATTCTCAAATCCATCAGATTTTTCTCAAAAGATTGCTAGGGACTAGCAATGTTTTAGTGTGGGGGATTGATGAGTGTGTAAATACTTATCATTTTTACCATTTCTGAGCTGCCAAAACATATAAAAACACTCAATAATGAATCAAAATAGTGAAAATATCCCAGGAAAGTGTTTTACATGTTTCAAATGCAAAAATACCAAAAACAGATGAAAAACGCACAAAGTTTGCATAATTGGCAATTTCAGTCCTCCAACTTTCAAAAGTTGTCAAATCTAGTCCCTGGTCATTCTAAAAACTTGAAAAAGTCACCAAAGGTCCTTATAAATCAAAAAGTTACATAATTAGTCCTTTGGTGAAAAGTTTCACAAAATGTCAAGTTTAGTCCCTGAACTTTGAAAATTGTCAAAAATGGTCCCTGGGATATGAAAAACTTTGAGAAAAACAAATTTTGTCCTTGCACTAACCTTTTATGATAGGATTGGTCCTTGGTGGAAAGTTTGGTGAAAATTACACAAATGGTCCCTAAAGTTTGAAAGATTGACGGTTTCAGTCCCTGGTGAAAAATAAATTTGAAAAATCATCAAAGGACCTTATACTATTCATGATATGGCAAATTTCACCCTTTGAAATACTTTGGGAACATGCCAATTCCCGCCCTCAAACTTTCGACAAATTGCAAAAGAGGTCCTTGTGTAAACTAAAAACCTAAACCGGATTCTACAACTATTAATATTAACCCACAAAACCAAACCAATCCAACACAAGCCCACTTCTTAGGCCCGAAAATCCCTCAGCCCACCCACAACACCAGGGTCAAACTTTGACCCTCTCTGGTCAAATACCAGTCAAACACCACCTCAAAAGCGCCCCTCCTTCTCTGGTATTATCCACCACCACCACCACTTTCAAGTCCCGTCACAACCCATCATACGCCACCGCCAAACCCACTACACCTAAGTATCACATCCACAATAAATGCTACCCCCCCCTTGTCTAAACAGTCCAAATTTCCCTTACCCAATTTTGGCGCCAAAAACCGTTTTAAAGGTTGAGATCAATTCAGAGTCAATCAACGGCTAAGATTAAATGGGAAATGCTCAGAGAGGTTCAAGTAACCCTAATTCGTGGCTATAAAAGAAAAGAGATGCAAGATGAAGCTTTGTCTAGTTTTTTTAGTGTAATTGTAATCGTTTAAGTTTATTAAGCAAGTGTTGTGTAGCAAAAAGCTTTTAAGCATTTGTTTTAATCAATTCAGTGTACTATTACTTCTTTCAAATTAATATAAGCAAGTTTCTTCCATTTCTTTTGTTTATGCAAATTTCAAGTTTCATACATTAGTTTGGATCATAGGCTGCTAGTGTTTGAGTTTGAATTATGGACTGAATTAGGTTCACATAGGCTCCAATAAGCTTATTAAAGCTTTAGAGACTTTAAAACTCAGTTATATTAGAAGAAAAATCAAAAATCTAAAAATAGTCATACTTGGTCAACTGTTTGGTTTGGTTTGCATTTTCAGGTATGGAGAAGCATTGAGGAGCAATTTGAGAGTTTAAATAAGCCTATTTAAAGATAGGCTTCAGTGGAGAAGCCCCTTGTTCAAGCTAGGGGTTGGTTGTAAGCCTTTGCTCATTTAAAATTTCCTCTAAAAATTAGTCATTGGTATTGTTTGAATTGCTTGTTGTTTATTGTCCGTCTGTGTTCTGTTTGTGTATCTTAAGTATTGTTTAGTTACATTCTTGCTTAATCCACATAGCTTATTTGTTAGAATAAGTAGTTATCATAAATCCTAGTTTTAACTGTCAAATTAGTTTTAGTGTTAAACTTGTATGATTATTGTGACATTCTGTTTCTAAGTATTTAAATTAGTCTATCTAATCATAATTAGTTAGTTTGGATCAAGATTTTAAACCCTAGTTATAATCTGCATTGAAAATCTTAAAACAGTTAAGTATTAGGGGTGTTTGGATTTGCTGAATTGGTGTTGTTGTTCTTAATCTCATATAGTAACTATAGTTCAAATAGCTTGCACTTGGTTTCATTTGATGTTTTGAACCATAAAATCCAGTCTTATAACACCAAAAAGTCAAGTTCTCAATCCAATCCCCCTCACAGTTAACTGTGAAGGGATTTGTGTTCATAAACTTTTAAAACTAGCTCAAAAGTAGTAAGTGTAGTTTAGGAGAGTTACAATATTGCTTAATACAAGTTTTCTAATCAGTACTCACCACCCAAAACTCACAAAAGTCAAAACTTGTGTTTTTCATCAAAAGTCAAAAGTTAGATCTCAGATTTTCCCCAAAGTTCCAAGATTAATTCTGATTTTTGTGTTTGGATTTGGACTTCAAAATTTTCACAAGTTATTCTCTACCAGCTCATCTTCCAAAATCCATAATTGGCTCAATTTTGTGATTTTTCTACAAACTTCCACAAGCCTTGGAAGTGAGTTGCAGGGCAGACCCTTGCCCTGTGCACATCAGACCTCACCCACACCACCACCTTTAGTGGTGGCTGCAGCCTAACCCAGCGGACCCCAGAGGTTCATTCTTGGTTTGGACAACCCTCCTCCTACTAGAGATCAAGTGTTGACTCTTGGTTTGACCTAAGACTCAGTGGACCCCACCTGGTTTAGCCCATTAAGTCTGTCCCCAAAATCTATGTTCAGTTTCAAATTGCAAGTGCTTATTTGATTACTATCAGCTTATTTGTGCTTATTTCTTGCTATTCTCTGCTTGTTTAAGCTTGTTGAACTTATTTGTATCTGTTTTCACCCTTGTGGACCCCACCTTCACCCATTTGAGCTTATTTGCCCAAACAGTCACCCAAAGTCAACTGAATAAGCAAAGGGGGTGCTACTGCTTATTTATAAGCAATTTTTGAAAAGTGGTTTCACAAAAGTTTTCTGTTTTCAGTCGTAAAATAAGTGTGTAAAAGAAAATCCAAGAAAAACCAAGTTTAAAATAAGTGATAGTTTCTATTTAATTCAATTTAATTTTAATTTTCATTTTTAGATTTTAATTAAGTATTTAATATTTTTATATTTTTATTAATTACGTTATATAGTAAAGAATTTTTAGTAAATTTTTTAGATTTTTATTCTGTCATTTAGTATTAATTAGATTTAATTTTAGTTTTCTTTATTATTAATCAATATTAAGTTTTAAATATCATATTTAGTTTTTACAAAGTAAAACTTAGTTTTTATACTTTTCCTAGCTCTAATTTAGTATAATAGACTTTTAGAAAATATAATTTGAATTTCTACTGTTCATTTTCCATTTTTCTTATTTTAATTGTTTAAATTAGACTTAAGTTAATTAAAAGGTAAATAATTAGTGGATTAATCTTAAAACATAATTTTTAGAGTTTTTATAATTTTGTAGGATTCCTGTGATGGTTAAGTAATTTTGTAAATTTTCTTATAATTTTCTAAGTTGATTTAGTATTAATAGTAATTAAAAGTAGTATAATTAGTTTAATTTAGTTAAATAGTTTTTAATTAATAAAAAACCCATAAAAAGACAAAATTATTTATTTTTATTTTTTATACTTTCTTCAAGTTCTAATTTAAGTTTAGAAATTATTTTTGCAAATCTTTAGTTTAGTTTGTAGTAGTTATAATTATTAGTTAATTTAAAATTTGATTTAAATTAGATTTTAATTAGTTTAATTAATTAAATAGTATTTAAATAATAATTTAATCACTTTTATAATTTCATTTTCATTTTAATTTTTCTTTTTAATTTTAAGTTTCAAAAAGTGTCAAAAGCACCCCCTGTAGTTTGTTAAATACCAAAATCCCACTTTCTCTGTCTGTTACGTGATCTGAATTGTGAATACGTGCATATATCTGGTATCTGATCTTTGTGAATATTATATTTGTGTACCAATACCAAAATAACAGTAGCAAAATCAATTTCATATCATTTGGGCTACTGTCCTCAGTGCCACTCACTCATAAACGATTCCCAAAGCACCATTTCAATCTCGCTGGGACATAACGACCCGGGGACACACTGTACTATCACCGGAGTATTGGTCTAGAGAGTTTGACTTTGTTGACCATCTACTTGGTCAATTTAAGTTGACTGTTCTGCACCAATCAGAAACACTGAAAGCATTCCTGTCAAAAGGTGTCAACAGATCTTCATCTCTCTACAAGGTCCGCAATGAGGTCATTAGCGACTTATCATATCCTTGGAACAAGGATGCTGAAACATCCTTCCTAAGATGGAAGAATTGCATGGAGATCTTACCAACAGTTGCACCCCCAACCAGTGGAGAGGTGTTGTTCCTACACATAGCAATGTCCCCTGATGAGATCGGTGCCATGCTCTTCGCAGAAAGAAGACAACTACAGATACCAATATATTTTATAAGCAGGGCCCTACCGTACGTGGAACAAAGCTATACAGAAGCAGAAAAGCTAATCCTAGCCTTAATCCATGCCACAAGACGTCTCCGAAGGTATTTCAAAGATCACCCTATCAGAGTAATCACGGATAAGCCATTCGAAAGGATAATCCTGATCCCTGAGGGAACGCGAAGGATGGTCAAATGGGCTAAAGAGTTGGAGGAATATGACATAGAATATGGAGAAAACGATCCTTTCCAAGGACAAAGTAACGAACCAGCTGAAACATGCGAATCAAGTATGTCCTCCAACAACAAAGTCCTCCGAGCCAAACTAAAGGAAGAACACCACATATATGATACAGAGACGCGTTCGGTCCCACACAACCAAGAACGTCTCGAACTAGGAATGGAGCAACAGGCTTCGACAAAGTAACAAACCTTTCCCGCTCCGAATCGCAGGCTTCATAGCAATATGCCGGCCGTTTATAATAACAAATGAAGCTTCATGGAACACACTCCGAGGAAGAATATATGGAATGAGTCAAAAGTAACTACCCTCCTACGGCGTACGAACGACTTGCCATATCCTTCAAAAGTTCCACGTACAAGAGTTACAGTTTTTTTCTTATTATGTATTAAACTCTTCTCTTTTGGGAAAAAAGCAATAATGGTAGGCGTCTTAGTATTCATTTATACAAATGATGTAATCCTCCCCTACCCACTTAATGATATCACATATTTCCCTCAAATCTTTTGTCACATATAACTACAAAGATTTGCTCAGCCAAGTAGTTACAAGTTCAATGTTCGAAGGATGATACAAGATACTTATATCTTGTAGACTATTAAACATCCAACACAATTCACATTAACTTTCCTAAATAGTCTTGGGGTATGCGAAGCCCTTCGCACTTAAAGGATGAAGACAGAGCGGGTCGCAACCCTCTATCAGCAATTAAATTATACGATTGCTATAAAATCTTGGTTCAAAATACACGCAATAAGGCTGCTTGTTCTAAGCCTTAGGACGTAAATTTACGTTTAATTAATAAACAATGAAGAGAAAACATATAAGCAAAGATGGGAAACACACCCATTATATTTAACCATTAATGCAGCATATACTTTCTGCTGCTCAAAAGATGATCCACATTGTCTAAGTGCAAACATAAATTGTTCATAACATAATACCATAAACCATATGGCATAAACAAACATTGTTTTAAAGGGTACATACCACCCTTGGAGCTAAATTACTGCAAACGCTGCAGCCTTCACTTACCAGGAGACTTGGGTTTTTCATGCTGAACTGGAGATGATTCGGGACTGGCCTTGCTAGGGGAAGTTTCTTTTGTCAAATCACCCTTCGGAGAGGACGGCTGCACAGCAGAACTTTTACCTGGAGACTGAGGCTTCTCAATGGCCAACTTTGGAGAAGAGGGTTCCTCAGGAATTACTTTAACAGATGCAGGCTTTACAAGAGTATTCTTTTTGCTCACAGCTATGGGCTTCACCCTACGCGGCTTCTTCGGAAAAAGCGTCTCAACTGAAGCCATGGGATCCTTGGTAGCATCAACAAGGAAGGGGTACTCTGCAGTTGCGAGGAGGTTGCTTGCATTATCATACTCTGCTTTACGAGTGGCACGGTAATAGGTTACCTCAGATAAGTCCACAGGCTTTCCAGTCACAACAATTTCCTCCAAAGTGGTGCATTTCCCATGATAGATGGCAGCATTGACAACATCACCTATCATTTTCCCTACCTCATCGCTATGATATAACTCCATGGCTATGTATGGGATGACCTTCGAGTCAACAGCAACCCTATCTCTTTTAAGTGCATTATATTTGCGACTGAGGCCATCGAGATCTTTGCGAAGCTTGACCTCCCGCTCACCCAGCTTCGTCCTCTCTTCTTCAAGGTCCCCACATTTGATCTCCAGCTCAGCAATCTCTTCCTTGTAACCCACGAACTTTGCCACCTCCTTTTGAAGCTTCTTACATTCTGCCTTCACTTTGTTCAATTCCTTTTCCAACCCTGCTATGTCAGAACGAAGGTCTTGTACAAGGGGATTCTGCTCAATATCCCTCAAATCTTCTTCACACTTAGCTTGAACCTCTGCAAATTCTTGGTCCTTCTTCTTCTCTCTTGCCAAAATCTCATCTATCTTCTCCCTAGCAGAATCAAGGGTTCATACCACCTCCCTTGTTCGAGAATTGAGATGACTGTCCAAAACAGCTTGCCTTGTATAGCTTTTGTCGTGTAGATCGTACAACTCCTCAATGGGCATGTTGGTTAGCACAGACTTCCAGCTCAGAGGGGTAATGTGCAAGGCAAGATGATGGCAAGCCGAGGCATGAGGAAGCTCTTTGGTATTCGGAAGACCTGAGGAATATACAATCAATTAGTAGACATGTACAAATATCCCAGTCCAATCAATAGCACATATACTTACCATGGATATCTTCATCCAATGCTTCAGCAGCTTTCTTGGTAATGATCTGACCTTTCTGCCTGGTGTTTCTGGAAGGAGGTGTTGGCAGAATCAATTTCCTTTTGGGAGTAGGCTTTACTGGCTTGGCACTCGTACCCTTCCTTTTTCGAACCCTGTCAGCTATGCCAGAAGATGAGCCAATAATGGTCACCTGATCATCCTCGAAGAGAGGGTCATCGGACTCAACAACATTCTCCACCAACTGAGAAGTCTCCTCTACAATCATTGGTTTCGATTTTTTCTCTGGTTTGGAAGGCTGCATGGAAGCTATGGGCTCCACCATTTTAGCATCGTCCTCCTGATTATTAACTGACACGGAGGGTGAACCAACCCCATAGCTGACTTCCTCAGGAATCCTCGGAAGGAAGTTCGTCTCCCTGACACCATCGGCAACAACGAAATTTCAGAAAGACATTCCTGCAAAACGAAAGAAAAAAGATAAATATCATCAGATAAGTTGTTCAAATTTATTTAAATAAAGAGTACACATACTTTTTCCATCACAAACAATTTCAGGCTTCATGGGGGAATCCTCCCAATGGTCAACAATACCAGCCATGTAAAGAATGGGCTCGGGGAAAGACTGAGCATTCACTGGATGACGAACAAGTCGTTGATACAATGGATTCCTTCGAACAATATTAGCTAACTCATCGTTGAAACGTTTTTTATCAAACCTGTATGCTTCATTCACTAAAGCAGGGTACTCTGGATATATTATTGTATCCTGAATGTAAAAGAAACTCCCTTTCCAGTCTGTAATGTTTGTATAAGGCTTTAACAATATGGTTGGGACATCAGGGTCCCCTCTTTTTGCCAAAGTCAACCAATCCCCACCCAGATACAAGTTCGTAAAACCCTTAAGCACTGTTAGTGTAGGCTCATATCCATAGGCTTTGCACATTACAATGAATGTTGTCAACTTAGCGAGGCCAAATGGGTTGAACCTAGAGATGTGTACTTGATAGTATTGCATAAACTCTAAAATCAAAGGGTGGATTGGTATTCTAAAGTTTGACAACTTAAACGCATGGGTGTACAGACCTACATATCTCTCAGGAGCATCAAATATAGTTTGATTTTTACTAGGGAGATTAATCTTAAATTCTTTTGGAATAGGATAATCCTCAAGAAATGAACGTAATTCATCTTTTGATAAAGTATATTTTTGTTCCTTAATCACAAATTTGTTATTTTTTGCCATATTGTTTAACGAAGAATGATACTTCTACGATGCAATATAGTTTAACGAGGAAGAAATTTACCTTTTTTCTTGCAAGGGATAATGACAGATGATACTATGTGTGTTTTGATTGCACGTAGTGGGGAAGTTGAATTTTGGGCGCAGTGAAAAGTAAATTAGGGTTTGGACGACACGAATTTATATCGCTTTTATTTTTGTTACTCACCGTACACGTGTCCCTCATGTTCTAATCTAATTCGAACTTCAAATTGAGTTTAAAAAATGACGGGACGTATGGGATTACCGATGCTTTGGCAAGTGGGGATATAATGCAAGTTAGTTAGAGGGTATTTAATCGCATTTAATGCGTTTTTTGCGACGTTAATCTCTTTTGCAGAGTCCTACGAGTTAACACGGTTAGTTCACTTAATGATAGAGTTGAAAGCCACATATTCTTGTGCACATATCTAACTTTCAACTGGGGGGCTTGATGATGTACCCTCTGGCTAGCCTCCTAAAACTTTCTTTGGCATAAAACTAATCATCAATGATCTAGTTACCAAGTGGGAATTCGCCAATCGAAGGATTAAGCCCTTCGGGGTATCTCTCGATAAGTTTTATGGACGGAACAATGCCAAGTCCAATACTGGGGAGACCAAGTCTTACCCACGTCTCCTCTTCCTCTTTAGCACCCCCGCTAAACCCGGAGGAGTGGGACACTAAACCCTAGCGGTTACCACAAATCATGGGACGCCCCCATGATCTCTCTCAAATGTGTGACTACTCTCCAGGACCATTTTCTTCACCTATAAATAGTCATGGACGATGACAAATCTGGCATGCAATCTCTCTCACCTTACTTTACTACGCTTACACTTAAATACTCATACCAATCACTTATTCACACACCGGAGGTGGTTCGCAGGGTCTAACCCCTGCGTAATCACTTAACGTAGTGTTTTCGTATTTCTTCTTTCAGGTTATATCCAAGCTTGGGGTAATCACAACACCCCTCATTTCCTTTGATCACCTGGTGGTGCAGAATATTGTACAATCAGCTTGCAAGGATAACGAAAAAACCCGTTTGGCGATGAAAAAGCCCTCAAAACAAATCCACCATAACCAATGAAGTTGGAAATCACTCAACACGTCCAACTACTTACTTCCCAAACTTTACACCAAACCCACAAGGATATTCCTTTGATCCTCTTTACAAACCATACAACATTGGGCAAACATCCACCTTCATGCCAAACTACACATCTCAACCTCCAACCACTTATAATGATCCATACAAGTTTGATCAACCATCAAATTACACTTCCAACAATTTCAATTCCAACTGCACAACCCCAATTCACCGATATCAACAAAATGATTTGATGAGTGCTTATTCACTCATCCTTTTTAGACCTTAAATCAGACCAAAAACACCAAATACTAACCAAAAATGCCAAGAGAATGCATGTTTTTGTATTTGTGTATGTGCAGGTACGGATATGAGAAAAATGGACAAAAACAAAGCAAAACCGACAAAAACGAGCACGAGAATGGAAAGTGTCAAAAGCCGGAGCCGGGGAAGCAAAATGATCAAGAAAAGCTCAAAATGTCATAAGAAGTCCTCAGGAAATCTTAAAGTTGCATAATTGGTACCTGAACAAAGTTTGAAGAGTTAGCAATTTTAGTCCCTGCACTTTCAGATATTTACAAATTTGGTCCCTTGAATGAATAGTCAAAGAAAAGTCAAATTTGGTCCTTCACTATTCATAAATTGACAACAAAGACCCTTGGGGATTACTTTGGATTACTTACAGCTTTGGTCCCTAGGCATTTGAGTTTATACAAAAATGGTCCTTGTCATTTTATCCTTAAAATTACTAATACTAATCCAAACTTGAGCCATATTTCCAAGCCCAAAGAAGTAATAATCCCACCTAGCCCAATATCAACACAACAGCCCACCACCTAATTACTACCCGGTCCACCAATTTTACCCACAGTCAACCCTCCCAAAACCCGGTCAAACCCCAAAGTAATAAAAACACAAACACCCCGCCCAAGTTTACCCCCAAATCAAAAATACCCAGAAAGTTACTGTTTACCGAAGAACCCTAACATCCCAATCCACCAAATTACCCAACGTTACTAATTATTACCTCATCATTGTATTTCTAGAAGTGTCAGTAAGGGTCAGGGAATGTAAGATGCTTACACGTGGACCAATAAGCTTACACACGGAGGATTCACATCATTCAATCAATCAATCAACGGCTGTGGATGATGGGAAGAATCTGGATGTATGATCAAGGGCTATTAAGGACTTCAAAGAAGCACACCACACGGATTGGTGACCTGGACTCTCACCTCAGCTCACGTATAAATACCCCCATTCTAGCTCACTTGTAATTGTCCAGTTTTTCATGTATTAGAAAGCTTTTGACCATTTTAATTTCATTGTCATTTAAATTTCAGTATTATTGTAATTTCATTTTCAAATTCTTGTACTCAGATTTTAATTTCAATATAATTTTCTTTTCAATCAATTCCATTGCAATTTACTTTTGAGTATTTAGTTTATTCAAATCTGTTTTTGGTTATTCATTTTAGTTTAAAAATAGTTGGTGTTTGTTTTTAAATCTGTTTAAATTCTGTTTTGAATTCGAATTGGTAATTGTGATTGGAACTTATTGAATTAAGCTCAGCTTATTTTGGAGTGGGAAAGACAGCCAATAGGTGCTTTTGGCCTGTCTTAAAGACAGGCTGTGAGGGAATCACCTCTTTGTTTGGCTGAGAGGTGGTAGTAAGTTCCTTATTTTCAATTCTATCTTTTCATTACAGTTTCATTAGTATTATTATGCTTAGGTTATTTGATTGTTTTGTTTTTCTGTTTGTTTGAGATTTATTTGTGTTGTTTGCTGCCTTAAAGTAACTGTTTGAGCATTGTAGTTCTTTTCCGAGTTTTCAGTTTAATTCTACTTAGATCTGTTTTGTGTTTCTGAAATTTGGCAGTCATTTTCGTCTATTTGTGGTTAACTGTCTTAGGCATAGGTGTGTTTTTAATGTTCCTTGCTAGATTTCACTACTCGAATAGCTTTAGATATAAGATTAATAAGTTAGTGGGATAATTAGTTTGATTACTTAAGTCTTTATATTGCAACAGTTAGTATTAGTGATAACAGTTAGGGTGTTTGGGTCAGCTTTTATGGGAGTTTTAGTGTTATCCTTTTCCTGTTTTTACTGCATAAGTATTAATCTAAGGGTTGTAGTAGTTGAATTCTGAAATTAGTTTCATAGGTTTATAAGCAATATGTCAAACTTGCACTTATTTCGAAATTCTGTCAGCTTAAGTAAATGTAGAAGCTGATAACCTTGAATGTTGTTAGATATTAGGTGCATTTAGGATAATTCACTCGCATAGTAGTTTAATATAACAGTTAGGTTCAGATTTAGGCAGTGTATATTCACTTTGGTCAAAGACTGATTGCATCAACAAAAGTCAAATGACCACTGGCCTGCAGCTCCCATAGGTTCAGGTTCTGCTGATCTAAGGCTTAATTAGGTGTCTAGTTAGGTTTCAAATTTAAAGCTTTCTGGTTTTCCTAGTTCTCAGTCAGTTAGTGGAGAATTTGCCCCCAATTGCTCACTCTTATAAGCTTATTAGGCAGCTTAGAAATAAGCTGCAAGATGAGTAGTTGGAGCATGATCTTTTTCTTGATTTAGGCCTGCAATTCATTTTTAGTGTTTGTTATCTGAGATTGATTGTCCATCTGTGCTTAATATTGCTTCTGGTTTCTATCCCTTTTGGTATCTGGCTTATTGATTCACTGTTCGCTTATTTGCTTATTTCTAATAGCTTATTTCAACTGTTTGATTCATAATCTGTGTTTCTGAGTGATCATTGGTTTCAAAACTGTTCCTACAAGCTTTATTTAAGTCATAAATCAATTGGTCAAAGTCTTGGTCAACTGGGTCAAGGAGTGCTTATAAATAAGCACTCCAAATAAGCTGTTTCAAGCTTTTAAGCACTTTTCTTGCTTCTTTTCTTTTCAAAATTTTTTCTCAAACTCATTTTAATATTTTAGATTTTCTGTAATTTTTTCAAATTTTTCCGAGTTCATTTACTATTTTTTTTATTTTATTTTCATTTTTAATCACTTTTAAATACATTTTAATTACTAAAAATTCCAAAAAAAAATCAGAAAAATCCAAAAATATTTTAGAAAATTATTTTTAGTTATTTTAGATTTTTAGAAATTTATTTTGTATTTTTCTCATTTAATTTGAATTTCTTTTGAATTTTTAATTAGATTAAATAGTTTTTAATTCTTAGAAATTAAATAAAAAGCCAAAAAAAATTAGTTTTTAGTTTTAAAATTTCTTTTTAGTTATTTTATAATTTTCAAAATTTAATTTTTATTTTTCTCTCTTTATTTTCATTTTCTTTTAATTTTTAATTAGTTTAAATAATTTTTAATTCATAAAAAATAAATAAAAAGTCAAAAAAATATTTTTCTTTTTCTCAAAATTTTCTTTTATCATTTTTAATTTTTGAAAATTATTTCCAAGTCCGTAGGAGTCGTGTAGCTTAAAAGTCGCGTTTTATTTCGTACGTTAACGTTTATTTTACGTTTTAGTTTACGTTTTCGATTCTACGTTACGTTTTAAGTTTGTTTACTTGATTTACGTGCTTAATTGATTATTTGTGCTTCATTTAATATTTCATTAGTATAAAATCATTCAAATCACTTTTTACCGTTTTCACGACACGTTTCACGATTCGGGAATTCGAAATTCCATTCACACCTTCGCTGGGACACGACCCGGGGAAATACTTTCCTAAGCATTTCTTCGGTAAAACAATCACTATACCACAAAATGAACTAATCAAAAATGGCGCCGCTGCCGGGGAAGGTTGAAGTGAATTTTTCGTTTTCGTTTTTCGAAATTGTGTTTTGAAAATCTTCCTTGTATATATTTTCTATAAAAACCAAAAAAAAAAAAATTGAAAAATCAAAAACACTTTTCCTAAAGTGTTTTCAAAAACACCAAAAAAATAATAAAGTTACAGCCTCGTTCCGATCGAAAGAAAGGGCGTTGTAAACCAAAAAAGCTTCTCAATATAATTACGCGTGAAATTAGTTGCTAATCGGATTACTTTGATTCTACGACCGAATAAGCGGAAAATACGGATAGCTTTGACATTAAATTGCAAGCTGAAGAGAGATCCATTCTTCTCTCCCGTTCCGTCGCGAGTAGGTTTAAAGGAAACGGTTTACGATTAACGTAACGTTTGAAAAACAAAAGAGAATAAAAGTTTTAAGTTTTTGAATTTTGATTTCCAAAAATAAAAACACAAAAAGATTTTCCTTTTCCATTTTGATTTTCCTTTCATTTTGATTTGATTTTATGATAATTAAAAACCAAAAAAATAATCTTCTTATCCTCCTGTCATTTGATTCTTCTTCTTTAACCCTCTAAACCGATAATTCTTATGGATCCGACTTGTTTTATTTGTGGAAATTCCTCCGGAGAAGGAGTACTTTGTGAACAGTGTTTCTGCAAAGAATGTGGGTTTACTCGTGGATTTTGTATGTGTTATGCTTCGAAAGCTGAACCCACATTCACTTCCGATTATGATCCGAACTTTTCAAATTATTATCACAACGAGTATGAGCAAGTTCCGTACTTCAATAATGAATCGTTTCAAAATGCACCGATTTCACAACAAAACGGTTGTGAGTATTGTGGAGGTCCACACTTTAGCACCGATTGTCAAACAAGGAAACCGTTTCCTTATGACAATAATTATCACGACCAACCTCCACAATACGACACGATTCTCACGGTTCAGAATGAAATCAGGACTACTCAAAATAACTTTACCGAGTTATTAGATCTTTTTAAAGAAGTAATTCGTGTGAAAGAACAAGTTAACACCGTTAAGAGTGATGAAAATGAGCTTTATAAAGAAGAAAATTTTACGATTAATCCCACTCAGTCTTGTGAACCTTTAAATGTTGAAGATTGTTCTATGACATCTCCCGACGACGATTTCTTTAAACGAAAGGTTTTTAAAATAAAAATGGAACAACTTTACGTCTCATCAAAAATTGCAAAAATTCGTGTTGATTATGATGAACCATCGGTTCCTACTCCCTCTCCGGTGAGGGAAATGGAACGAGAAACCGAGGTGACAAAGGACTCGGTTCTTTCCGCTGACAATGAAAGTGCTAAATACGTCCAACCTACGGTTGTCCAAGAATCAATTTTTCCTAATCCGTCAAGATTTGATCCTAACCTTTCACGATTTACGGTTAAGAGTTTGTCAAGCAAACGTGCTGAGCTTAAAACGGTTTTTAAAAGAAACGACTTACCTAATCTTCACGAACAAGAACCGGAGACCATAACGGAAGTGGTGGAAATTCCTAGCTCTGAGAGCACACCACTTGTCCCACCTCCAGATTCTTCAAGATGTTTTTCGAGACTTGAATCAATTACTCCCAACTCTTCTCATCCTTCTCTCACACCGGTTGAGGGAAGTGATCCCGTCGTTGAAGAAGACGTATTTGATTCATCTCCAAATCCCATTCCATCTTTTGATCCTCTTATATCCGATTTTTCCATTCCTTCTCTCACCCCGGATGAGAGGAATGATGTCTTTTTAGATGATATCGAGGCATGTTTAGCTAATGATTCCATTCCGATAATGGATGACGACTCTAACCTTGATCCGGAGGAAGATATTCGTTTGATCGAAGAATTGTTGAATGAAGAACCGAAGAGCGATGAAGTAATTGATAATCCGAATGATCGTGTTGATATGTTTTCCGATTCTGACGATGATATTGATGACCTTGTTCCAAGGGTCTCCGAAACATTCGATATGACTTTCACAAATCCGTTATTTGATTTCGATTTGGAATTGACTCTTGATAATCCAATCTTCGATTTTCCTTGTGATGAGTCCGAAATAGAGCCCGAGGTCCAGGATTCACATAACATGACTGATTCTCTTCACGAGAAGTTCTCCGATGAACTTTCTCATATCATTTCTCCACTGAATATTGAAAACGACGAGAATGGCTTTCAAGGAAATTTGCTTACTGAAGAAATACGTAATAACGATTTACTTCCTAATACCGACTCGACTCTCGTTGATTTACCGTCTTCTCGTCCACCTGCGAAACCACCCGATATAGAATCAGATACGAATGAAGAAATTTTTGGAGTGGTGGACGAGATTTCTGATTATGTGCTTGATATTTTAAGCATAAGATTATCATGATCATAAATCTCGTCCACCACTCCAAAAATATCGTCATTCGTATCTGACTCAAAATCTACATCGGGTGGTTTCGCCGGTGGACGAGAAAAAGGTAAATCGGAAAGAATACTTCTTTGAACGTCATTCTCTTCATTCTCAATACCCGGTGGTATCGAGTCATCCGTAGCAAGAAATGGATCGACATCCTCTAAAAGAGGGTCACGTGACGGATTATCGGAAATAAGCTCAAAATCAATTTTAAAATCAAAACGCTCATAATCCGGAAGAGAGAAAGCATGAATAGTGGGACTGCCACTACTCGTCTCTTGAAATCGAAAAATTTCAAGCTCGGGTAAGAAATCACTATCCATAACGGGGATAGGAGAAAAAATCGGAGGATCATTCAACGCCTCGATCTTAGAAATGAGAAGATAAACTTTAGATAATTTGTCACGAAGAGTTTCATCTTGTATTTCCGCATCATCATCTTCATCATTATCATCGATATCTCCACAAGAATCTTCATCACTCGTAGTATACTCATTGTGAGAATCGGAATAACTTTCAACTTCATCAAAATCATCATTGTTCATCGGAGGGAGAGAAGTTAACGGTTCTTCATTCAACAATTCCTCAATCAAACGGATATCTTCCTCAGGATCAAAATTAGTATCATCAACCATCGTCGGGTTAGAATTAGCAAGACAAGCTTCGATTTCGTCTAAAAAGACATCACTCCTCTCAACCGGTGTGAAAGAAGGATAAACAATTTCAGAATCACCATTAGAAATTTCCCCGGACTCACTTGGGATTGGGACGAGGTTCTCAACACTAGACTTATTGAATTCGTCGGATTCCGTTGCCGAAATAGCGTTTAGATGCTCGTCCCCCATTTTTAGAGAGTCATCGGGTACTACGGAAGAAACAACGGACGTATTGTTAGGATTAAGAACGATTGTAATCGTGGAATCATCGTCGTCGTCGTCGTCGTACATACAACACTCACAAAATTTAGATTTTCGTTCTTCGGCAAGAAGTTCTTCCATTGATTTCACTTGAGGCTCGGAAGTATGCGTATAACGATTAGCCACCAATTCTTTTAACTTCTCGATCATGGATTTAATTTCACAAATATTATTAGCAAAATCGGAAGTTTGTGGGGGTTGGTTAAAACCATGAGAATCGTAACACGAATTCGGCTCACAATAAAAATTTTCAAACGATCCCCCACAATTTTCAAAATTCGACGAATTAACATTAAAATACGGTACTTGCTCATAAAAGTTTTGAAAAGGATGATTGAAATCGTTTTGAGGATAGTTATCAAAACTCGTATCATAAGCGTAAGACGTTTCAGCACTCGGGGCGTAACATATACAATTCGCGTAACCACATTGATTACAAAAACATTGCCCACACGGTAATCCCTCGTCGGATGGATTTCCACAATTAAAGCAAGTGAACGGAGACGGCGGTGGTGTTGGATAGTAATCGGGAATGTTTTGAAAATTTGTGTTTCGAACATACTCGGGAGTATTACAAAACAAACAAACTCCATCGTGAATATTGTTACCACATTGTTCGCACGTACACCAAACACAAGAACCTTCAAAGAACGGTTCACCACATTTAAAACACGTCGGATCCATAAGTGAGAAAGTGAAAGAATTATCGGTTTAGAGGGTTAAAGAAGAAGAATCAAATTATAAGAGGATAAGAAGATTATTTTTGGTTTTTAAATATCATAAAATCAAATAAAAGGAAAATCAAAATGGAAAAGGAAAATCTTTTTGTATTTTTGTTTTTGAAAACAACAAACTTAAAACTTTTATTCTCTTTTGTTTTTCAAACGTTACGTTAATCGTAAACCGTTTCCCTTAATCTACTCGCGACGGAACGGGAGAGAAGAATGGATCTCTCTTCAGCTTGCAAAATGATTCTTTCCACATTGCCACGGAAAAGCAAAAGTTCCGTGAAGAAATAAACCAAATCCATGATCTAAGTGATCTCCTTGCTATGCATCTTGCACAACGCAACCAAGGGAAACCTCCATCATCACCCTATGCAAATTGCCTACCTCACTCTCTCAACTTGGATCAAGTTACAAAACACACTCACTTTTGCCCTTGTTGCATCTTCTTTCAAAAACAAATCCTCTACTTGAGTGAAGATATTTCTTGGATCGAATATCTTCTCACTCGTCCTCATCCAATACCACCCTTGACACGATACAACATCGTGAGATCCACCTCTTCTGCTCCATACCCCACTCCATATCCTTCTCCATCAAACAACTAACCTTTATGCACTTCTCAACCAAATAGAACACTCAACCATGGGTTGCAAGCAAGTCCAAGAACTCTCTTTAGCAAAGTTAGGACTATGTTGTTTCTCTTATTTTATTTTAATCAATATGCTTCTAACATATTGAATGTTGTAATGATGTTCATTTCTATGATCATCTTAAATGATTGAATGAATCTATTTTTATTTGCTTAGCATATATATATATATATATATATATATATATATATATATATATATATATATATATATATATATATATATATATATATATATATGTGTGTGTATATGTATGTATATATATATATATATATATATGTTTGTATAGATATATATATAGGGTGGTGTTATTCTAAAAAGGCCCTTGTAATAAAAAGTGTAGGAAGGATTGTGGGAGTGACATGTGTCACCCCCATGCCATATTATATGACACATCATATGACGCGTGTCACTCCCACCCCCCCCCCCCCCCCCCCCCCCCCGCCCCGAAAAAAAAAATTCCCGCCAAATTTTTTTTTCCACCAAAAAATTTTACTGCATCATTGTTATAAAGTTCCTGCATCACGGTTATAAAGTTACTGCATCACAATGATGATTTTATTGCATCACTGTTACTGCATTCATGGTTTTACTGTTAGTGCATCATGATTATAAAGTTACTACTACCTCCGTCCCATATTAAATGTCCACTTTGAATTTTCAAAGTCTTGTTTTATCAAGTTTGACCATAAATATTTTTATATATGATATATAATAAATGATGCAAAATATATGAATGAATTGAGTTTTAAATGCACTTTTCATTGACATAATTTTTATCAAGTATCATATAAAACAAACAAAAATATTTAAGGTCAAAGTTAAACAAAAAAGAATCAAAGAGTCAAAACTGGACATTTAATAAGGGACGGAAGGAGTACATTATAGTTATAAGAAATTGCATTATCATAAATTTTCTGCATCATATATATATGTAACTGCATCACAATTAAAATACGATTCTTTTTTAAGTGTTGGTGCATCTTTGTTATAAGTTACTGCATCGTAGTTAATAGTTTAGTGCATCAACTATGTTGCGGTAACTTATAACCTTAATGCACTAAAATTTAAAACTGTGTTATAGTAACTTCTATAATTGTGATGCACCAAAAAATTTGGCGGGAAAAAAAAAATTTTTTTTGCGGGAATTTTTTTTTGCCCGGGGGGGGGGGGGGGGGGGGGGGAGGGGGGTGGGGTGGGGTGCGGTAGGGTGTGGGGTGACATGTGTCTTATGATGTGGCATGGGGGTGACACATGTCGCCCTCACAATCCTTCCTACACTTTTTATTTTAACTCATACCTATATAATGCCTAAAAACATTGTTAACATATTATCAATATCTCTATGTTTTGATAATTACAAAACATAAAACTCATTAAACTAAAATTTATGACGTAAACAAGTATTTAGCGTTTAATATCTTTATTTACATCCAAATCATTTAAGTTATGAACAAACAAAGTATTTATTGCAATCTATGATCAAAGGAAATTTTTCTAAATCACTAGATTTTTTTATAAAATGTCATAAACATTTTATATCATTTACAAAATCATTTTTGGAATTAAAAGAATATGTTTAAATCATTATAAATATATGAATTCAAATTTTTAACAAAAAATGACAAATATAATCCAGAAAAACCTTCCCCACAAAAGGACAAACAAACACAACGTTCTGGAGGGGGCGGCCCCCTTAATGATTAAGGGACCGGCCCCTAATTAACGGGACCGACAAGCTCCAGAACAGTATTTGTTTGCCCTATGAATACTAGTTCATTCCACAAATTTTTCTCGCCTTTTGCACCCCAAAACTTTCTGATCTAAATCCCCATTTCCATTTCGTATAATCCTTTGGTCATATATACATTAATCTTTGTTTCAAAGTGATTTAAGTCTCATCCTTTCAAGTACAAAAGAAGAATACTTATATTCTTCAAGACAAGAAGTATTACAACTTGTTGTGACCTCCACATCCAAGTTGTTAGAGCATCATTCATTACATATATTTCTTTGTGTTATTTGTTGTGAATATTTGGTAGACGATAGATTAGCTTGGTGTGTAGATAGAGTGATTGTTTAGTAGATTGTTATGAAGGAGATAGTTGGGAAGTAGATAGTTGTGAAGTAGATAGTTGAGAAGTAGATAGTTGTGAAGAAGATAGTTGTGAAGTAGATAGGTGTGAAGATATATAGGTGTGAAGAAGTTGTGTATAAGGTGTGATCAAGTTGTGACAAAGTTGTGGTGTGTATATTGGTGTGTAAGGTTTCTCCGCCATAAGGGAGCTTGTTGACAAAGTGAAGAAAACTCTCGAGTTAGGTGCTCGGGGAGTGGAGTAGGGCAAGGAAGGTGTCCTTGTAGCCGAACCACTATAAATCTCTTGTCTCGCGGTTCGATCTTTCCATCTGACTGGAGTAGGGCAAGGAAGGTGTCCTTGTAGCCGAACCACTATAAATCTCTTGTCTCGCGGTTCGATCTTTCCATCTCTCATTTATTTCTTTACTTACATTATTATTGCTATATCATACATATATGTTGTTGTTTATATTGTGCAAGACTTAAGTTCACATAATATCGAATCTAAATTTTTGTAAGTAAAGAAAACACGCAAACAACTTCTTAAAACAAATTAAAAAGACGTAAAACTATTCAACCCCCCCTTCTAGTTTTTCACATACCTTGTCACCAAAATATTTAATTTTGAATATAACCTAAGTATTAGAACTTTATAAATTGGAGGGCTACTTAATATTAAATCTAACTTGTGATATATATAAAATTTACACAAAACATGGATCCTAAGCCAATATCATGCCTAACTTGTTAATAAATGGGCCAAAAGTTTTATTTGAAACTTGTACAATATATATATATATATATATATATATATATATATATATATATATATATATATATATATTATAATAAGAGATTAATATACTTTTGAATTTAAAGAAATCTCCTGGTCTTTGAGTCCTCCTGATTACTCGGTCTCCTTCACCTATTTCTCCCTATCAACCTCACTTGTTACGCCAGAATATCTCACACACAACCCTAAACACAAAACTAGTGGTGGCATAATTATTTCTCTTCATTTCGGCTGTGGTTTTCTGTGATACGAAGCTATAGAAAAACGTATACAAAGTATTTCGTGGTGAGGAGGTTTTGGTCATGGTCTGGTTAGTTCAAAAAGTAGTGATCAAGAGTTTATGTCTGGTTCCAGAAGGGTTTTGGGTCTTCGTATTATTTCTGTTTCGAGAGTGTACTAAACGTGGGTTCGACATTGGTTTGGTTAGATTGGTTTCAGTTCTGTTAGGTCCTTTGTTCCTCTCCTTGTCACGCTTCAAGGGTAACCGTATCATTCCTTGTTCGACATTCTTTCGTTTTGATCAATATATATAAGCCTATAATATGTTATAAACAAGTACTATATGAATCGGTTTAATATATTTGATGTCACCTAAGAAATTAATAAGAATTAGATCATAAGAAGCATGATTGTAAACTTAAAACCTATTGCTGAAATATGATTCTGACTTTGTTATGGTGACCTTATACTCTGACCTTCTGTTTTGACCTACCCAGTTAGATACCCAAGCCATTTCACTAGGCATGGGGGTTCCATATCCGTGTTATAGATGCACCTCTTGCATGACTCTAGGGCAGTAGAGTGATGTTCTATCATGTCCCCTTTATGTTATATGATATGCGCATTCTGTTATTATGACCACTATGTTTTATGTGGGGCGTATGGATGCATACAAGATCTGTTCTGTTATCTGTCATATATTATATTATTATCTGGTCTGGTGAATGTGGCGTATGTCCAATGTACGTCCTTCACATTTCTGGGAGTTGATCACTCCATGGTTACTATTTTGCTACAGGTTATGAAGAATATGACATGATATTTCTGTTCTGGGCTCGTTGGTAGATGACTGACCACACTTTACTTTTGATACAACCTTATAACTTCTTTACCTTTGATTATACCTTCTGATATTCCCAAACGCACCATATATTGCTTTGTTTTCTATTTCTGTTTCTGTATGTTTTGTTGTATATATCTGTTCACTGGGCTTTCTAAGCTCAGCCGCATTTTCTTTTCCTGCGGCAGGTATTTAGCTTTGATGATGGGGCTTTTCTGGGATTGAGAGTAGAAGCTATGTGGACTTGACCATAGATCATCTTAGCTATTAAACTATGTTACTTTTCCTGTTGGGCATCTTTACTTGCGTTTCCTTTTTCATTTGGTTATTTCCGGATTTTGATGTAATTGTTTAAGTCATGTTGACTTAACCACCTTTTGGTTATTTATTCTAAGACTTCTGCTTGCATTTTATATATGTATGTTTCTGATATCTCACCATAATGTAATGCTTCTACCCTTTTCGGGTTGGGGT
The DNA here is from genome assembly GCA_030686995.1 of Artemisia argyi. NCBI lineage: Eukaryota > Viridiplantae > Streptophyta > Magnoliopsida > Asterales > Asteraceae > Artemisia > Artemisia argyi. The sequence continues at coordinate 109,239,808 of CM060695.1, forward strand.
GTTACACAATATGTCTTTGTGTTGTTTGATTAATTTTTTATCATTTCTTTTCTTTAACATGCTAGCTTAGATTTCTTAGTGTTTGCTTAGATCTAATGAAACTTAGTTGTTGATTATTGATTGTTGATTTGTTATTGATTGTTTGGTTGATTGATTAGCGTTAGGCTTTATAAAACTGGCTAAATCTCTAACTTGGCGTTTACATGATTGCGAGACCATAGAAGAGTAGTATATTGAGTTTACTCGATTCACTTGGAAAAGTTAGTTCATGAAGGCAATATTTTAGGATTATCACCAAAATAACCCTTATGTGTATATTTGTGTGCGTTTATCGATAAGTCACATCGACTTTTCGACCTCCGTGTTTAAAACCCTTTTGTTGCACTTATCTTTAGTGCAAGATACCCCTAGAATACACCCTTATGAGACTTTCATTTCATTTCTTAATGCACTACATATTTTGTTTCATTACATCTATTCGCCTTAGCCTACCGTGTAATCTTAGCTTGAGATTAGGAAGTCACCATTTGTCTAAAGTTCAATGCGAGATTGAGAGATTCGAGAGTTACACCCTTACACCCTTATTGATGACATACATCATTGATGACCCCCTAAATATTCTCCAATATAGTTTATCCTAAGTGCGGGGATGAAAAGTTATAAAAAAAAATTAGTTACTTGAATAATTCTTAAATGAGATGTATTCCTCATTTACTTGAAGAAGTTGGAAATAAATCTACACCAACTAAAGTTGAAGGAAGTATGAGAATCAACACAACTTATTAATGGTGCGCTTATTGATCCGATTCTGGAGATATGAAGTTCTGAACTGACGGCAGCCGGTGATGACATGGTGAAAAGCTAAGATTATTTGTTTTGTTGATTTTTATTTTTCACCATTCAAAATATCCCATGCCCTATCCTACCCTGTAGTCATGAATCATACTTAGATGATTGTCGAGCAGTCATTGATGTCTTACCCAGCGTTCTGGTCATGTATCAATGGTCTTTGTAGCCTTTGTCAAAGTATGTTAGTAACAACAATTCACCTTAAACCATTACATCATGAACAACGCTTTATTGCCTTCTAGGATTTTCTTGACCTTAGCTCTAGTGATGGAGTTTTGTGTAACCTCCAAGCTTATGATAGAATACATACTATGACAGTGCAATTGAGTGGTCACCCCCAAATTGAACACTTAGTATAGGATTGAGTGTGAGAGTGTTTTGTTCCCCATTTTGCGAGGTGTTTGGCTTTGATTATTCTAGCACGAGAAAATCTTATTTTCCCTTTGTATTCGGGGAATATCTTTTTAATTATCATTCTAATGAGATCTACTTGACGGCAAGTAGAGTTTAAGTGGGAGGATATTTGATAACGTCAAATAATCTGATTTCCTAATTGTCAATTTCCTCTTTATATTGGTTAATTATGCCTAAAATCATTAGTAGTAGTGCCTTATTTCTTCATATTTCATTTCAAGACTATTAATCGAGTATGGGGCGACACTCGATAAATTTGGACTCTATTCCAATTAAACAGTGATATTTTCCAACATTATGAAGACTACGGCGTAACTAGTAATAGTGTTACGCCATATATATTGATGGAGGAGATACATACTGGGGGACACGATATCCGTCGCATGTACATTGATGGAGGAGTATCCGCAGACATTCTGTATGAACACTGTTTCAAGAGGCTGTGACCAGAGATACAAAGTCAGTTAATTACGGCTACGACATCGCTGACTGGCTTCACAGGAGAAAAAATATGGCCTATGGGGCAATTACGCTTACTTTTAGTCGTTGGTGATGAACAACACTCTAAGGCAACCTGGATAAACTTCATGATAATCAAGTCTCCTTCACCGTACAACGACATCATTGGGAGACCTGGAATATCATCCATGCGCGCTGTACCATCCACAGCACACGTGATGCTCAAATTCCTAGTTGAAGGGGGCATTGTCACCCTCTACAATACTACTGTACCGCCTATAGAATGCAACACAGTAACCAGTGAAGTGGAGAGTGTTCCAGAACAGCACACAACAAAAATACCAAACCTAAAGGTTTCCATTCACCCTGATTACCCAGATCAGCAAATATCAATTGGAGGGTCTCTATCTGACATAGGCAAAGCAGCCTTGTGCGCACTCTTGCAAAAGAACCTAGATATCTTTGCATGGGAACCAAAGCCCATGACTGAAGTACCACGATCAATCACGGAGCACAAGCTACAAATCCGACAAGGAATTCCTCGAATACGATAGAAAAAGCGCGGCCAAGCCATCTTGGAAGAAGTACACAAACTGGTAGACACAGGCATCATGTGGGAAGTCTACTACCATGACTGGCTTTCCAATCCATTAATGGTCAAAAAGAGTGATGGCAATTGGAGAATGTGCGTAGACTTTACTGATCTTAATAAAGCATGTCCACAGGACTGCTACCCGCTACCAGAAATAGATTGGAAGATAGAATCTCTGTGTGGATATCCCTTTAAATGTTTCCTAGACGCATATAAAGGGTACCATCAAATTCAAATGGCTAAGGAGGACGAAGAAAAAATAGCCTTCCACAAAAGTCAAGGGGTTTATTGCTACACAAAAATGCCCTTTGGTCTAAAGAACGTGGGAGCATCATACCAGAGATTGGTGGAACTAGCCTTTGAAAAGCAAGTAGGTCGCAACCTAGAAGTTTATGTCGATGACCTTGTTATAAAGAGTCATACTGAGGAGGAATTGGTGCACGACATCGAGGAGACATTCAAAACACTGGGAAAGGTAAACATGAAGATAAATCCCAAAAAGTGCACTTTTGGCGCGACAGAAGGCATGTTCCTTGGATATTTAGTAGAACCTGACGGCATCAAGCCTTGCCCAGAAAATACAAAATCTGTCATAGATCTCCCTTCACCGCGCACATTGAAAGAAGTCCAGTCATTAAACGGAAAACTAGCCGGGCTAAACCATTTTTTGTCCAAATCAGCAGACAAGTCACTCCCTCTCTTTAAGACACTCACAAAGTGCACAAAAAAGGGAGACTTTTGTTGGACTAAAGAGGCGGAGGAAGCCTTCCAACAACTTAAGCAACATCTTGCAGCGCTTCCCAAACTTGTCGCACCCCGACCAGGGGAAGAATTGATCATGTACTTATCTGCAACTCATGGAGCAATCAGCGCGGTATTATTGATAGATAGGAATTCCGTTCAAACACCCATATACTTTGTCAACAAAGCACTCAAGATGACAGAGACTAACTATACTGCTATGGAAAAGCTGGTCCTAGCTTTAGTATTTGCAGCTAAAAGACTGCGCAGATACTTTCAGGCGCACCCAATAGCTGTCATAATGGACCAGCCTATCAAACAAGTTATCTCTAAACCTGACACATCAGGACGGCTACAAAAATGAAGTGTGTTATTGAGCGAGTACGACATCTCGTATAGACCACGCACTGCACTCAAGGGGCAGATATTAGCTGACTTTGTTGTTGAGAAGCCAGATACTGATACTCCACCTTCAACAAGGAAAGTAGAATTACAAGAACCATGGGTTCTATTCACAGACGGATCCTCGTGCGTGGATGGATCAGGCGCAGTCCTTATCCTCACAAATCCAGATGGAGTGGAATTCACTTGCGCACTGCGCTTCGAATTCACAACCACAAATAATGAGGCAGAATATGAAGCCCTACTTGCTAGACTAGGCATTGCAACTCAAATGGGTGTACGTAACCTAGAGGCAAATGTAGATTCCAGGCTGGTAGCAAATCACGTGCCACGGGAATATGAAGCCAAGGATGAACACATGGTCCAATACCTCGAAAAAACCAAGTCTCTAATTCAGAATTTTGATAGGTTTACCATCAAACAAGTCCCTAGAGGAGAAAACAGGAAAGTTGACGCACTTAGCGAGATCGCATATACAAGTTTTGCGCACCTATCAAAACAGGTATTGGTGGAAACTCTAAAAAACAAATCAATCTCGGAGATGGAAATATCCACGGTGATAGAGGAACAGGATCCTACGTGGATAACACATATCATTGAATTTATAAGCAAAGGAATCTTCCCACAAGATCAGAAGGATGCTCGTAGTGTTCGGCGCACTGCGCAGAGATTTGAACTCCGAGATGGCGTCCTATATCGACGTTCATTCCTACAACCATGACTCCGGTGCGTTGGACCCCTTCAAGCAAATTACGTACTCTAAGAAATTCATGCTGGTTCATGTAGTATACACTCAGAACCACGGTCTGTAGTGGCGCGCGCCCTGCGGTCTGGATACTATTGGCCTACTATGCACCGCGACTCACGGGACATGATAAAGAAATGCAGCGATTGCCAAGTCCACAAGCCAATTCCGCGCCAACCACAACAAGACCTAACCCCCATCATCTCACCATGGCCATTCTATAAATGGGGCATTGACATTGCAGGCCCTTTTCCAATTGCAGCGGGAGGGCTAAAATTCCTCATCGTAGCTATATATTATTTTACTAAGTGGATTGAGGCAAAAACAGTGGCAAGCATCACGGGCAACCAAGTCAAACGCTTCGTATGGGACAACATTGTGTGTAGCTTTGGACTACCCGGAGAGATTATTTCGGACAACGGAAAACAATTCTGTGAAAACCCGTTCAAAGACTGGTGCCCGCAATTAAACATTACACAACACTTTGCCTCAATTAAGCACCGACAAACCAATGGCTTGGTTGAACGCGCGAATCGCAGTCTAGGCGAAGGAATAAAAGCGCGCCTTAACAGGCATAAAGGAAGGTGGGTGGATGAATTATCACATGTTTTATGGGCGCACCGCACGACAATTAAAACCAGTACTGGAGTCATACCATTCTCTCTTGTCTATGGGAGAGAGGCTATCATACCAGCCGAGATTGGAATGCCAACTATCCGTACGGCGGAAATAAATGTCACAACAAATGACGATGAGCGGCGCATAGACATGGATCTCTTGAAAGAAAGACGCGAACGCGCAGCTATACGTGAAGCAAAAGGTAAATCAAAGATGAAGAAGTATTACGATACAAAAGTCAAACACACTTCATTCAGGCCAGGAGACTTTGTATACTGCGCCAATGATGCAAGCCACGCATAAGACACAAGCAAGCTTGGACCCAAATGGGAAGGACCCTATGAGGTCACACATGCACAATGCAATGGTGCATACAAGTTGCGTGACATGGAAGGCCATGAGCTGGCACGCACTTGGAATATCTGCAATCTCAAGAGATGCTATCTTTAGGAAAGGCTACGGCCCACACACAGACAACCTTGCACTTTAGTACGTGCCTAATAAATGTCTGTATTTGAATTTTCTTTTCTTTTAGGAATTGTCTTTTATCTTAAAAAACTTGCAAGTATTAATAAAATGTTGTGGTTTCTAGCCAACTCCATAACACATTTAACTTTATTGCTTACATTTTTTCTTATGTCTCAATATTGTTATTTTATATTTTGCCTACATGGAGTGCATGCACTTATTAAGACCTACGATGGTAGAAAGGATGAGTAAACCTACTAACTAACTTGTTGAGTAAGAGGGTTGCAAACCCATCAACACTGGATCATGCGTCCTTGCTACGCGCCTTACTTTCAAGATGTTGAAGTATGTTTAAATGCGCATTCCACGAAGGATGCGCAACATCATGTACACTGTACATGCTTAGCAATTTACGAGCCAAGACTCTTGGTCATTTGATATAGTATTTGCAACACAATGCAAGTCTATCTTTATACTTATGATTTTTTAAGTTATGTGCTTAATACAAGTCATATTTTATATGTCTCGGTTTCAATTTGACTCTTGGATACTCTTTTACACAAAAGAAAACACTCTAAGTCCAAAAAATACAAACAAGGCATACAAAAAAGATAAATATTATTATACGAATCATGAGTTTACAAACTACATCCACAAAAATACATACATATCAACATACTATGAGTACGCCTATGACTTGCACTACTAGCTGTAGACGCCAACTCCCCGGCCTCACTCAGCCTTCTTAAAAGGCTGCTATCCTCCAGAGATACCGTTGGTACGCTAACGGGAATCCCATCAGACCTGGGGAGATGGGCTGCGCCAACACCGCAAAGAATGGCCTTTTCCTTCACGCCCATCTTACGTGCAGCTCTTGTCTCATGCGCCTATAAGCATTTCTTCAAAGAAATCTCCTTCTCAAGAGCAAAGGGATTGAGCATGTGGCGGGGGCGAGCAAAGACAGGCATCTTCAGCTGCGACTCATCCGGCTTCAGGAAGAAGTCAGGGTAAGCCTCCGCATCTTCAGCTATATGTCTGGCCAGAGTCAGGCCCTGCATGATCACACTGATAGGATAATCCTGATCACGCTCCAGGCGGGCGATATGAGGAAAGTCGAAGACTTTCATCTTCTCCATGGCCTCCACTAGCTCGTCAAAAGCATCCGCCTTATACCCAGGCACTGCTGCAAGTGGCACAGTCAGCATCTTGACCTCATGAAGCTCCTCCGTAGCCTGGACCTTGCCACTTGCCATGACGCACTCCATGACCTTCCCAAAGGCCTCTACGATCTCCTGGGACTCCAGCGTGCCCATGGCAGCCAAGCGCAAACCATGGCTGATCAACCACCTGCACATACAACAAAGCATGCGTTAGAAGATAAAGAGCATTAAGGCACATAGTGGTAAACAAAGAATTCAAAGGAAGGTATATACCTGCGCTCAACAATAGTAGACATAAGATGAGGATATAACTCCTCATCATACTCTATACTCAGCTTACGCAGCTTGCCCTCCTGCACCTTCAGAGCATCCTCCACATGCACGCGCAGTTCATCAAGGTGGGCGAAGTGCTCGGTTTTCTTTTCTTGCAGGTACTTTAAACCCCAAGAGAAGTTAGCCCTGTACTGATCAATCTCAGCGCGCTCTTGCCTTACCTCAGCCATCAAAGACAGCTTCTCATTTGCGAGTCTCCTAGCATATGCAGATGTGGACTCTACATCTGCTCGCGCATCAGCAAACTGCGCCCTAAGCAGAGCAATCTCCTCATCCTTCTGAGCGAGACTGCTACCTTCACCAATATACCTCGCCTTCAGCTGAGTAACCAACTCAGCTTGACGCTCAGCTGCTGCGCAGACATCTCTTCATTCACCCTCAGTGGCTCCTCCACATGAGCATGAGCCGCTTGGGGTGGCACTGACCCCTCCACATACGCTGCATCACCCCCTGCAGCCTTGTCACTATACGCAAACATAAAAAAGTCAAGGAATGGCACTGCGTAAAACACGTATAAATATAAATACTCAGCTTACTTACATAGGGGGAGAAGTCTCAGCAGTCTCCTGCACAGCAACAGACAATGACGTCTCCTCATCTGTGGACTCATCCACAATGATGGTATGACGTCTGCGCTTGGATGTACCCTCCCCACCATCATCAACAGCTTTGCGCTTCGAACCTTGGCGCTCCTCTTCAGAGTCAGTGTCCACTTTGAGGATCCAAGCACTAGTGGACGACTCAGCGCGCGCAAGCTCAGGCGCCACCACTCCTCGCGCAGGCACAGTCTGTACTGGTGTCGCATTCAAAACAGGTTGTGATGCGTCAGAAGACTCTTCTCGTGCATGCTCCAGCAGGCGCCCATCAGTAGCCTCCAAGATGGGCACTTCACCTTCCCTCAAAGGGCGCACGCCCACAGTCACCTGCGTAGGCTTTGCTAACTTCACCACGGCAAATAGATCCATCTCTGCGCAACACATGAACGAACAAGAAAAGAGCAAGTTAGTGGATAAAATCAATATATACAAGGAAGCTTACATTATAAACACGAGGATAAGAAAGGATAAGCACCCACCCCGGCCGCTTCCATCCAAAAATGTTGGCAGTTCATCACTTCCCCCAAAGTAGTTGCGGCTCATTCCTATGCGTACCAAGAACTCCTTGGGATAGGAGTTGATTGGGATGCGGTTCTCATAAATGATCTCCGTATCCTCCATGCTGTACGTACCGGTATCTAGGCGCTCATCCTTTGGAAGCCCCCCTTGAGTATAAAACTCAGAGAGCGTGGTGAATACTTTATCATCTATCCAAAAAAACCTTTCCCTCCAACCCCTCAGGGCGTCTATTTTATCAGTGTAACACTGATAGCGCCCTGGGCGCTTGGAAAACGTCACCCACCCGTTAGACCACGACGTATGGTAGAACGCGCGGAAAAGGTTGATCTTAGGCCTCACTGCGAGTAAACGAAAGTTTACCTCAAAATTCGTTATTTTCGCCGCACCTATACAGTGTAGCTGCAAAATATGCAGCCGGTAAAAATTGAGCACATCGCTCAAAAACAGGGATATAGGCACGCGTTGGTATGCGAACTCAAAAAAGCGCGTGTATACCCCTATTTTCCCCTCAAGGAAATCCGTAATACATGCGTCCGCATCTGGTACTTCCGGATGCACCACAAGCGGAATAAAGTAGTCAGAGGTGAACTAACGTAGTTCATCCTCGTCCATCTTGGAACGGAACTCCTCTAACTGACGAACCATTTTTCCTAATTGGTGCGCACACGCGATTACCTTTGAAGCTCCTAGTTTTTTCTTGACCAAGATTCGTAATATGGAGGAAGTTGTATTTTTCACTGAGGTAAATACAGTAAAAATGGGTACCCCTTATATAGGGTTTCCCTTTGCCTCGGATGAATGCCATGTGGATCCCACTATCTCTATCGTGTGGCTAGAATACCATACAGTACAAAAAAATTTTCATGTATTCCGAAGGACACGTAGATAACCTCCCCATTTACCGAGGTATTATTGCGATATTTTGGGACTAGATACATTGTCCTTACTTTTGGCAGTGAATATATTGAATTTTTCCCGCCACACTTACCGCTGATATTATTAGTCTAGTATACGTGGTTACAACCCACGCACACTAGACTGGGGGGACAAGATGACGTATAGTCTATATTCGGGTCATGAACCCAAATGATAAACATTACTTGTCACACCCCCAAAATCGGGTCCAGCGAAAGCATACATGTAGCTGGGGTGTAACTCAATTGATATCACAACACTAGTTCAAAAATGGTTTGCACTTGAATCATTTAAAATAAAATAGTTAAATCAAATTGTTGAATTTACATCGTTAAAAGTAATGCGGAAGTAGGCCCTTAAAGTAGTTTAAAACGGTCCCCAAATGAATAAATCAGAGTCTTCTATGACCAAGCCATGCCCTGCCAAAACCTCCAGTAGTGTGCCATAGCTTAAAACCTGAAAATACATGCTAAAGTGTCAACACAATGGTTGGTGAGTTCATAGAGTTTGTTGAAAAAGAATGTAATGCATATGTATGTAGGTTTCCCAGCAAAGACATCGTAAATCCACTCAGTTACAAGTCCCGCCATAAGAGCCTTGTAACCTGTGTGTTTACAACCCACTGCTACAATATATAGTATGAGTAAAACATGTATAAGTTCATCATAACAGTTAAGCAATTAGTCGTGAGTCTACACTTTATCTCCAAAGACCTCACGTTTGTATGTATGTCTCCATGGTTGTGCCCAGCAACTAAATCTGGGGCCATTGGAAGTCTCCATGGTTGTGCCCAGCAACTTAATCTGGGGCCATTGGAAGTATGTATGTATGTATCCATGGTTGTGCCCAGCAACTTAATCTGGGGCCATTGGAAGTCTCAAGAGTACACCATCACAGTTTAGTATAACACAGTTAAGTATAGTACAATCATGTATGTATGACATCAAGTATAATGTAATCAAGTATAATGTTTCCAAATACAAATGTTATGTGAATTTGTACAAGTAAGCAAGTAGTAGCATGTATCTCCCCCAAAGAGTTGATAGAACAATTAAAAGAGTAGGGGCTATGACTCACCTGATGCAACAGCTACGATGACAAAAGTGTATACACAGAAATGAGGTTCGATCTCTAACCGCAACCTAATATGAATGATGAACGATCTACTTTAGATCACAAACTGATGTAATGAATGTCCATGCACATGTTCTCTATACCACTCTACTCTTTGAAAAATACTTGTTGTTATCAAAAATATACATTTCCAAGACTTAGGAAAAATATGGCTATTAGAAAAATAAAGCTAGTTGCAATATATATACTTATATATATATATATCGTATGTACCAATGTTAGTGTTGAAATCCTCGGTTTGAAATCCTTGAAATAACGCCTCGTAGTGATAAAAATATACTTGTAATAACTAATACTTCATTAGTTATAAAATTGGGTACTTGGCATTATTTTTATAAATCTAGAGTTACTACGTAGTTTTAGTGTTAATATTAGTAAAAGCTGTCAAAATGAAATGAGTTTTGCCGATATTCAAACGTGAATATCTTTGTCGTTATAAGCCCGTTTAACTTGTTCTTTATATCCACGGTTACGTCTTAGTATGTAGTAATATATTTTGGAAAGCTAGACTCCTCCGGGTTACGTCTAAAGCCTCGTTTTGTCCGACGAAAAACGTCCAACAGCAACAATTTTCAGAAAAATAGTTTTCGTCAATAAACTTGCAAAAATCATATCTCCTTCGTTATAAACTCGTTTTAACCCGTTCTTTCGCCTACGGCTTCGTTTTTGAAAGTATTTTCTAAATCTTTGGTTGAAAAGTTCTCCTGAGTTACTGAGTTTTCTGTATTTTCATTTTTGGGACAGTAGGTATAAATATATGTTCCAAAACCATTTCCAAGGTTCTAAACTAGTTTCTAACATCACCAAATCTCTTGCAAACGCCACAAAGCTAGTCTAATCTTACCATACACCTTCTTAGGGTGCCATGGGTTCCTAATCACTAGTAATCAAGTTAATTTAACAAAGGAACACCTAAATCAAAATCTAGGGTTTGTATGTTCAAAAAGTATACAAAAATAAAGTGGTACAACTAGTTTGTGCATGAAATTAAGCATGAATACCATGAGATACATATGTTAATTAGATGAAAACATGAAAATAAATTTGATAACTCACTTTGAAATATGAGGTGATTAAATGATGAGAAACCTTGGATTACTTGTGTTTTTGTTGTAAGATTCTTGATTAGGATGATGAAATGAACAACTTTGATGCTTTGTACTTTGGAAAATCATGGATGGATCATGGTGATGGATGTTGGGTCGTGGTTATGGTGAAGAGAAAGGGAGGATGAGAGCCTTTTTTGATTCTTGAATTTGTTATGTTTATGTTTTTATGGTTTATGTAAGAAATATCTCATCCAATGGCATTTTGGTAATTAATTAGTCAAGTTGACTAGATATTTTGAGGGGGGGGGGGGGGGGCTGCACATGTGTAAAAGTGAATGAGTATGTGATAAGCTTGGTGTTATCTGGTTCACGGAGTCGGTTTTGGTTCCGTTAATCGCTAACCGTAAAGTTTTAAATCGCGAAACGTAAATTCGGGTATCGTAAAAATATGAAACTTGAAAGAATGACTAAACTTGTCAAAATACTCCATAATAAAATATAAAATGAATGGTAAGTTCCATCGGGTTGCTTAAACGCTGTTAAAACTGGAAACGCGGGTTAAAAACGCGTAATTCGCGTAAAACGCTGAACTGAAAAACGTAAAATTCCAAAACTTTAAGAATTGTCGTAAAATGAGAGAAAATCATATTTCTATCGTTTATATTGTTTTATGGACATATCGGGATGCCGGAAGGACGTTTAAACCTAAAAGTAAATCTCGGACACGGCTTCGTGATTTTTGCAGAAATGATCCGACGAGCGCCAAACTCTCGGATTACTGTTAAAATAGTTTAACTTATGAGAATATGAAATAAAATTTTCAGACATGAATAGTGTTTTGTGAATAGTAAAAGTGAATAGTAACTTTCCGAGATAAAAATTGGAATTTCGACGTTTGAAACAGGACATGAAATTACGAGTTGTGACATTCTTCCCCTCTAAATGGAACTTCGTCCCGAAGTTCAGTTGATGTTAATCAGTTAAGTGTGAGTGTAAGAAAATATGTCAAAGCTTATGTATGTGGGTTTCCTATCCAACTAGGTACGTTCTCGTGGTCAGACTTGATGAGGCAAACCTTCCCAATCCCGAGCTTAGTCCTCAAAAGACCTCCTTTAGGTTAATCCTTTAGGTAACCGATTTTCACTTAATCCCACAACCCAATCAAACAAGAACAGTCATGAGATTAGGCTAAATCGGTTTGAGTGATGACTTTAACTTTTAGCTTGATTTTCGCAACCCAATCAAACAAGAACAGTCACTAGAACCAAGCTAAAAATCAAGGTCTGGATTCAACGTCCTTGAAAAAGGTCTTTTGAACGATTGGCTCGACTTTGGAATTGCTTACACACAATCCAGACAAAATATCATTATAACTATTCTTAGTGTTGCAAAATTCATTTCTGAGTCGGATATAGGTGGTCAGCCTATGTCCTACTATCCCGGGTTCAATATAAATGACCAGTTTATATTCCACCGAGGTTCCATGAATTTTGAAATACTCAGCTCAGTTATACTAATACTATGTCCTTCACAAATACTAAGGTGTTTAGAAAGACTAAGGCAGGTGACCAAACTCGAGGTCAAATGATGAAACTATGCAAAGAAAAACATAACGCTGTGATATATATGATACGTGAACATGCTTATATGAAAGACAATTATAGTAATCAACTATAATAAATGAATACAATATACCAGATAATGAGACACAAATCTCATCACCTATGTCAGCAACTAACCACAAATGAGGCTTCAGCTTGGCAGGTAGGCACGTGACGGTCATAGGGTTAAGTTTTCTTGAAAGTAGCTATAGTCTAGGTTTTAAAAACACTTAGTTCGCTATAGCCAAAGCTCTGGTACCAATCTGTCACACCCCCAAAATCGGGTCCAGCGGAAGCATACATGTAGCTGGGGTGTAACTCAATTGATATCACAACACTAGTTCAAAAATGGTTTGCACTTGAATCATTTAAAATAAAATAGTTAAATCAAATTGTTGAATTTACATCGTTAAAAGTAATGCGGAAGTAGGCCCTTAAAGTAGTTTAAAACGGTCCCCAAATGAATAAATCAGAGTCTTCTATGACCATGCCATGCCCTGCCAAAACCTCCAGTAGTGTGCCATAGCTTAAAACCTGAAAATACATGCTAAAGTGTCAACACAATGGTTGGTGAGTTCATAGAGTTTGTTGAAAAAGAATGTAATGCATATGTATGTAGGTTTCCCGGCAAAGGCATCGTAAATCCACTCAGTTACAAGTCCCGCCATAAGAGCCTTGTAACCTGTGTGTTTACAACCCACTGCTACAATATATAGTATGAGTAAAACATGTATAAGTTCATCATAACAGTTAAGCAATTAGTCGTGAGTCTACACTTCATCTCCGAAGACCTCACGTTTGTATGTATGTCTCCATGGTTGTGCCCAGCAACTAAATCTGGGGCCATTGGAAGTCTCCATGGTTGTGCCCAGCAACTTAATCTGGGGCCATTGGAAGTATGTATGTATGTATCCATGGTTGTGCCCAGCAACTTAATCTGGGGCCATTGGAAGTCTCAAGAGTACACCATCACAGTTTAGTATAACACAGTTAAGTATAGTACAATCACGTATGTATGACATCAAGTATAATGTAATCAAGTATAATGTTTCCAAATATAAATGTTATGTGAATCTGTACAAGTAAGCAAGTAGTAGCATGTATCTCCCCCAAAGAGTTGATAGAACAATTAAAAGAGTAGGGGCTATGACTCACCTGATGCAACAGCTACGATGACAAAAGTGTATACACAGAAATGAGGTTCGATCTCTAACCGCAACCTAATATGAATGATGAACGATCTACTTTAGATCACAAACTGATGTAATGAATGTCCATGCACATGTTCCCTATACCACTCTACTCTTTGAAAAATACTTGTTGTTATCAAAAATATACATTTCCAAGACTTAGGAAAAATATGGCTATTAGAAAAATAAAGCTAGTTGCAATATATATACTTATATATATATATATCGTATGTACCAATGTTAGTGTTGAAATCCTCGGTTTGAAATCCTTGAAATAACGCCTCGTAGTGATAAAAATATACTTGTAATAACTAATACTTCATTAGTTATAAAATTGGGTACTTGGCATTATTTTTATAAATCTAGAGTTACTACGTAGTTTTAGTGTTAATATTAGTAAAAGCTGTCAAAATGAAATGAGTTTTGCCGATATTCAAACGTGAATATCTTTGTCGTTATAAGCCCGTTTTACTTGTTCTTTATATCCACGGTTACGTCTTAGTATGTAGTAATATATTTTGGAAAGCTAGACTCCTCCGGGTTACGTCTAAAGCCTCGTTTTGTCCGACGAAAAACGTCCAACAGCAACAATTTTCAGAAAAATAGTTTTCGTCAATAAACTTGCAAAAATCATATCTCCTTCGTTATAAACTCGTTTTAACCCGTTCTTTCGCCTACGGCTTCGTTTTTGAAAGTATTTTCTAAATCTTTTGGTTGAAAAGTTCCCCTGAGTTGCTGAGTTTTCTGTATTTTCATTTTTGGGACAGTAGGTATAAATATATGTTCCAAAACCATTTCCAAGGTTCTAAACTAGTTTCTAACATCACCAAATCTCTTGCAAACGCCACAAAGCTAGTCTAATCTTACCATACACCTTCTTAGGGTGCCATGGGTTCCTAATCACTAGTAATCAAGTTAATTTAACAAAGGAACACCTAAATCAAAATCTAGGGTTTGTATGTTCAAAAAGTATACAAAAATAAAGTGGTATAACTAGTTTGTGCATGAAATTAAGCATGAATACCATGAGATACATATGTTAATTAGATGAAAACATGAAAATAAATTTGATAACTCACTTTGAAATATGAGGTGATTAAATGATGAGAAACCTTGGATTACTTGTGTTTTTGTTGTAAGATTCTTGATTAGGATGATGAAATGAACAACTTTGATGCTTTGTACTTTGGAAAATCATGGATGGATCATGGTGATGGATGTTGGGTCGTGGTTATGGTGAAGAGAAAGGGAGGATGAGAGCCTTTTTTGATTCTTGAATTTGTTATGTTTATGTTTTTATGGTTTATGTAAGAAATATCTCATCCAATGGCATTTTGGTAATTAATTAGTCAAGTTGACTAGATATTTTGAGGGGGGGGGGGGGGGGGGGGGCTGCACATGTGTAAAAGTGAATGAGTATGTGATAAGCTTGGTGTTATCTGGTTCACGGAGTCGGTTTTGGTTCCGTTAATCGCTAACCGTAAAGTTTTAAATCGCGAAACGTAAATTCGGGTATCGTAAAAATATGAAACTTGAAAGAATGACTAAACTTGTCAAAATACTCCATAATAAAATATAAAATGAATGGTAAGTTCCATCGGGTTGCTTAAACGCTGTTAAAACTGGAAACGCGGGTTAAAAACGCGTAATTCGCGTAAAACGCTGAACTGAAAAACGTAAAATTCCAAAACTTTAAGAATTGTCATAAAATGAGAGAAAATCATATTTCTATCGTTTATATTGTTTTATGGACATATCGGGATGCCGGAAGGACGTTTAAACCTAAAAGTAAATCTCGGACACGGCTTCGTGATTTTTGCAGAAATGATCCGACGAGCGCCAAACTCTCGGATTACTGTTAAAATAGTTTAACTTATGAGAATATGAAATAAAAATTTCGGACATGAATAGTGTTTTGTGAATAGTAAAAGTGAATAGTAACTTTCCGAGATAAAAATTGGAATTTCGACGTTTGAAACAGGACATGAAATTACGAGTTGTGACATTACTAAAGCCCAAGCTCACCACGAGTGGGCTATCATAACAATGATTTGGGCCAGCATGCTAACGGTTTGGGCTCACGAAATCCCAAACCAAAGTTATTTATGGTTCTGATATAGATATCTCCTATTTAAGAGATATATATCAAACCGGATATATATCGAAGAGTAAGGAGCGCGTATCCAATAAGGATTACGTGCCTATATAAACAATATCATAACTCCCGTTAAAGGTACGATTCACAACCGTAACTCTGATTGTTTTCTTTCATGCCAGAGGATATTCGTGGGAGACAATCGCACGATAAGCCTAACGGTGTTTGTTTTCTTTCTTAGTGCGCAGGTCTCAAGCATTAAGATCTGATTGGTACGAGGGCCGGAACCCAAACAAGGAACGCCCAACTTTTTTATCAATAGGAGGCAAACTTTGGACGAAACCTTGAAGCAGATTATGGCTGATGCTACTAAAAAACATGAAGAAAACAATGCTTTGATCAAAGAAATCCGATCTTCAACCGATGCTTCTATCAGAAATCAAGTAGCTTCGATCAAGGCATTAAAACTACATAAGCAAGGTAATTCAAGAGAGAGGATCTAGAAGTCTACCAAGCTCAACTAAAACAAATCCTAGAGATCATCTCAAGGCAATCACCACTACTGAAGAAGTCTCACTTAATGTGCATTTTCCTGGAAGATTATTGGAAACTGCTGATGCTGAAAAGCCCAAAATTTTCTTTGAATCTTTAATCAGTTTATGAAGATTGCTCAAAGAAAATTCAAGGATTGAAGATGAGATAAAGGTGACAGTGAAAGAAGAGTGCTATGCAACTGATCACAAAGCCCTATCTCACAATGAAAAAGACCCAGGGAGTTTTAGCTTTCCTTGTAATATTATTGATATGCCTTTCAGTAATGCCTTAGCTGACTTAGTAGCTAGTGTTAGTGTGTTGCCCTTTATGACATTCGCTACCTTAGGCTTAGGAAATTTTGCTCCTACTCAGTTACTTATTGAATTCGCATACAAATTTGAAAAACGACCTAAGCGATTAGCCAAAAATGTGCTTGTTAGGATTAAGAAATTCGTCTTCCCAATAGACTTTGTTATATTAGATATGCCTGAGGATATCAAGATTCCTTTGATCCTTGGATGACCTTTCTTTTCTACTGCTCATGCTAAGACAGATGTTTTTAAAAGAAAAATCTCATTAAGAGTAAGGGATGACAAACTAGTCTATAAGTGTGATAATCCTATTAAGAGTATCATTAGAAGTGTTTATGTGCTAGGATTAAGAGAACGAATGGACCTCGACCTAGAAGCTAGGCTAATGGGAGAGACTTTAATCCAAAAGAAATCGCATAACCCTGATTATGAAGATTTTGAAGAATTTCTTGATCTTAACGTGCCTGTTGAACTAAGAAATGATATTGTTGATGATTCTGACAACGAATGGTATGATTGTGAGGTTATTAACAAACGTAGAAAAGTTGTCAAAAAACTAGTGATAGCAACGAAATATTTGTTTAATTACAACTACACCTTGAGTATTTATGCCTGCGCGATAACATATATTTCCCGTCTATTGTTTTGTCATCACTACCCGAAAGGGATAGAGTTTTGCTTTTGCAGATCTTAAAGAGAAATGGCATGTGTGGAAAACTAGAAGGGAGGTTGAATAGTTTTACGTCCTTTTAATTTGTTATGAAATAATTTGTTTACTGTCAAAAATTGTAGATTCGATATTATGTGAATTCAAGTCTTGCACAATATAAACAACTATAATTAAATAATAAGACTATAGTAATGTAAGAAATGAAATAAGTACGAGATGGAAAGATCGAACCGCGAGACAAGAGATTTATAGTGGTTCGGCTACAAGGACACCTTCCTTTCCCTACTCCACTCCCCGAGCACCTAACTCGAGAGTTTTATTCACTATGTCAACAAGCTCCCTTATGGCGGAGAAAACCTTACACACCAATATTCACACCACAACTTCGTCACACCTTAGTCACACCTTCTACACAACTTCTTCACACCTAGTCACAACTTGATTACAACACTACTTCTTCATACCTATCTATCTTCACAACAATATACTTCACTACTATCTTCCTCACAACTATCTACTTCCCAACAATCTACTTCAAAACTATCTACTCCAAAAACTTTCTATCTACACACCTTGCTAATATATATTCTACCAAATATTAACAACAATTTACACAAAACTATATGTAATAAATGTTGCTCTAACAACTTGGATGTGAAGGTCACAACAATTTGTAATACTTCTTGTCTTGGTGTGTAACAATTCGCATTTTCAGGATAATTACTATTCCCGGAAAATTCACTATTCACTTTTACTATTCATTTTACTATTCATTTTTCCCGAAACTTTCCCGAAATTTGATTTTTATTTGATATTCTCGAGTGATAAATCATTTCCATGGCAAATTAAATGTTTGACATTCGTCAGATCATTTTCGTGAAAGTTATTAAGGAATTACACGGAATTACACGTTTTAGGGTAAAACGTCATTCAGAAATTCTACGTACAACGAAACTCGACCGCGTTAAGTGACCCCGCATCAGAAAAATGTTTGACACACTCATGATTTATTTGAGAATTAATCGTGACTGAGAAAAATATGACCAAAGACTTCCCGGCAGGTCACCCAAGCCTGTACTACTCTCGCATAAGCACGCTTAACCGTATGGGCGATTAACCGTTAGACCACAAAACGTTTTTCTAAGACGATTTGAGTTTTCAACTTATTAGAAAAAGTCAACATATTTTTCCCTCCTCCATTGACCAAAAATCATCCCTTGATGTTATAAGTCATTCCTTGATTTTTAGGCTTACGGTTTGATGTCTAAAAGACATTTAATACCAACCGACACTAGACTGAGCCTAGTCTAGACATTATAAGTCATTTTAAATCATTTTTATCATACTAGAAAAGTAACATTTTACTTTTCTCAATTTTACGCAATATTCGTACGTTTTACGTATTACGCGTTTTAGACCCGTGTTTCCAGTTTTTAGCAGGGTTTTACCACACAAATGGAACCTACCACTCATTTTATATTTTATTATGGGACATATGGACATGTCTAACAATACTTTAAAGTTCCATAATTTTACGACACCCGGTTTTACGTTTTGAGGCCTAATCATTTACGGTTGTCATTTCCCGGAGTCAAAACTCTTCCTAATACTTGGATAATACCAAGCAAAGTCCACACCTTGTCCCCCAAGCTTGTGAACCGCCTAGGAGGGGGGATTCACCACCCATGTGGCTTGATCTTATGCCTTGTGTCATGAGATGTAAACATGTGTTCAACTTGGCCTCCAAGTGTTGACTAGTCAACAATGTAACCTCCTCATTTGCATATAAATGCTTCTCCTCCCACTCCTTGACCATATGAACGACCCACACACACAACACACTTCATTTTACTAGTTTACTTCAAGTTCCATCCAAGAAATCAAGTGCAATATCCATACATAAACCCTAGTTTAGTTTTGATTCATCAAAACTACTTCAAATCCTTAGAAACTTTGGTGATTTCTCTTGAGTTTGAATCCACTCAAGTCACCTCAATTTTCATCATCTCTCTTTTAAGATTACAAGAGTAGAAAGATTGCATGAAGTGAAGTGGGTTGAAGCAAGTCTATCAAAGTCCTATCCTTACATGTTAACTTCCTTTCATCTTTGAAAGCCAAAAGTTGTGAGCCAAACCCTAACTTGATTCTTGTTAAATAATCATGTTCATGTTATTTACATGTTATTCTTGCTATATTATGTCTTGTAGTTATGTCCATGATGTATAAAAGTGAGCAAAACAAGTTATTGTTATTGATTGACAAGATAAGTTACTAAAACAAGTAAACTAGTGACTTTCTTGGTAAGACCTGATCAAAATGGTAAAAATATGATATTGGATCATTACATATTACAGCAGAGGACTTAACAAGGAAACCATAGCAATTTGAACCACCCAAAACGAGTATACGAGTCAAAAGTTACGCCCATTTGAAATTACCAAAGATTTCCGGCAAAACTGCCAAATACCATTCTGATCAAATTTGGGTTTTGAAAGTCCCACTTCTGGTCCGATTCATCAAAAAGTTAAAACACGAAAGTTGTCCGGAACGCCGTTTTCGTTCAGGAACAAAGAAGCTCGAGACCTAAAAACACTTTCCGAGTGATAAAATTCTTCAAATTCTAAACAGCCCATTTTTAGGCGAAAGTCACAAGATTATGGTTATACTTTGAAAGGAACAAGAGGTCTTATGACCTATAATCAAGACCAAAACCATGGCTAGAGCCAAGGTTGTGTCTCATGACGTTGAAACAAGGACCAAGGGTCATGGCTAGGCCATGACGAAATGACCATACCAACTTTCATAGGCGTAAACATGAAACAAAGAGTTGACGAGAACTTGAACATACAATTTGGATCTACTTCATCTAAAAGGAAACCATGAGATTTTACCAAGAGAAAATGGTCATTCAAGACTTATGAAACTACCCCTAATAACAATCTTCATGTACAAATAAACTTTCCTAAGTTTATTCAAGTATCGGACATGTAACTTTTCGGATCAAAACTTATATCTATATATTTCATCAACTACTACAATAGTAGGGAGCCTCATGTGAGGAGTTCATTATGTAAGCCGTCGAGTTGAGTTGTGGATTTATGAGTTAAAGTGTCCTGGCTCCTCGAACGCTTACTAACATGACTTCTGAATTATGTTGGCCCGAACGGTAGTAAACGATATACAAAACATACATGTTTCATGAATCATTACTTTCAAAGACTTACAATATACATCATACCACATCATGGACTAAATGCAAGATATATATATAGGCACTACTTCATATTCTTTACTCCAATCCTAAGTCGCGACATTCTATTATAGGTTGCTTGTAGAAACCTTCACGATTCAACCGTTACATTCATTACTTGCTATCTTACTTAAGGTGAGTTCATAGCCCCACTTTCCATTACTTAATTGTTTTACAAACCCTTGGGGGGAATACATGCTATTTTTAACCGAGCACAATGTTTTTAAATTGTATGCTTGCCTGATTGTTTTATTATCACTAAGTACCAACCTTGCTAAACCGAGATCCCTTATTATGAACCATTTAATCACTAGCAATAGTGAGCGCAAATATTGTGAATAGGCCTATTGGGATTGACGAATCCCATTTGTAGTGAATACATTCATACAAATGCATTAATATTTGAGACCTGGGTATGCCAGCAACATACCTACCGGGATAAAATCGCCGATCGATATTGGTACACGTTAACGTTTTGGTGTCATAAGCTTAGTGTATAATACATTTTATGGGCGTATAACAACATAGCCTACCTATTTTGCTTTCCAAACATTGGTGTGAGCCTATAACTCACACTACCAACATATTGTGTTCAAACATTAAACAAACTCTATGAATATCACTCAACCTTTGTGTTGACCTCTCAAGCATGTATTTCAGGTTCATGACGATCAAGGATGGCACGGAAGGGCACGGATACTCAAGAGGGCTATAAATTTTATTATCATTCAAAAACTCACTTAATGTGATTTGTAAACATGGAACCAATTGGGACCTCATTTTGTAACCTCTGATATTTATATAATTTGAATGATAAATCTTTTAAAACGACTCAATTGGAGTTCGTTTTCTATTATTGTGACTATTGTGCCGTCAAGTAACACCCAGTTCGAATTCCGCTGCATCCATGAATTGGGGGTGTTACAGATTGGTACCAGAGCCATGGTTATAGAGAAACGGGTCTAATTGAGACCTAAACTATAACTACAACTACAAGCAAAACCATTTTTATAGCCTTCCGCTCTCCGTGTCTTCCATCCTCCAGACGATTATGGACTTAGTAAGCATGTTATGCTACACAAACATATTAGTATATTCATATATATACCCCTTTTGAGCATTTCCCCGTAGATATTTTATGCTACACAAACATAATTGCATATTAATATATGTACCCTAAACATAATTGAGCATTTCCCCGTAAGCATTTTATGCTACATGAACACATATAAGTATATTGATATATACACACTAAGCATTTTATGCTACATGAACACATATAAGTATATTGATATATACACACTAGGCATTTTATGCTACATGAACATATTAGTATATTGATATATAAACTCGGTTTATTTTCAATCATTTATCTAAACAATGGACTAAACATATCTGTGTATGCCTATTCTAAGGTATTTCGGCACAGCCACACTCTCCCAATCATGTTCCTACTCCAACATTATATGTCCAAGACATTGTGAGATACAATGGTCTCATTCATTTTTCAAGACATTGTGAGATACAATGGTCTCATTCATTTTTCAAGACATTGTGAGATACAATGGTCTCATTCACTTTTCAAGACATTGTAAGATACAATGGTCTCATTCATTTTCCAAGACATTGTGAGATACAATGGTCTCATTCATTTTTCAAGACATTGTGAGATACAATGGTCTCATTCATTTTTCAAGACATTGTGAGATACAATGGTCTCATTCACTTTTCAAGACATTGTAAGATACAATGGTCTCATTCATTTTCCAAGACATTGTGAGATACAATGGTCTCATTCATTTTTCAAGACATTGTGAGATACAATGGCCTCATCCATTTTCCAAGACATTGTGAGATACAATGGTCTCATTCATTTTCCAAGACATTGTATGATACAATGGTCTTAATCATTTCTCAAATGTTTTGAGTCACACAATGACCTAACCTACTTCCCAGACATTGTGAATTGCACAATGGTCTAACCTACTTCCGAGACATTTTGTTTTGTGCAAATGGTCTCTAGAATTATTCCATCACATCATCAATATCATTTCTTATGATATCAAAAACCCGTCACAACCTATCGATTTCAAAACAAGAAATATGAGATTTCTAAAGGACAAACTAATCCATCATCGACAAAAGCTGAACTTTCTCTACATTCATCAAAGTTTTCTTATGAAACCTTCATTATTAAAAGTTCGTGATCCTGGCCAAGTATGTTCTATTTTAGAACTACTTAAAACTTCCTTTCCATACGTATCTACCCTTACTACCTTCTATGCAATGGAATATGAAAACATACGATACAAGTCTTGTATGGACGGGACTTGCAACTTAAGGGTTTGACATCGCCTTTGTTTAGTGGACAGTTTCCCGAAAGCAACGGACATATCAAAAGTATACCTAGTTTAGGTATTTGAAAATTTTATCAAACCTTGGCTAAATATGGACTAGTCACCTATATTTAACCTAGGGACAGTGGAATATAGTCTGACTAACTATATTCGACTTAGAATTTTCAAATACTGAGAATAGTTGTACTAGGGTTATGTTTAGATTGATTTCCTACATGAACATGATAAACCACCAGAATACATTAAAACAATCTAGAGACACGATAATGTCTTACCACTCAGCGAAATCTTAACACCTTATTTGTGTTACCTAATTTCATTCTTGAAAATTTTCATTTATGAGATAATCCGAACTACTATCTTGGGATAGTTATCAATTATTCTCTTCATCCTGTAGAAGTACTATCCTGTTTAGGTCCTAAGGATATCATTCCAACATAAACTTTTAAAATCTCTTAAGATTTTTAAAGCAAAACTCAACATCTATACCTAAGAGTATTAATGTTAAGCATACACTACACACTTTTGTTCATCAACATATCATAACATTATCTTCACAATCGTTGGAACCACAAGCTCATTAACAGATTTTGATGCACTTTTAAAGCTCAAATCATCCTTAGTTACACCACAAGTA
Organism: Artemisia argyi; assembly: GCA_030686995.1. Taxonomy (NCBI): domain Eukaryota; kingdom Viridiplantae; phylum Streptophyta; class Magnoliopsida; order Asterales; family Asteraceae; genus Artemisia; species Artemisia argyi. The sequence continues at coordinate 109,263,447 of CM060695.1, forward strand.
CCCTCATCAGCTTTACAAGTTTGAATATTCATCTTGTACTTTTGGAACACCAGTATCATCTCGTAATACACTACCTTGTAACTCACCGGCTAAGTATGAATGTTGTGTCGGAAATTCTTGAGTAGGATGATTTATAATGTCCTTATTTGAATGGATTGGGATGCCTTTTCATTTAAATAAAGAAATTATAAATCATCGAACCATACGTTTATATTCCTTTAGTTACATTGTTTGGGATGCCTCTCTATGTAAATAAAGAATTATAAACAAGTGGGCTTATTTATATCCGAAATAACATAAGTATGAAGTCAATAAACACTAGATACAACAACAGATTACCTACTAGGCTATGATTGCAACGACTATCCCAATTTCCATTAGTACGAGGTTTACATTTTGGTTTTCATAATGATAGTGTAATAACAAACAAACTCACTGCGAGGCCATGTAACCATATGCATGTGCAGTCGTACCAAACTCATTATTTTTTTTCAAAATTTTTTTTAAATTAAACAATAATAAAGGACGAGTCTATGTAAAACGTACGCATGCGCAGTTTTATACATCATGGACATAACTACAAGACATAATATAGCAAGAATAACATGTAAATAAAGGACGAGTCTTTGGGGCCATGTAACCATACGCATGCGCAGTCGTACCAAACTCATTGCGAAGCCATGTAGCCATATGCATGGGCAGCCGTACAATTCAAACAGGACTTGGTCCAACCACATGTTCAACATTTATTCCATTATTCGATGTCTATGTCAATTGCAATTGTTGTTCAACTATTATATCAATTGCTATTGATACTTGACAACTATATCGAGTTCTATTTGATATTCAACTACTATATCAATTCCTATTAATACTCGATTACTATATCAATTTCCTTTGATATTCGACTATTATATGAATCTCTATTGATATTCAACTATGTTATCAATTTCTATTGACACACCGTATTCTAAGACAAATCAAACTATATCACTGGTAATTCAAGACTCAAGTCCTCATAAGTAACCACACCTTTTCATCGACACCACTCCAACATATAACACACATAGAATTCACTTTTACTATTCATTTTACTATTCATTTTTCCCGAAACTTTCCCAAAATTTGATTTTTATTTGATATTCTCGAGTGATAAATCATTTCCATGGCAAATTAAATGTTTGACATTCGTCAGATCATTTTCGTGAAAGTTATTAAGGAATTACACGGAATTACACGTTTTAGGGTAAAACGTCATTCAGAAATTCTACGTACAACGAAACTCGACCGCGTTAAGTGACCCCGCATCAGAAAAATGTTTGACACACTCATGATTTATTTGAGAATTAATCGTGACTGAGAAAAATATGACCAAAGACTTCCCGGCAGGTCACCCAAGCCTGTACTACTCTCGCATAAGCACGCTTAACCGTATGGGCGATTAACCGTTAGACCACAAAACGTTTTTCTAAGACGATTTGAGTTTTCAACTTATTAGAAAAAGTCAACATATTTTTCCCTCCTCCATTGACCAAAAATCATCCCTTGATGTTATAAGTCATTCCTTGATTTTTAGGCTTACGGTTTGATGTCTAAAAGACATTTAATACCAACCGACACTAGACTGAGCCTAGTCTAGACATTATAAGTCATTTTAAATCATTTTTATCACATTAGAAAAGTAACATTTTACTTTTCTCAATTTTACGCAATATTCGTACGTTTTACGTATTACGCGTTTTAGACCCGTGTTTCCAGTTTTTAGCAGGGTTTTACCACACAAATGGAACCTACCACTCATTTTATATTTTATTATGGGACATATGGACATGTCTAACAATACTTTAAAGTTCCATAATTTTACGACACCCGGTTTTACGTTTTGAGGCCTAATCATTTACGGTTGTCATTTCCCGGAGTCAAAACTCTTCCTAATACTTGGATAATACCAAGCAAAGTCCACACCTTGTCCCCCAAGCTTGTGAACCGCCTAGGAGGGGGGATTCACCACCCATGTGGCTTGATCTTATGCCTTGTGTCATGAGATGTGAACATGTGTTCAACTTGGCCTCCAAGTGTTGACTAGTCAACAATGTAACCTCCTCATCTGCATATAAATGCTTCTCCTCCCACTCCTTGACCATATGAATGACCCACACACACAACACACTTCATTTTACTAGTTTACTTCAAGTTCCATCCAAGAAATCAAGTGCAATATCCATACATAAACCCTAGTTTAGTTTTGATTCATCAAAACTACTTCAAATCCTTAGAAACTTTGGTGATTTCTCTTGAGTTTGAATCCACTCAAGTCACCTCAATTGTCATCATCTCTCTTTCAAGATTACAAGAGTAGAAAGATTGCATGAAGTGAAGTGGGTTGAAGCAAGTCTATCAAAGTCCTATCCTTACATGTTAACTTCCTTTCATCTTTGAAAGCCAAAAGTTGTGAGCCAAACCCTAACTTGATTCTTGTTAAATAATCATGTTCATGTTATTTACATGTTATTCTTGCTATATTATGTCTTGTAGTTATGTCCATGATGTATAAAAGTGAGCAAAACAAGTTATTGTTATTGATTGACAAGATAAGTTACTAAAACAAGTAAACTAGTGACTTTCTTGGTAAGACCTGATCAAAATGGTAAAAATATGATATTGGATCATTACATATTACAGTAGAGGACTTAACAAGGAAACCATAGCAATTTGAACCACCCAAAACGAGTATACGAGTCAAAAGTTACGCCCATTTGAAATTACCAAAGATTTCCGGCAAAACTGCCAAATATCATTCTGATCAAATTTGGGTTTTGAAAGTCCCACTTCTGGTCCGATTCATCAAAAAGTTAAAACACGAAAGTTGTCCGGAACGCCGTTTTCGTTCAGGAACAAAGAAGCTCGAGACCTAAAAACACTTTCCGAGTGATAAAATTCTTCAAATTCTAAACAGCCCATTTTTAGGCGAAAGTCACAAGATTATGGTTATACTTTGAAAGGAACAAGAGGTCTTATGACCTATAATCAAGACCAAAACCATGGCTAGAGCCAAGGTTGTGTCTCATGACCTTGAAACAAGGACCAAGGGTCATGGCTAGGCCATGACGAAATGACCATACCAACTTTCATAGGCGTAAACATGAAACAAAGAGTTGACGAGAACTTGAACATACAATTTGGATCTACTTCATCTAAAAGGAAACCATGAGATTTTACCAAGAGAAAATGGTCATTCAAGACTTATGAAACTACCCCTAATAACAATCTTCATGTACAAATAAACTTTCCTAAGTTTATTCAAGTATCGGACATGTAACTTTTCGGATCAAAACTTATATCTATATATTTCATCAACTACTACAATAGTAGGGAGCCTCATGTGAGGAGTTCATTATGTAAGCCGTCGAGTTGAGTTGTGGATTTACGAGTTAAAGTGTCCTGGCTCCTCGAACGCTTACTAACATGACTTCTGAATTATGTTGGCCCGAACGGTAGTAAACGATATACAAAACATACATGTTTCATGAATCATTACTTTCAAAGACTTACAATATACATCATACCACATCATGGACTAAATGCAAGATATATATATAGGCACTACTTCATATTCTTTACTCCAATCCTAAGTCGCGACATTCTATTATAGGTTGCTTGTAGAAACCTTCACGATTCAACCGTTACATTCATTACTTGCTATCTTACTTAAGGTTAGTTCATAGCCCCACTTTCCATTACTTAATTGTTTTACAAACCCATGGGGGGAATACATGCTATTTTTAACCGAGCACAATGTTTTTAAATTGTATGCTTGCCTGATTGTTTTATTATCACTAAGTACCAACCTTGCTAAACCGAGATCCCTTATTATGAACCATTTAATCACTAGCAATAGTGAGCGCAAATATTGTGAATCGGCCTATTGGGATTGACGAATCCCATTTGTAGTGAATACATTCATACAAATGCATTAATATTTGAGACCTGGGTATGCCAGCAACATACCTACCGGGATAAAACCGCCGATCGATATTGGTACACGTTAACGTTTTGGTGTCATAAGCTTAGTGTATAATACATTTTATGGGCGTATAACAACATAGCCTACCTATTTTGCTTTCCAAACATTGGTGTGAGCCTATAACTCACACTACCAACATATTGTGTTCAAACATTAAACAAACTCTATGAATATCACTCAACCTTTGTGTTGACCTCTCAAGCATGTATTTCAGGTTCATGACGATCAAGGATGGCACGGAAGGGCACGGATACTCAAGAGGGCTATAAATTTTATTATCATTCAAAAACTCACTTAATGTGATTTGTAAACATGGAACCAATTGGGACCTCATTTTGTAACCTCTGATATTTATATAATTTGAATGATAAATCTTTTAAAACGACTCAATTGGAGTTCGTTTTCTATTATTGTGACTATTGTGCCGTCAAGTAACACCCAGTTCGAATTCCGCTGCATCCATGAATTGGGGGTGTTACATGGTGGATAGAAGTATTCTTCTCTTGCACTTAAATGGATGAGACTTGGATCACTTAGAAACAAGGATTAATGTATTTATGATAAAAGGATTATAAGAAATGAAATAGGGGATTTAAATCAGAAAGTTTTGGGGTGCAAAAGGTGAGAAAAATCTGTGAAATAAACCAGTATTTATAGGCAAGAAAAATACTGTTCTGGAACGTGCCGGTCCCCTTAATTAGGGGCTGGTCTCCTTAATTATTAAGGGGGCCGCCTAAGGAATTAAGGGGGCCGCCCTCTCTAGAACGTTGGACTTGTTTCTCTTTTTGTGAGGAAGGTATTTCTGGATTATATTTGCCATTTTTGGTTAAAAATTTGAATTCATATTTTTATAATGATTTAAACATATTCTTTTAATTCCAAAATTGATTTTGTAAAAGATAAAAATATGTTTGTGACATTTTATAGAAAGTTTAGTGATTGAGAAAAATTTCTTTTGATCATAGAATGCAATAAACACTTTGTTTATTCATACCTTAAGTGATTTGGACGTAAAGTGAGATATTTATCGCTAAATACTTGTTTACGTCATAAATTTTAGTTCAATGAGTTTACGTTTTGTAATTATAAAAACATAGAGATGTCGTTAAATATTAACAATGTTTTTAGGCATTATTTATGTCAACAATCTCCCCCTTTTCGATGATTACAAAACCTTAAACTCATTAGGTCTAAAAATTAATTTTTAGACAATTATTTAGATTTTAATATTCATTTCTCCCCCTTTTTGTAAAATCAAAAAGGTTATGCCGATTAAGCTTCATAAAAGAAGTTAAGCGGGTAGAAAGCTCCCCTTGATGTGTGCTCCCCCTCATTTGTTAGCACCAAGGAAACGAGCTATGGAATGCCTGGCTACAACAAAATGTGTGAAGAATACAAGACATATATATATATATATATATATATATATATATATATATATATAGCAAATATATATATATGCAAAGCAAATAAAAATATATTCATTCAAGCATTTAAGATGATCATAAAAATGAACATCAATACAACATTCAATATGCTAGAAGCATATCGATTACAATAAAATTAAAGAAACGACATAGTCCTAAATTTTCCAAAGAGAGCTCTCGGACTTGCTTGCAACCCATGGTTGAGTGTTTTATTTGGTTGAGGGGTGTATAAGCATAAAGCTTAGTTGTTTGATGGAGAAGGATATGGAGTAGGGTATGGAGCGGAAGAGGTGAATCTCATGATGTTGTATCATGTCAAGGGTGGTATTGGATGGGGACGAGTGAGAAGATATTCGATCCAAGAAATATCTTCACTCATGTAGAGGATTTGTTTTTGAAGGAAGATGCAACAAGGGCAAAAGTGAGTGTGGTTCGTAACTTGATCCAAGTTGAGAGAGTGAGGTAAGCAATTTGCACAGGGTGATGATGGAGGTTGCCCTTTGTTGTGTTGTGCAAGATGCATAGTAAGGAGATCACTTAGATCATGAATTTGGTTTATTTCTTCACGGAACTTTTGCATTTCCGTGGCAATGTAGAGAGAATCATTTTGTTGATATTGATCAATTGGGGTTGTGTAGTTGGAATTGAAATTGTTGGAAGTGTAGTTTGATAGTTGATCAAACTTGTAGGAATCATTATAAGTGGTTGGAGGTTGAGATGTGTAGTTTGGCATGAAGGTGGATGTTTAGCCAATGTTGTATGGTTTGTAAAGAGGATCAAAGGAATGTCCTTGTGGGTTTGGTGTAAAGTTTGGGAAGTAAGTAGATGGAGGTGTTGAGTGATTTTCAACTTCATTGGTTATGATGGATTTGTTTCGAGGGCTCTTTCTTCGCCAAACGGGTTTTTCCGTCATCCTTGCTAGCCTTGAGGCTTTTGGTTTTGGATTGTTTGGGGAGGTCATGATGAGATGAATGGAGAGTTTGAAGATTGGGGTATTTATAGTGTTAGATTTGTGTGTTTATGGATGGATAAGGTTTGTTTGGGAGATTAGGACAAAATATGTTTATGAAATTTGGGAAGTGTATGATGAAATGGGCTAAAAAGCATAAAAGATTTTGTAAACCCGACCATCAGATGGCTGGTCCCCTTAATCATTAAGGGGACCGCCTTACATAATTAAGGGTGCCACCCATCTGGTGATTTCTGGATTTCCAGAATTGGGTTTTTGGCAGAAATTTTGCAGAAAGGTTGTGTCTTTGGGTTTGGATTCAAGCAAGTTCAACTCTTTAAGGCAATTTAGCATCTAATCTATTTATAATATAGCATACATGCAAAATTACATAAATAATAGAAAAATCAAGCAATCAATAATTACCAAGAGTAAGCAAGAAAAGGCAAGTGCAATCAATTCTACCTAGAGTAACTATCTTAGATCAAAGGTAAAGGCAACTAGTGAGTGAGTAACTAGTGATGGAACAAAAAGACAACATTGTATGTGATTTTGTCCTAGTGTGTGCCTATATGCAACAAATGTGGAGTTGTGATTGTTTGGACTTCTCAATGCAAATAAGAAAACTTCCTAAGAAACAATCAAAAATCTCCTTGATTCGTTTTTTGCTCAATTCATGAATGTGAATGGTATATATTAGATTATATATTTTGACGATTCATATGAGATTTTATGCATCATTTAAGAAAAAGTTTTTAGCATTTGTCAACAATGCAAGAAAGATGGTTTTCATGTGTTTTCTAGATGTGAGAATGGTTTTAAAGAAAATTCGATTGGGTTTTATAAAATTGTTTATGCAATAAAATGAGGTTTCCCAATCTTTGATTTTGTGCGAAATAGATTCCTAGACTCAGATATGAAGAAGTGGAGGAAAAATAAAAATAAATTTTATGCAATGAATAAGTCATGTAAATGCAGTAAAATTTAGTTAATTTGTTCCATCATTCCTAATCCTAAACGCAAGTGGTTAAATAATTCACGCTTAAGGGGTTTAGTGAATATATCCGCAATGTTATCTTCTGATGCAAACTTTTCTATAGATATGTTTCCTTTTTGTACATTATCCCAAAGGAAGTGGTGGTGTATTTCTATATGTTTAGTCCTAGAGTGTTGAACCGGATTTTTACTTAAATCTATCGCACCTTTGTTATCACACATAATAGGAACATTTTCTAACCTAATGCCATAGTCTATGAGAGCTTGTTTCATCCATAGTGCTTGTTGACATGCCTTTCCAATGCTTACATATTTGGCTTCGGTGGTAGAAATAGAAAGAGTGGTTTGCTTCTTTGAAAACCAAGATGTTAGACAACATCCAATAAACGTGCAAATACCGCTAGTGCTCTTTCTATCTACATAGTCTCCCGCGTGATCCGAATCCGCATAGACGATGGTTTCTGTGCCGGGTCCCTTAGGATACCATATTCCTAAGTGTATAGTGCCTTTAATGTATCGGAAGATACGCTTAACCGCTTCTATGTGAGAGGTTTTGGGATCCTCTTGAAAGCGGGCACAAAGAAAACACTAAACATGATATCGGGTCTACTTGCAGTTAAGTATAGTAAACTACCTATCATTCCTCTATATTTAGTATTATCCACGGACTCACCTTCATCATCTTTTGTGAGCTTCACTTTCGTAGACACGGGAGTTTTCATGGGGTTTGAGTCTTCTAGGCCAAATTTCTTAAGCATTTCCTTAATCTACTTAGATTGGTTAAAGAATATTCCATCTTCTAATTGTTCTATCTGTAATCCTAGGAAAAAGTTTAGTTCACCCATCATACTCATTTCGAACTCATCATGCATGATTTTGACAAATTCCTCACACATTTCTTGACAAGTCAATCCAAATATAATGTCGTCAACATATATTTGAACAATGATGAGATTTGGGTCTTTCTTTTTAGTGAAAAGAGTGTTATCTACCATTCCCATTGAATAATTATATTTAATAAGAAAAGCTTTTAATCAATCATACAAAGCCTTTGGAGCTTATTTGAGTCCATATAAAGCTTTCTTTAGTTTATAAACATAATCAGGTTTTGCGAAGTCAATGAATCCTGGAGGTTGTGCTACATAAACCTCCTCATTGATAAAACCTTTGAGGAATTAACTTTTCTTGTCCATTTTGAATAACTTAAAGTATAGGGCGCATGCATAGGCAAGTAATATTCTAATAGATTCTATTCTAGCTACGGGGGCATAAGTTTCGTCATAATCAATTCCTTCTTGTTGATTATAACCTTGGCAACTAACCTAGATTTGTTCCTAGTTACTATTCTATTTTCATCTAACTTATTCCTATATACCCACTTATTTCCTATGATGGTCATGTTCATTGGATTTGGGACTAATTCCCGAACATCATTAGCCTTAAATTGGTTTAATTCTTTTTGCATAGCTATAACTCAACTTTCATCCTTTAATGCTTCATTAATATTCTTAGGTTCTATTGCTGAGAGGAAACAAAAGAAGTTATTTTTATCTTGGGCTTATGACCTAAGGGTTCTTTGATTAAGACTTCCTATTATGTTAACTAGTGGATGTGATTTAGATTCCTTAATATTTACGAATTCGTTATTTCCTATGTCTATGATTTTATTATCATTTCCTAGGGGTTTTGTTTTACTAACCTCAATAGCTTCATCTTCGACTAAGTCATCATCTTCTGAAGGTAATGTTTTAGGAGGTGGTGGTGTTTCATTAAATGTTACATTTAATGATTCTTCTACTTTCATAGTGTGTTTATTAAGTATTATACATGCTTTACTATTTTGCGAGTAACCTAAAAATATTCCTTCGTATGATTTTGGGTCAAACTTAGTAATGTAATCCCTAGTGTTTAAAATATAACATTTACTTCCAAATACCCTAAAGTAGCTTAAGTTAGGTTTTCTACCTCTTAGCAACTGATAAGGAGTTTTTCCTTAAATTCTCCTAATTGATACTCTATTTATTATATATGTTGATGTATCTATAGCGTGACACCAAAATTTTTGTGGGATGGATTGTTCATTCAACATTGTTCCACTCATTCCTTGTAGTGACCTATTCTTTCTTTCTACTACGCCATTTGATTGAGGAGTACGATGAGCGAATAAATTATGAGATATTCCATTAAAATCACAATATTTTCCGAATTGTACTTCGTTATCAAATTCCTTACCATGGTCCGTCCTAATAGATACTATTGTGCATCCTAATTTATTTTGAATCATTTTACTAAATATTTCAAATTTTTCAAAGGCTTGGGTTTCGTCACTTAAAAACCTAGTCCACATATATCGTGAATAGTCGTCTACTATTACTAAGGTATAATGGTTTCCTCCATAGTTCCGCACAGAGGATGGACCAAATGGATCCATGTGTAATAATTCTAGGCACCTAGTAGTGGATACTATATTCTTAGCTTTGTGACTAGAATGAGATTGTTTTCCAATTTTACAAGCATCACAAAAGTGTTTGTCATATCTTAGGTTAGACACGTTTCTAACTAGTTCTTTAGAGGCTAAAGATTGTATTTGTTGCATGTTTGCATGTCCTAATCTCCTATGCCACAAAGTGGAGTTTTCGTCTAGGGTTGCTAGGCATATCCTATCTTCCGGTTTGTTTCCTAGTTTCATAACATATATGCCTCCTTTCCTAATTCCTTTACCTATGACCTTTCCATGCAAGTCACTACCGAAAATAACATTACCTCCATTGTATGCCTTATATGTAGAAAATAGCTTGTGGTTCCCCATCATGTGCCTCAAACATCCGCTATCCTTGATCCATTCGTCAGGCTCCAAGTCTATTCCTAAACATATTTCATCGGTCTCTTTGGCTACAAAATATTTTTCGTCTCTTGGTTTTTCCACTTCTTCTTTGTCACTATCACTCCATGTTCCACTAACGAAGGCGCCTTGATTTTCATAACCCGGTGGCTTTAGACATTCACCAATGAGATGATTTGGACTTCCACATCTAAAACACTTTCTTTTCCAGTAGTTATCTCTTCTATTTCTTTGGAACGACTTTCTTTCATCTCGTGGTAATCTAGTGAATCTTCCTCGTCTTTTGAAGAATTTCTTGAATTCTCTTACGACCATTGCATATTCTTCGTCTTCACTCTCGTCACGTGAATCCTCATCGTCACTAAGTTCCTTTTTGGCTTTTATAGCGATGGATTTAGTTTGTTCTTTCTTGACTTTGCCCATTTCCGAATCACTTCTTATAATTTCTTCATGGACCTTTAAATTGCCAATAAGTTCGTCACGTGACAACGTCATCAAATTCTTCGATTCTTCAATTGCCATGACCTTAGCTCGTCATTTTTGATGCAATGCCCTAAGAAATTTCCTAACACAATTCTTACTAGAAAATGTCTCATCAAGTGCTTTTAAACTTGTGATAATAGTGTTAAATTCAGCAAACAGATTATCTATTGATTCCTCTTCTGGAACTTTAAATTTTTCATATTATTGTACAAGAAGATCTATTTTATTGTCTTTGACTTGGCTATTACCTTGGTGAGTAATAAGCAGTGACTCCCAAATTTCTTTGGCTGTTTTACACATAAAAATTCTTTCATATTCTTTGTGCGGTAACAGAATATAAATTACCATTTTAGCTTCATTCTTTTTTGCTAGTTTCTTTTTCAAATCATCATTTTGTTTTTCAAAAGGTACAATTTCATCCATTTTAGTTTTCGGATTTTGTTGAGTGGGAGGAAAATCACCAAAGGTAATAACATGCCAAAGATCAAGATCTTTAGATTTCACATAAGTTTCGAATCTATTTTTCCAATATAAAAATCCATCACATTCAAATAGTGGTGGTCTTTTCATAGATTGCCCTTCTAAATATTTTTCAGATTCCATAGATCGTTGCAAGTTTTAAAATACAATATATTTTAAAAATCTCGCTAGATGTGGCTCTTGATACCAATTGTGGAAAACTAGAAGGGGGGTTGAATAGTTTTACGTCTTTTTAATTTGTTATGAAATATTTTGTTTACTTTCAAAAATTGTAGATTCGATATTATGTGAATTCAAGTCTTGCACAATATAAACACCAACAATATATTTTAAAAATCTCGCTAGACGTGGCTCTTGATACCAATTGTAGATTCGATATAATGTAAGAAATGAAATAAGTAAGAGATGGAAAGATAGAACCTAGAGACAAGAGAATTATAGTGGTTCGGCTACAAAGACACCTTCCTTACCCTACTCCACTCCCCGAGCACCTAACTCGAGAGTTTTCTTCACTATGTGAACAAGCTCCCTTATGGCGTAGAAAACCTTACACACCACAACTTCGTCACACCTTAGTCACACCTTCTACATAACTTCTTCACACCTAGTCACAACTTGATTACAACACTACTTCTTCACACCTATCTATCTTCACAACAATCTACTTCACTACTATCATCCTCACAACTATCTACTTCCCAACAATCTACTTCACAACTATCTACTCCAAAATCTTTCTATCTACACACCTTGCTAATCTATATTCTACAAAATATTCACAACAATTTACACAAAACTATATGTAATAAATGTTGCTCTAACAACTTGGATGTGGAGGTTACAACAAGTTGTAATACTTCTTGTCTTGGTGGATAGAAGTATTCTTCTCTTGCACTTAAAAGGATGTGACTTGGATCACTTAGAAAAAAGGATTGATGTATTTATGATCAAAGGATAATAAGAAATGAAAGGGGGGATTTAGATCAGAAATTTTTGGGGTGCAAAAGGTGAGAAAAATATATGAAATGAACAAGTATTTATAGGCAAGAAAAATACTATTCTGGAGCGTGTCGGTCCCCTTAATTAGGGACCGGTCCCCTTAATTAATAAGTGGGCCGCCTAAGGAATTAAGGGGGCCGCCCCCTCTAGAATGTTGGATTTGTTTGTCCTTTTGTGGGGAAGGTTTTTCTAGATTATATTTGCCATTTTTAGTTAAAAATTTGAATTCATATATTTATAATGATTTAAACATATTCTTTTCATTCCAAAAATGATTTTGTAAAAGATATAAAATGTTTGTGACATTTTATAAAAAGTTTAGTCATTGAGAAAATTTTCCTTTGATCATAGAATGCAATAAACACTTTGTTTATTCATACCTTAAGTGATTTGGATGCAAAGTGAGATATTTATCGCTAAATACTTGTTTACGTCATAATTTTTGGTTCAATGAGTTTACGTTTTGTAATTATCAAAACATAGAGATTTCGTTAAATATTAACATTATTTTTAGGCATTATTTATGTCAACAGCGTGGAAATCAAGATTGGGAAAGATGTGCTAGTTATTACTGGGTTGAGGATGAGGGAGCGCACCGCTTTCGGCTCAATCAATGACAAAAAATTGGAGCTGACGATGAGTCTAACTTGAAGACTCTGGAATAAAAAAAAGTTCTCACTGGGAGACAACCCGGATTTATCTTTTACTGTTTCTGTTATCGAGTCTATCAGACCTGCACATTGATGCGGTGCATCTCTTTCAATAGGATGCGGCGTATCAACTGTACAGGTCATCACATCTAATTTTCTGACTCGTATTTATTCCAGGCTCGATGCGGCACATCCCTTTACATGGATGCGGCGTATCGACTGACCTGATGAAATTTTCAGATTTTTAATTTTTAGGTTTTATTTTTCGCTAACCACTAATGAAAATGCACTAACTGTGATTTTCTTAACACATGTGTTTACCAAGAATGGTGGTATACATATGTTCTGTATATTCTGTGGAGACGTCATTCATGGAGGCTTGAACGCCTTTTACTCACAGAAAATAAAAAGTTGTTCATAAACGCATAATGGAGGATCATACCGCGCAAATCTTAGGGGAGTTTTCCATTTTAATTCTTTACATTTCCTGTTTTAAATTTCAATTTCAAACAACCAGGACTTGTTTAACTTAAGTTGGGGGGGGGGGGGTGGGGTGGAGAATATGAATGCTACTTGTCCTTATTTTTAAAAAATATGCGTTAATCTGTGCTTAATATGCTAATTTTAAAATTTTTCAAGCATGTTTTTGTTAAATCTAAATTGCATTGCAGCACACATAACCTTTATTTTCAAAAATTGTGAGAGTGAGCATATCCGTTTCCCAATATTTACCCAGATTCTACAAATATATGAGTGTGTCGGTGACTTGTAAACTTTAGAACTTGGCCTGTATACTACTCGAGACCACAGTAATGAGTATTATTGATATAATTGGAGTAACTTGTCTAAGTTGGTAAATTGGTTTCACAAATGTTTAAAAAAATGTTTTGTTACACCTTAAACTTTAGCTTACCCTATAGATTTAAGTTCGGCGTTAGTTACTTTTGGTAAAAATGTGTTTCCCCATGTTTCCTGTGTTCGGGGTGCCTATTTCACTATCTTTGATTAGGTCGGGAAATTGCACAATGCAATGGAGTGAAAGTAGAGATTGTATATTTTTAATTTTCGTGTCTTTGCAACTTTCACTATTACCTTTATGTCTGAAGTTAAAAAAATCAAAAAAAATGAGAAAAGAAAAAGAAATAAGAAGTTGGAAGTTTGAAATACCAATGATGTGAAGTTATGTACTAGTAGAGATATCACTACTCATGTTAAATTATATTGATGGATTGAATGGGAGTTGGCCGTTATGACAAAGCCAACTAAGGTTTATTCTTTGATTAAGATATTTTGTGTCTGATCCATGTCTACCTTCTAAAGCATGAGTTTCCGTGTTAAAGCGTGAGTTAGTCTATGATTTGTGTCTTATTCATGGGATGGTTGGGAAAGTGATTAACCACATTCGGACTTAATCCACTTGTTTAGTTTAAATGTTTTTTTTAAACCGATTTTTATTCCCCTATTGTATCCATACCCATTATCAAATTATTGTATCCGTTGTTAGCTTTCAAGCATTCGAGTATGATAATGGCCTAGTAAGAATGTCAAATGTGTCAATAAGGTACTGACCATCCGAGTTTTAGACTAATTGAATAACGTGCCAGTGATTTGGTGTGTGACTTGGTGACCATCCAAGTTTAAGATTAATCAAATGATGTACCAGATATCTGGTGTGCAACTTGGTGACCATCCGTTATGAAAACAATGCGGCAACGATCTAAGAAATACATTGGTGACCATCCATTGTTTGAAAGATCAACGACTCGCACCAACGATCCGAGAAACACATTAGTGACCATCCTTTGTTTGAGGAATCGAGGACTCGCACCAGCGAACTACTAAGTTTGTGTAGGAGATGTTTAAACAAAGCCAGGTATCACCCAAAACCTTTCCATGACCTATTTACCGCTTTAGACTTGTTACTCCTAGGCTTTAGTGGTGGCGATGTGTATCCCAGCCAAGCTTATGATAGAATATTCGTCACGACCGAGCAATTGAGCGAATTAGATTAGTTGTGAGATTGAGAGATTTTTTTTTCTATTTCGTTAAGTGTTTAGTTGTGCAATTATGATGAAAATGAATAAGTGCTTAACTATAAAAATAAATCCTACTTAAGATGCATTTTCATAAGTTTGATTCTAGAATTTACTTGAGGACAAGTAAAGTTCGAGTGGGGGATATTTGATGATATCAAATAAGTACATATTATTGCCATCATTATCCTATGTATTTGACTTGTTTTATAATATTTTATATGAGAATTGATACTTAATCATTTTAAGAAACTTATGATTAAGAAATACTGCCCTCGGACGGAGATTAAGAAAATGAAGACGAGTTCTATAACTTGTCAGTAAAGGGGAACGATGTTAAAACTTATATTAGGATATTTCAAGAGTTGGCAACTTTGTGTCCTACAATGGTGCCGACTGTTGAAAAGACGATAGATGTTTTCAGCGGAGGTTTGCCCTGGAGTATCGAAGGGAATGTTACAGCCCCTAAACCTCAAATGTTAGAGGAGGCCAGTAATATAACATTGAGGTTAATGGACCAAGTAATAAAGCACAACCCTGTTCCAGCGCCCTAAAATAATAAACGAAAGTTCCACGGTGGGAGAGCTTTCGGTAACACTCGTAATACCACTAGTAATAACCGTACAAACCCCTATCCTCAACCAAGGCTAGAGAATTCAAGAGCTTATGCCACCACTCTAAATAAGAGAAGTGGTTATGCTTGGAATGCCCCTTTGTGTAAGAGATGCAACTGGCATCACACAGGGCCTTGTTCCATTAAATGTACAACATGTAACAAGGTGGGCCATCATCCAAAGGATTGCAAGAACAAAGGACCAGTTAATGGGGGTAATCCACAACCAGCAACAGTCATTTGTCATACTTGCGGAGAAAAAGGACACTATGCAAGTAGATGTCCAAAGAAAAATACTGATGGTGCCTAGGGAAGAGCATTTATATTGAGGGATAGGAATGATCCACAAGATCCGAGCGTAGTCACGGGTAAGTTTCTCTTAAACAATCACTTAGTTAGAATATTATTTGATTATGGAGCCGATAGGAGTTTCGTATCTACACCCTTAGCCTCTAGACTTAGGATTAAACCCATAGCTTTAGATAATTACTATGAGATAGAAATGGCTGACGGTAACTTAGTGTGTACTAACACGGTCATCAAGGGTTGTACCCTAACTTTACTTAACTACCCCTTCGAGATTGATCTCATACCCATTAGACTCGGTAGTTTTGACGTTGTTGTGGGAATGTATTAGTTGTCAAAGAATCAAGTAAAGATTCTTTGTGAGAGAAAATCATCCATGTACCTATCAACGGTGAGACTTTAACTATCCGAGGAGATCAAAGTAAAACTTGACTTAACTTCATTTCATGTATCAAAACTTGACTTAACTTCATTTCGTGGTTCAAGTAACAGAGACTAAGCCAGATGAAAACTGACTGGAGAAATCCCTGTAGTCAGGGAATACCCATAAGTTTTTCCTAAGGATTTACCTGGCTTACCTCCTGTTCGTCAGATAGAATTTCAAATCGATTTAATTCCCGAAGCAGCACCTATAGCCCAAGCACCCCATAGGTTAGCCCCTTCAGAGAAGAAGGAACTCTCTGAAGAACTCCAGGAATTAACCGATCAAGTTTTATACGCCCAAGTACATCACCCTAGGGAGCTCCTATCCTATTCCTAAAGAAGAAAGACGGATCTATGAGGATGTGTATCGATTATCGTGGATTGAACAAACTTACTATCAGAATTTGGTACCATTACCCAGGATTGATGACTTATTTGATCAACTTCAAGGTTCGAGTGTATATTCAAAGATCAACTTACGATCAGGTTATCATCAACTGAGAGTGAGGGAAGAAGATATCCCTAAGACCGCTTTCAGAACAAGATATGGGCACTATGAATTTCAAGTTATGCCATTTGGTTTGACAAACGCACCAGCTGTTTTCATTGATCTTGATGCGTAGTTTTGCAACCTTGCAAAAGGTTTTACCTCTCAAGGGATCTTGAGAAGCTTGCAATCCCGACTTGAATTGTTGGATGAACTAAGTAATATACACGACGCGTTTCACTTCTTAAATCTTAAGAAGTGTTTATCGGACGAATCGCTCGTCATTCCTATAAAGAGCTTTAGTTGGATGATAAGCTTAATTTCACTAAAGAAACAGTGGAAATTATGGGCCGAGAGGTCAAAAATCTAAAACACCACCAGATTCCTATCTACTCTCCTTAATTTCAGTAAAGAACCAGTGGAAATTAGGTACGTTGGGACTCCTAAAGCCGGCCAGAGTATACTTGGAAACGAAAGGATCAAATTCGTGCTAAATATCCCTATCTATTCTCACCCTCGCACACTAACTCTAGTTAAATCTCTGGACGAGATTTTCTTTTAGAATGGGGGATTGTAACAACCCACTAACTTCCCTTTAGGTTAGAAATGCCTTACTAACTTAACTTAGGCCTCACTAAGCACATTAGGATTAGAAATACCTTACTAACTTAACTTAGGCCCTCACTAAGCACAATCTAGGATTAAAAATGCCTATAGCATTTTCCCGAGCTAAATCTTTGCTTTATTATATCCTTATGACCTAACTAACCTCTTGACAAGCTCACATATCCACCTATGCCAACCACTACCGTGTTTACTTGATGTAAACATCCCGGTATGTCAAGTCAAGGTTAAAAACATATTTTCACTAAAAAAACTATCACTCTAATACACCATACTTTCTAGAAAACCCTAAATGCACCGTGTGTTCCCGGTTAACTTTAAAACCTTAATTGCTTATCTGAACTAACTTGAAAGTGTTTAGGAATTAGGTATGACTTACATTAGTTACTTTAGGATATATTAGGCCCCCAATATCATAGTGCAACTCCCTAGAACTTAGGTCCAAGTTATATAAGCACAAAACCCTAATTAGGTCATAACTTCCCGAAACTAGGTCTAAACTATCCCAAATCTTTACCATAAGTTGTCACCACTTAGTATATCCAACATAGGACATTATATTAGTTACTACACACTATTAGGACCCTGAATAAATTATTAAACCCTAGGCAAAACCTTAAACTCTCATAAAACAAAACTAGGTTAAATTTTGACCTAAACACCTAAACTAAGATACTTAAGTAACTTAAAACACCCAAGAAACCACCCTAGCACCTCCATAATAGTAAGCTAGCACCCTAGCACCTCTAACCACCCAATCAAGTAGGTGGATCACCTACTTGTCACCTCCTTCATCCAAACCGCTTCCCTCGGCTTCCCCTCACCAAAACCAGCTATCTCAGCCCCCTAGCTACTCCATAGCCTCTCTTTATCACCTCTTAGACCTGCCACAATACCTCATAGCCTTTTTTACTCTACCTCCCCCCTCCTCAACACCTAGCAGCATCATGCGTGCTCGCTACTCCTTACGCACCTATAAATACCCCTCCCCTCCCCTCCATTTCATTCCACGCCTCTTCTCCTCTTTACCTCACATACATTTTGTAGTATTAGACCCATATAAGTCAAGTAGCAAGGGCTTGGTAGTTTCTAGTTGTGGTTTTAGCCGAGAGAAGCCCTAGAAATGCTAGTTTGCTCTATTACATGCTATAATCTGAATTAGGTGACTTATTTGCACATATATTAGCTAAACATAAGCTTAGAAACTTATTTGCTATGTTAAAATATAATTTAAATGCATTTAGGATTAGTTTTGCAAAACTTTACATGCATACGGGTATATATCGTAAATTCCTGAAACTATAAAGTCTAGGGACTATTTTTCACATTTCCTAGAAGTTATTAGTGTAAGGACTCATTTTGCAAGGTTTTGAAACCTTAGGATAGAAATTAAAATTAATTACAAACTAAAAAGGACTAGTTATGCAAATATTATAAAGTTAAGGGTCAAAAGGGTAAATAATGAAAGTTAGTGTAGTTTAAGGACTATTTTTGTCATTTCTCTAAAATATGTAACTATAGGGATTAAATGTGCAAAGGTTAGAAAGTTATATGCTTAATTGTTATAAGTTTATAAGTATAGGGTAGAAAATGTAAATATATAAACTTAAATGGTAAAACAGACTATTTTCATATAAATATAAAACCTATTTAAGTTAGAAGCATAACACGATACTAGGGAGCTTTATGCGAGGAGTACTATGTGGATATTTCGTTTTGACAAGTTTGCTGGGTTTACGTATTAAAGTGTCCTGGCTCCTCAAACGATTATTTCATATACTTCTGAGTTATGATGGCCCGAACGATGATATGTTATAACTAAACCTTAATAACAACATAACTCAATAGTACGGAGCTTCGTGTAAGGAGTATTAACTTCTGAATTATGATGGCCCGAACGATATTATGTTGATAACATAATAGAATAGTAGGGAGCTTCATGTGAGGAGTCATATACTTCTGAATTACGATGGCCCGAACGGTGTCATGTTATATATAAAAACCTAAGGGTGCTTAGTCAAGAAATCCTAGACTAAGACTTGACATACACACACCTACACTACCCCCAGGATACGTGAGTGAGTTGTCTAAACCCCTACTTTACTTACCTTAGGACCCAGGTGAGTTTTCATAGCCTCACTTTTAAATATTTTACAAACCTGTGAGGGGGATACATGCTTTAAACCGAATACAAATCTTTTTCATTGGTTATTGCATGAGTAAACTAACTGCCACCACTACATAATTAAAATTCATAAATCTAATCGTTTGGGATTAACATCTCTCTGGCTGGTACCAATAAGTACTATAGTTGAACCCACTGAAGGACAAACTTTGGCAAGTTATCCTTCTCGTCCCCTCATGCTTTGGTCTGTAGACCCCATGACCCGGACTGTTAACGTGTGGTTCATGAGCTTAGTGCAATATACCTTCTATCACTAAAACCTTTCCATGCTTAGGATTTAAGCTGAACCCTGTGGAACTTGTATTGATACCCTATCTAATTAAACCTATGACTCTCACTCAACATTCGCTTTGACTTTTAAGCATGTTATCTTAGGTAATTAGGTACTATAGGAACCCTGGCACGGAGAAGTACTAGACATGAAGACGTACAGAATAGTTATCATTCATCAGTTTTGTGTCATAAAACGTATCTTAGGGACCTCTCTTTTGGTAAAAGTACATCTTTTACTGTAAAAACTATGATAAATAAATGAATGATAACACCTTTTTCAAAAATGTCTCTTTTTGAGTCGTTTTCTGTTATCTTGTCTTTGATTCCATGAGTAATACCCCAAACACTTAATCCACTACGATCAGTAAAAAATGGGGGTGTTACTGACCACGTGGGTCTACCTCTCGGCCGAGAACCAAACGGGCTCCAAAATCAAACCCAATCCAAACAGAACTTGTTGGATCGATATATACTCTGACCAAACTACTTTGTAGCTTGTAAGGGTTTAACAATCTTGAATGACTTCAAAACTATTAATAATGAAAAACTGATGTAACCTTGTTAAGTATGCATAATCTACTAAAACAAAGCTAAGAAGAATAACTTTCAATGATTATATTAAACCAAACTTTGAACATGCTTTCTATACAAATTCACTAACAACCCTAATAACTCTTTAATCATATTCTAAAGTATTGGTACTAATAAGCATACGTCTAATACCATCCTAAGGCTCCTTTTATAGGCATAAGGAAAACCTTAAGTCGGTTTACAATACTTGAACAACAAGTAAACTAATTCTAGAATATTCTAATAACTTTGCATTACAATCCTTTCACGATATTGCATAACAGTCCCTTATCATAGAAGTACTTTAGCTTTCTTCATGCACAAGCAGTACTTTGACTTTTCAACATAAGCAGTACTTTGACACAAGCAGTACATTGCTCTTCAGAAGTACTTTTGATCTTCATATCCCAACAATCCTCGCCTAACTTGAATTCTACTTGCTTGATTTCAATTTCCTTTGTAATTCTTTAACTCTAACATCTTTATCTTCAAGGAAAGATTGAATCTTTATCTTCTTTCTGACATGTGTATCAAAGTACTTTTCATCAGCAACATATAATATCTTCACAGCAACTATTCTTTTCAGCAACTCAGCAACATATGGCAAATGTACATTAAATCATAAAGTTTCATACTATTTTCATCACTTCCAGGTGTGTAAACTCCTGTGAAAGGTGAATCATTTAAAATTAATGGATTTAGATGTCTCTTTAACAAAGCCATTAACTCTGGACTAGCCAATGTTTAGGTTTAGATTAAAAACCATGGTACATTGATAACCATATAATTTTTAGCAAATCATCAGCTATCAACGGATTTATTTAGTCTTTACCAAGAGCCGTTTGCTTTTGGACTAGTTAGTTCTTTTAGTACAATCACAACCATGGTGAACTAATTCCCATATAAATGGTTTTTCCACAGCCTTTACCACAAGCCATTTTCTTGTGGGCTAGACAACTCTTCACTATTATAGATATGGTGAGTTGAAAACCATACAATTTTTAGTAAATTGTCAACTAAAAACGGATTTGATAATCACATCAAAGCCGTAGGCTCATGATGAGTCAAACTCTTTCTTGTCTGTTAAACATGGTGAGTTGATTACCATTCGTTGTGCAGTACAAGTACTAAAACCACGTGTTTCTCTCAAAACATTTTGTTGCCGTCATCTTATGCTTTAAAATTTCTTTTTCTTTTTATTTTGAACTTAATCAAAAGACTTTACTGATTTTATGCAGCAAGTAGTACTTTGCTAAAGTACTGTTTATCTAAAAGTACTTTGAATAAAGTACTTATTATTCAAAAAGATTTATATAATAAAAACCATACCAGTAATCATGAAATATCATCATCTTCCGAAGTAGTCCACTTGTAAAATAGCTCAATCACCATCAATGCTACTTCATTCTCTTGTTCAACCTCCATACCATGATCTAGCGTCCTTATCATAAGATCTCTTGTAAGAGGATACCTCCTCTCTGCTAGCATGTGAATCATGGTCCCATCTTCTAATTCAAGTGAACTTGATGACTCAAAGAATCTCCATCTTGTAATTTCCCAATTCTCTTGAGCATTGCACGGAGCATCATTACTTGTTTCATTTGTCTCCTAGATGGTTATTAGATCTCCCAATAAGATTAATCCCACTCCTGTTGGCTCAGTATTCTCAAAGTAGGCTTGCACTAGTAGATAAAAATGATATAGATCTTCTATGTCTATCATATGCAGTATGTCCCATAACAAATTGAATACTCTAAAACTTTCATCTTCTCTATGAAATATGAGATAATCTCCTTCTGCTGATTCTACAACAGAGAATGTAGAAATCTTAGACTTTTTTCTCAGCATCTTCTGTTTTCTTTGGATTCTCAAAATCCTCAACTCTTAAGTAATTTCTCAACTCATCAACATTATCAGTTCTCAAAAACTTGAGCTTCTTTAATAATTCATCATCAAGAGTTGTTCTCTTCCTCTTTGTCTTTCTTTTGGTAGCTTGTTCTTTCATTACTTCCTCCAGCTTCTTTTCGTTTTCCGAATCCATAGGAACAAAACTATCAAGCTCTCTTTTAATAGACTCTTGAATAGTATCATATAGTTCTTTCACCTATGGATATCTTAACCTTTGTAAACCTTTATATCTTCTGCCTTTCAGAAAACTTATCATAGAATTTCTTTCTTAAGCAATAGATGGTGGCCTTCTTGTTTAAACAATTGGCTTCTGTAATTCTCTCTCATATTCAGCAACCAAATCAGCTTGATGCTTTCTAGCAACTTCCTCATTTTTGGCTATCTCAAAAGCTCTTAACTGTGCTAAAGTGAATTTCTTCTTCTTCTTGGATACTTTCATGATCCCTTTTCCTTTATCCTTAGGATCCAATTCTTCAGTAGATTCAGAAGAATATTGTGACACTTGAGCCTGTTCAACACCAGGAATAGTAATACCTCTTGGTGTTAAAATATTTAGCATAATCTGAGCAATAGTCTCGTCCTCACTAGCAGTATTTTCTTCTTGCTGAATTGGGTTAGAAGGACCAGCTTCTTCATCCAAAATTCTTGTTGAAGGACCAGGTTGTTCATCAAAATCCAAAGTGACAGTACCTTGATCCAAAGTACTTTCAACATCAATACTTTGAGCACCAATAATGTTATCACCAGTAATTTGAATATCGCAACTCTTAACTTGCTCAACAACAATCTCTTCTTCGAAAACTTGCTCAGCTTCATCAAATTTTCTTTCAGCAATATCATGATGAGCTTCTTCATAATCCATAGTATGGTCCTCTTCATTTGAATCTTGAGGTACAGCATCATCTTCATTCAGATTATCATTCAGATTCGTCCCCAATGTGATTGAAGATGACTTCTTCTTTCTCTTCTTAGATTTCTGACCAATTTTCCTTTGTTGCTTCACCCATAACCTGTCATGCTTAACTAGTGGCCGAACGAATCTTTTCAATCTTCTGAACTTATCTTGCAGCTTTTTGATCTGATCAGCTTGAGTGTTAACGACCTTCTTCAACCTTCTAAACTCCCTAGTATGAGCATAAATATCCATCTCTCCCTCATCTCCACCAGATGTTTGAGATCCATCTGTGGAAGTATAATCATTGGGAGTAGGTGGTAGATTGACATCTTGCTCTGAGTTAGAATGAGGAGTACCTTGCAGACAAGCAGTATGTTGAGAAGTACTGTCCCTTGAAACGGAATCTTGCAAAGAAACAGACCTTTCCTTTGAAATAGGAACTAGCAAAGAGGTAGTCCTATCACTTGAAGCAATAGGTTGAGGTGAGGCATGAGATGGTGTTAGAGAGTGAGCTGAATCAGAATGCTCAGATTCACTAGATGCATTAGCTTGATCTCTAACAGCTTGTGCCATTTCCAATATATGAGCAGTCAAAGGTGTATTTCTCCCTGAAAATTTAACACTCTTGATAGCCATAAAAGTAAACACCTTTGCAGGAAGTGCAATAGAGGGTAAAAAAATTTTGAGGTTTAGGTAGATCCTCAAGCTGTTTGTTCAAGAATACTTGAATAGATCTAGGGTACATAAAGAATGGTGAACCATTATTGATATGAGTAAGCATACCATCTAGAATCATGTTGGAAAAGTTAAAAGGTCTATTGGTAGCTAATCCCACTAATGTTGAAGCTATGTATTGACTAAACTGATCCCAAGTAGTACTCTTAGGACTCAGGCAATGAAGTAAAACATGAACAAGGTACTTCCAATGAGGGCTAAACAAAGGTTTCTGAAAAGTAAGTTTAGTAAGAGCACCTTCATACCCTATATCCTTGACTGTATCCCAAAGTACTTGCCTATCAAAGAGAACAGTACCTTCTTCATCATTAAATAGTAAATCCTCTCTGATTATAGCCTCAGTGATATGAATTTGCCTTCCAGCAACCATAGCTTGAATAAAGGCTTCATTTTCTTCCAATCCAGATGTAGCTATAGCCCAGAATTCTTGAAGCCATGGTCCAATGATATCAGGATTGACCAAAAGAGCATAGTTAATTGAAGATCCAGTGAGGAAATCGATGATACCATGAAATTAACATTCAACTGTGTCTTGTCTAGGTTAGCGATCATGTTGTGCTTGTTGACAGTTGGACGATTAGCCATTGATTAATTTTTGTGGAAGAAAGATATGCGTCAGTGTTTGATTGGATGAAAATTTTAATATTTGGAAAGGGATAACAATGAGAGTAAAAGTATATGGAGGAGATAATCACAAAGATGGATAATATTCAGTATGATTAAAACGTTTTTCTTTATTACCAAAAGTGTTTTTCAAAAATATATAATATGTATATATAATTAAATAAACTTTGTATTAATTAATTAAATACCCCTTTGACCATGAGATTTATTAATCACTTGTTTATCCATACCTTAGGTGATTAAGTTGGATATAATGATATAAACTAGCTTAATACTTGTTTACGTAGTAATCTTACTTTTGATGATTTTACATTTTGTGATCGTCAAAACATAGAGATATCAAAAAATATAAATAAAGTTTTTATGCATTATTTATGTCAACAATCTCCCCCTTTTTGATGATTACAAAATCTAAACTCATTAATCGAAAATTAGTATATATACAAGTATTATTGTGAGTTTATATCACTTCTCCCCCTTTTTGTTAGCATCAAAAAGGTTATCCCGATTTTATTGAGCTCCCCCTTGAAGTATACTCCCCCTTGTTTTGACGTCAAAAAGAAATCGAGATATGGAATTCTTGCAAAAATATTCAGTGGACAAGCAACCTATTTATGTATATAGCATGCAAGAGTAGAAACAAAACATAACCATAATCATTGATCAAATTAAAAAGGTTACAAGTAGTGCAAATAAGAAAAGCCTTGAAGGCTTACAATCATAAATAAAATAAACCAAAGCTCTAACATGAAAGTCCTCTCTAGAGCTTGCCATCCAAAATGGTTTAAGAAAATTTGATTTGCAAAACACCAAGCATGTTTAATTGGGAGGAATGGATGGTGAACATGTAGATGGTGATGGTGGAGGAGTGTTTGTTGATGGTGGTGGCGGAGTTGTGATTGTTGTTGGTGGTTGATGCAACAAGTTTTCAATGTGTGAAAACATATATTGCATTCCATCTCTTAGTCCGAACACAATTGTTCGGTTGTGGATGCAACAAAGGAAAGTGTCTCCATGAGCTTCAAGTAAGCTCCATGGGACAGGGTTATAGGTTGGTGGGTTGATAGGGGATGATGAGAAGTGTGCATCAAGTGGTGTTAATGGTGATAATGAGAGGGTTAATGCAAGAGTTGTGTTTTCATTGGTAGGTTGTGATGGTTGAACTATTGGTGGAGGAGACAAGTGGGTGTTGATGTAGTCATTTATATATGAAGTGGATGGTATGGAAGAACTAGAGGTTCCATTTGTTGATGGTGTTTTGGAAGGTGCATTTGGTGCACTAGGAGATGAGCATTGAGGTGGTGGTGATGGGGTGGTGTTGTCTTCATTTGTGAGGTCAATGAATAGTTGTTTTGGTGGAATAATGAAAAGTTTTTGTTTCTTGGCATTGTTTGAGTAGGTGGTTCTTGGTGATGACATGATAAAAGGATGAGGTTTGATGAATGTTGAGGATGATGGAATGTGAAGGAATGTGAATTAAACATGCATGGGGATTATATAGTATGAAAACATGTTTAGAAGTAGAATTAATTTGAATTTGTATTGTTAGATTCCAAAATCAGTTTAGTTTTTAAGGGAAACGGTAGCTGGGACTAGCAAAAGGGATCACAAGGAGCAAAAGAAAATAGTATAAAAACTGTTCCAGATGGCCGGTCCCCTTAAATGGAGGCTGGTCCCCTTAAAATTAAGGGGGCCGCCCATCTGACAACCCATAAATCAAATTTTTTCAAAAATTTTTGGAAAAATGTTATATTCTGTTTTGTTTTTCAGCAAGCTCTATTTGGACATTTCGCATTTGTTTTTGTCTATTAGAAAGCATACATGTCATATATATATATATATATATATATATATATATATATATATATATATATATATATATATATATATATATATATATATATATATATATATATATATACATAAACTAATCATGCAAGCATATACATAGATTAAGTAATAAAGCATGCATTCATAAGCATATATTAAACATAAATAAGCAAGTTAACATCCTAATCAAATATCCAAACAATTATTCCAAGAAATTCACAAGTACTTCCGAATATACTTCGGACAAATAGCACACAAGACATAAAAATAAATATTGTTTAACAAACATAATCTAAGCACATCATCTCTTTTTCTTCCCGAAGATACCCTTCAACGTCTTCCCGATGGATTTAAAGCCTCCTTTAACTTCTTCATGCAAACTCTTTTGTCGTCTAAGCATCTCGGTTGTTCGCTCATGAAGTACTTCGTCGGTTTGATCGTTAGGAGATGGGGTTGAATACTCGGGAGAGTCAAGATCCTCTAAATTATCAATGAACTCAGAAAACGAAGGGGTACTAGCCTCATGGATGCTTTCCTCCTCATCGTCATCGTCTTGTCTAGATGATGATCCGTGAAAGCGATGACGACGAGATTTTCCCTTGTCACTTCGAGTTCGTCGAGTTTGTTTTAGAGCGAGAGGACGTAGGTGGGATAGATGGACTCATAGATACTATTGTCAAGATCGGTGTAGTACTCGATAACATGACGATAGAGACGAGTGAGAAATATTCCATATGGAAGATTGGCTTTGGGAGTTTTTCTAGCACACTCAATCCGTTTGATAAAGAAGTAGGCCAAATTGTACGGCTTTTCGACAGCGATACAATACAACATGTGAGCAAGGCACGCCGGGAGATGGTCCCGGTGACCTCCAGTACCGAACGCATTCTAACAAATGAGTTCTTCCCAAAGCTTCATGTGGGGGCCTAATTCCTTGAGGAGAAGTTGGTATGAAGAGATTTGGATGTTTTTAGATTTTATTTTTCGGGTTGTAGTGGCACGCTCCACACCAAGGATTTGACGAATTTCGTCGAGATGAGGGATGTCGGAGAGATAAGGACCAAAGGTTGGTCGACAACGAAGTAGAGATTCGAGGTCCCAGTCGTTTGTGAAAACGGCTTGACCTCTAAAAGGAATTTGGAGGATTTGACCAAATTGTTCGAGAGTTAAGGTGATAAATTCATTTTGGATCATGAAGGAGATGGTGATGGCACCAAGATCGTTGGTTTGAATGGTGATTTGGCTATAGAAATCGATTATGAAATGAGGAACGATTGGTTCATTGATTTCATAAAGGCAATTGAGGTTGATGCTTGAAAAGAAGCGATTAATGTAGTCGGATTGAGCAAAGGCTAGATCTACTACACGTCCCTTATGAACGTTTCTATCTTCAATTTCACGATATATACGTCCAATAGAAGGAGATGTAGTAGGGAGTTGGCAAACTTTGGGAATGTAGTTTTTAGTGTGGGAAAGATCTTCGGTAGTCGCTTTTGGCATTTTCACCTAAACACAACAAAAATACAAAAGACCAAAATAAATATAAAGAAGAATAAAAGTGTATATATTGTTAAGATTTATGTTGGAATGTAAACATACTTCAACGATTAACCTAGGAAGTAGTTTACCATGTTTCTTAATATTATTTTTAACTCGTTCTAGATATATTTTACGATGTTTAGCAAGTAGTTATGGACAAATCCAAACGCCCTTTTAAACATCTTAATATATCATGAAATTTACTAGATTTACTTTAGGTTGTAAAACTAACCATGTCTTACGAGTTTCTTATGCATGTGATTAGTTTTCGAAAAAGATGGTTTATATTTTGACACAAAAATGTCATTTTTCGTACTAAACCAAACACTTCCTTAACTAGCCACTTACACTACTAGTATGTCAATATATATATGAATTATATATCTTGACAAGTCCGATTTGCAAGTTTTAGGTATATAATCTTAACAACGTTTTATAAAAATTATAATGACTTAATTTCGACATTATTTGGACATAATCCAAACACCCTCTGATCGTGAACAAAAATATTTTTACTTGGTCGAAAAATATAGTTTCATGTTTTACAAGTTATAAAAGTATAATGTGATTAGTTTTAACAAGTTTTCAAAGCATTATTCAACAATGTGTTTACCAAAAATTTTGAAAAGGAGTGTATGAAATTTTTTTCAAAATTTTTTGACAAGAGGGTTTATAATTACTAGTTTCTAGTGTTAATTAATCATCCTACTCCTAAGGGAAGCATTTAGTTATTGAGATTTTAGACCAATTCGAATGAAATTATGAATTTGAAAAAATTAATAAAACATGGATAATCTTGAGTTTGACCAATTTAGATGGAATTAGATGAAATGTGTTATGAAAAACTTACAATACGTAATGGTGATTGTGTTAGATGAATTTGCCATTTGCGAATTAACCCGAATTATGTGATTTGGAAGTGGTTTTAGGTGTTTTTGGGGTTTGGTTTTCGTCACAGCAGCAGAAAATGGAAGATGTGCTTGAAATGTGGAGTGTTTGGCAAAAGAAACAAGAGGAAAAACGGGTTGGAGCAATCAGATGGCCGGCCCCCTTAAAGATTAAGGGGGCCGCCCTTCATTTGGCTGTCGGTCCCCTTAAACATTAAAGGGGCCGCCCTCCAAATTTTGATTTTTCGTGGTTTTGGTTTCTGGAAAGAACAAGAACATATTTATATATACATTAGATTTATATTTAATCAAAAATACGTTGGAGAGTATTCGCACGAAAGGAATTACTTGACACTTTTACTTGACATTTCGTCAATTATAATTTCTTGATCATTTCGGATGAAATTTATCAAGTTGTCAAGTGGACGAGAGAGTTGTGGAAGGTCTATAAGTATATATATATATATATATATATATATATATATATATATATATATATATATATATATATATATATATATATATATATATATATATACATAGTATGGGCTTATAAGACGAGAATATAGGAGGGAGACGTATGCAACGGAAGCCGCGAGTTTGTTTCATCCATAGATTTTTCGACTCATCTCTCTTCATCAGCATGAGTGTTGTTGAACATTAAAGTTCAATAAGGCAAATGGGGGAAAGAAAGGGTTCATAAACGAACAATTTCTAGTTCTAGAAAATCAACAAATGAATTTTCTAGGTTATATGATCCTAGATGTAACTAAGTGTGTGTATATATATATATATATATATATATATATATATATATATATATGTATATATGTATGTGTGTGTGTGTGTGTGTGTGTGTGTGTCTAGATATAAAAACTAGAGGAAACAATGAGCCAAACAAAATCACATAACAACTAGATACTAAACTAAGCATGCATTTCTTGACAAGAAAATAAAAGGAAATGTGTACCTTTCGTCTTCGATGCGTTTATCTTCAAAGTCTTCAACGAATAGTCCGAACAGGAAGTGACATCAAAAGTTTCCATGTTTGAATGACGAATATTTTTACGTTGGTCCCCATTGTCTCATTTGACCAGAGTTATTTGATCCGAACATGTTTTGTATTTGACTTGGGTGCATATATGGTGGAAACATTCCCCACTGATTGAAGTTCCACATTTGTTGATTATTATTAAAGTTTCGTCTATTTTGGTTTGCTCTTGGTTGAGGTGTTTTAGGTCTAGGGTAAGAATTATTTGGTTTCCTATGTGGTGGAGTTTTAGATCTTGTTTTAGGTTTAGACGATCCTACTTCGGTTTTTAAAGATGGTTTATAAAACGGTTTTATTTCATCATTACTAGAGAGAGGTATTTTCTTATCATTTATGAGTATATACTTAGGATTAGATTTTGAAGGTTTTAGTTCCTTGAGTTCACTTTCAAATTTAACATTTCTAATTTCACTTGTTGAAGCTTCGGTTGAGTTAAATCCTAAACCGGTTTTATCTTCGGATACTCTTTGTTATAATTTTACTAAGTGAGTTACTACTATTTTCAAATTTATCAAGTTTACAAATTTCTTCCTTAAGTTTGTTGTTTTCACTTTTAAGCTCTTGGCATGATTTACATTCTTCAAAAATTTCTTTACCTTTTTCAAGTTGATGTATTTTAATTTTTAGTTCTAGTACTTCATTTTCTAGTTGGTTGTTTATGTATTTTAGTGATTTGTTTTTAGCCATTACTTGTTGTCCTAGTTTGCATTATCTATTGTATTCACTATCTAAATCTTTTTCATCTAATGATAAATTTTCATCACTAAAGTATTCGGTTTCGGAACGTACCTCACTTGATGTCAGCCATGAGACACTTTTCTTCCTTTGTTGTTTCTTTCTCATCTACATCGCTATCACTCCGAGCTCCTCCAACAAATGCTCTTTGATTTTGATCTCTTGTCATCATTGGACATTTTCCAATGAGGTGATTCGGATCACCACACTTGAAACACTTTCTCTCATTCTTGCTATACTTGTCATCATTATTCTTTTGAGGTGCTCTCCTTTCGTCGTGTGGTGGTCTAACGAATCTTCCTCGCCTTTTGAAGAATTTCTTCAAATCTCTTACAGCCATGGCATATTCTTCGTCATCGCTATCGGAAGATGAGCTATCTTCGTTGTTGGATTCTTTTCTAGCTTTCAAGGAGATTGACTTGCTTTGCTCTCGTTTTCCTTTAATCATTTCGGAGTCCTTCTTTATAATTGCTTCGTAGACTTTCAAATTTCCAATTAATTCATCAAGTTGTAACGTTGACAAATTCTTTGATTCTTCAATAGCCGTCACTTTAGCTCGCCATTTTGGGTGAAGAGCCCTAAGAAACTTCCTAACAAAATTCTTACTAGAAGAATTCTCATCAAGTGCTTTTAAACTTGTGATGATAGTGTTAAATCTAGCAAAAGCATTATCAATTGATTCCTCTTCCGGAATCGTGAATTGCTCATATTGTTGAACAAGTAGATCTATTTTATTATCTTTGACTTGATTATTACCTTGGTAAGTTATTAATAAAGAGTTCCAAATTTCTTTTGCGGTTTCACACATAAAGATCCTTTCGTACTCTTTACGTGGTAGCGCATTATAAATAACCATTTTTGCTTCATTATTTTTAGCAAGTTTTCTTTTTAAATCATCATTTTGTTTTTCAAACGGTACGATTTCATCTTTCTTTGTTTTGGGGTTATTTTAAATAGGTAAAAAATCACCATTGGTAATAATATGCCAAAGATCTTGATCTTTTGATTTCACATAAGTTTCGAATCGATTTTTCCAATATAAAAATCCATCACTTTCAAATAGTGGTGGTCTTTGCATAGATTGCCCTTCTAAATATTTTTCAGATTCCATAGATCGTTACAAGTTTTAAAATACAGTATATTTTAAAGATCTTGTAAGACGTGGCTCCTGATGCCAATTGTGGAAAACTAGAAAGGGGGGTTTAATAGTTTTACGTTCTTTTAAAATTTATAAAAACAAGTTTGTTTTAAAAACTTCGATTCTAGTTTATGTGATCTCAATACTTTCACTATATGAACAATTATATAGTAACTAACTAACTAAGCTAATATAATATAGGTAAATAAGTAAGTAATGAAAAGAGTTGGAGAGATCAAACCACAACACAAGGATTTATAGTGGTTCGGCTACAAGGTCACCTTCCTTGTTCCTACTCTACTCCCCGAGTCACCTACTCGAGAGTTTTCTTCACTATGTCAACAAACTCCCTTATGGCGGAGAAAACCTTACACACCAATTTACACACCACAACTACGTCACAACTTCTACACAACTTCTTCACACATGTCTACTTCACACCTATCTTCTTCACATCAATCTACTTCACACCTATCTTCTTCACAACTACACTACTTCACTACTAATCAACTTCTACTTCCTACACAACTTCTATTTGTTTTAAACTACTTATTACAAACACAACACAACTTAACAAATAATATATACACTATGCACAACTACTTTTCAATACTTCTTGAACTTAGTTGTAGAAGGAGTGTTCTTCTTTTGCACTTTGGATGAGGATGGATGAGAAGGGATTGAATCACTTGAAACAAGGATTAGTATACTAATGATCAAAGGGTCTTGGAGGATGTTCAGAAAGTTTGAGATCTGAAAATTTTGTGCAAAATGTGGTGCAAAATTCCAGAATTAAGGTGGTATTTATAGGAGAAAAATTCTGATAGTTTCTGACACAGGAGCCTGGCCGGGCCCCTTAAATCATGGCCGGTCACCTTAATTTTAAGGGGACCGCCCCTTATAATTAAGGGGGCCGCCCAGCTGTAACGGCCAGAAAACTTGTCTTTTAGTGGGGAAAGTTTATTTGGTGAAAAACTAACTGATTTTGGTTAAAAATTTGAAATCATATATTTAGTATGATTAAAACATTTTTCTTTATTACCAAAACTGATTTTCAAAAATATATATTATGTATATATAATTAAACAAACTTTGTATTAATTAATTAAATACCCCTTTGATCATGAGATGTATTAAGCACTTGTTTATCCATACCTTAGGTGATTAAGTTGGATATAATGATATAAACTAGCTTAATACTTGTTTACGTAGTAATCTTACGTTTGATGATTTTACATTTTGTGATCGTCAAAACATAGAGATATCGTAAAATATAAATAACGTTTTTATGCATTATTTATGTCAACACAAAAAGTTATACACTTTTATCTGAATTAGGAACACCATTAAACACGATCTTTATAGAAGAAAAATTACATTTGAATGTGTAAATGACATAGAAGGGAATACATTTAGTGGTATTATTTATGTATCATAGCAAACACAGGGTGAAATTTCTAAGGCAAGATGATAAGCCTTTAAATATCCTTGATATTCTTGGAATTGATAAATAGCAAAGAAAAAAAAACTATCTTATCCTTTAATGATGGAAAGGCATAGTAAGGGCCGCCAAAAGATCACATGCAAAAAATGGAGAAAGAAAGCAAATTACAGGTTACTTTCCCCAAACGTCGTACTGGCCTGTTCAAAAAAGCGAGTGATCTAAGCATCTTTTTTGAGGTAGAAATCGCTATTGTCATCTTCTCCCCAGCTAATAAAGAATTTGCCTTTGGTCATCCCTTTGTTGAGATGATTATTGATCGTTACCCCAGAGAAAATCTTCCATCAAGTTTAAACACCTACCTACTTATGAAAGAACATCTAAATGCGCAAATCCATAAACTCAATAAACAAGTCACTTATGTTGATAGTCACCTCGATATCGAGAAGAACATAAGTGTTGAGCTTAGAAAGATCATGAAAGAGGGACAAGATAACCATCAGTGGGAAGCTCCAACAGAGAGCCTTAAAATAGAAGAGCTTGAATAGTTAATGGAACAATTCTTTGATGTTGCTACCAAGAACGCCCAATTGTACCTTTAACAGCTTAAGCTCGTCTAATCCAAGGCTGTCTGTTGGAGCTTCCCACCAATGGTTATCTCATCCCGGTTTCCTAATATTTATAAGTTTGTCACTTATGTTCTTCTCGATATTGAGTTGAATATCCACATAAGTGAGTTGTCTATTGAGTTCAGGGATTTGTGCATTTAGATGCACTTCCATAAGTATAGAGTGTTTAAACTTGATGGAAGATTTTCTATGAGGTAACGATCAGTAATCATCTCTACAAAGGGATGACCAAAGGAAAATGCTTTCTTGACTGGGGAGAAGATGACAATAGTGATTTTTATCCCACACAAGATGCTTAGCTCACTTGCTTTTTTGAAGAGGCTAGAACGACGTTTGGAGAAAGTAACCTGTAAGTTGCTTTCTTTCTCCATTTTTTGAATTTTATCTTTTGGCTGCCCTTACTATGCCTAGCCATCATTCAAGGATAAGATACTTATTTTACAGATAACAGAGAATGTAATGTTTGGTTTTTCTTTGCTTGATTGGATCAATTCTAAGAACATCAAGGATATTTAAAGGCTCATCATCTGGCCTTAGAAATTTCACCCTGTGTTTTCTATGATACACCAATAATACCACTAAATGTATTTCCTTCTATGTCGTTTTCATATTCAAATGTAATTTTTCTTCTATATAGATCGTGGTTTAATGGTTTTCCTAATGCAGATAAAAGTGTATAACTTTTTGGTTAACAATAAATCTTTTTAATATAGGAAAACATCAAACACTACATTAATGTGTTAACCGTTAATTTTTGAAAATATTTTTATACTGCATTATGTTAGAAAATGAATATTTAAGACCTGAGAACTTTTTTTTTTCTTTTTTTTTTTGGAATATATGTGAATTTGTTTAGGAATATTAAAATGTAATATGAGAAATTTTCTCGTAAGATGTGAGATATAGCACAACACGTAACGGCACGAGTCTATATATTTATTTATTTGATTTGTGATGTTTCGAGCAAAGATAGTGGTATAGATAGTCATTTGTATTGGAAAAATGATTTTAAAAATATTTACGCAA
The DNA here is from genome assembly GCA_030686995.1 of Artemisia argyi. NCBI lineage: Eukaryota > Viridiplantae > Streptophyta > Magnoliopsida > Asterales > Asteraceae > Artemisia > Artemisia argyi. The sequence continues at coordinate 109,298,249 of CM060695.1, forward strand.
GTTTTAATGTCCCGAGAACATTTTATCTAGCTTAAACGAGTCCCGAGAGCTCTTTATATAAAAGATACTAAAAGAATGGCAAGATTAGCCCCTGTGTCCAAAGTTATAGACGCACCTCTCAACTTTTCAGTTTCACACTTCTGGGACCAAGTTTGTTTATATGTGTTAGTTAAACATACACACACCCACAACCATAACCCTAAATTTGATAACCCTCCTGATGCGTGCGTTTATCATTGTCGTTTTATTCTTATCAAGTTTTAAATTTATATTTATCCGACTTAACTTATAACACACACTAACGAGCAGTGTACCCGAACAATGTAGATGGTTGGTAAGTAGAGTGTCAATCACTAAGCATGGAACGTTAACACCTAGAATGTCTATCGATTTGTATTTTAATTCCTATGTTAGTTCTAAAACCTAATCTAACGCAGGGGGTTTTCAGCCAGAAAGACTAGCATGATTGAGTTGATTAAAAGTAAATAAAACTAATCAGTTAAATACATGAATGGCGTACACGTACATAGATAAATAACAAATACATATAAGAGGCATGTCCGATGATTAAGTAGCTTGTCACGTGTTTTCTTGCTAGTTTTATAGGATGAGTACTAAAATCTATACTCTCTCGTTGGTATCTTAATTATAGGCGAGTAAACACTTATTGATTACTTATGCCTGTAATATTTAACCTTTTTTTAAGGGCTTACACTAACTTATAATGCTAGTGAAGTAATCTTGGAAGGCGTATGGCCGCCCAAGCAAGCCACAGTGCAACACCCCCATTTTCACAGATCGCAGCGGATTTTGTGTTTGGGGTATTACTTCATGGAAACAAAGATAAGATAATAGAAAAGACTCGAAAAGAGACGTTTTTGAAAAAGGTGTTATCATTCATTTATTCATCAGAGTTTTTTCAGTAAAAGATATACTTTTACCAAAAGAGAGCTCCCTTAAGGTACGTTTTAAGGCAAAACAGATGAATGATAACTATTCTGGACGTCCTCATGTCCAGTACTTCTCCATGCCAGGGTTTCTAAAAAGCTCAATTACCTAGGATAACATGCTTAAAGAGTCAACACGAATGTTGAGTGAGAGTCATAGGTTTAAGTAGATAGAGTGTGTGAATACAAGTTCCACAGGGTTCAGCTTAAACCCTATGTGTGGAAAAGTTTAGAGTTAGCTATAACAACCCACTAATTTCTCCACTAACTCTCTTTAGGTTAGCAATGCCTCACTAACTTAACTTAGGTACTCACTAAGCACAATCTAGGATTAGAAATGCCTATAGCTATTTCCCGAGTAAAATTTTTGCTTTACTATACTATTATTGCCTAACTAATCTCAAGACAAGCTCAGGTATCAAACTATACCAACCAACACTATGTTTACTTGATTTAAACATCCAGGTATGTCAAGTTAAGGTTACCAACACATTTTCACTAAGTAAAGTATCACTATAATACACAATACTCACTAGAAAACCCTAAATGCACCTATGTGTTCCCGGTTAGGTATAAAACCCTAATTGCTTATCTGAACTAACTTGAAAGTGATTAAGTCTTAGGTATGAGTTACATTAGTTACCCCCCTAGATCATAGTACAACTCTATAGAACCTAGGTACAAATCCCTTAAGCACAAAACACTAATTAAGTCATAACTTCCCAAAACTAGGTCTAAACTATCTCAAATCTTTACCATAAGTTATCAACACTTATGTGGAAAACTAGAAGGGGGGTTGAATAATTTTCCCCTCTTTTTTAATTTTATAAAAACTTGGTTTAAAAATGTTGATTAAAAATGTTGATTCGAATTTATTCAATTGTTTGTTTGAAAAACCTTCAATTAGAGTTTAGTATGAAAACAACATATAATCAATATGATCAATTATATATGTGAGCTTTTGAACTAGTTTTCAAAACAAAGTTTTATGAATGGAGCTTTGGTCGATCTTTATGTGAATACGTTTTCCTTTTAAATCTTAAAATGTTTTGTATCAAATTATCTATCAAGTTAAACTTAATATGAGAAGTGTGAATAATAATTTATTTGACCATATCATATAATTATACACACAATCACAATATTAACTTCTATGTACAACACAATCAATCATCACAACTATATAAGCAACAACTAAGACATATAGGCAATCATAGATGTAAAGCGATAAATGCAAGAATAAATCTGAAAAGATAAGAGAAAGAGGATGGAAACCGGACATGATGATTTATAGTGGTTCGGCTACAAGGACACCTTCCTTGCCCTACTCCACTCCCCGAGTCACCTACTCGAGAGTTTTCTTCACTACTCAACAAGCTCCCTTTTGGCGGAGAAAACCTTACACAACTTTTGATTACACCATTTAACGACACTAAGCTAAATGTCGAGTTCTAATAGTAGCTAGAACCAATCTCACAACACAACTTCGATCACTACATAACTTCTACACGACTTCACGACTTCTTCATGACTTCACGACTACTTCACAACTTCTTCTATACTCCAATACTTATTCACACACCTACTTCTTCACAACTACATGACTTCTCCACACTACTACTTCTTCCCACTACTTCTTACTCACTCATTGACTCACTACTAAGTAAGATCATCTTGATCTACTTATTACATAAACATAACTCACAACTTCACATAAACACTAACTAGACTCTAATACATCTTTGGCTTTATGATAGGGAGGATTCTTCTCTTGCACTTTGAGTGATGAGGCATTGAATCACTTGAAACAAAGACTAATAAACTTATGATCAGAGGATTTAGAAGTGTGTTTGGAAAGGTTTGGGACTGAAAATTTCGTGCAAAAGGTGGTAAAAATACCAGGTTTGAGGTGGTATTTATATGGAAAAATTTATGACAGAATCTGACATAGGAGCGTGGCCGGCCCCTTTAATTGTGTGTCGGCCCCCTTAAAATTAAGGGGGCCGCCCAGACGAAAACTGCACTTTTCTTGTCTTTTTCTGGGGAAAGTTTATTTGGTGAAAAACTAACTGATTTTTGTTAAAAATTTGAATTCATATATTTATTATGAATTAAACATTTTCCTTTGATTACCAAAAGTGTTTTTCTAAATATATAATGAGTTTATTTAATTTTATAAACTTTGTATTATTTAAATAAACATCCCTTTGATCATAAAATGTATTAGACATTTGTTTGTACATACCTTAAGCGATTGTTGAAGCATACTTGAGACGTTGAGATGTCGAGGCTTGTTGATGTATGAATGCATAGATGAATTGTGATCACAAGTAACTTAAGCACTTTACGTTATATGTTGTAACTTACATCTTTGTCATCATCAAAACATGAAGAGGATGTTTAGATTAAATATCGTAATATTCATGCCAACAATCTCCCCTTTTTTGATGATGACAAACTATGCAAACTATAACTCATAGTAAAATGTATAAGTTACTTGTTTACACTTCTTCTCCCCTTTTTATCGAAGAAGAAAGGTGGACTCATAGACGAGACTTCTACTACGCTTGAACTCTTGAGATAGAATGTATAAGGCGAGCTTGCATCATCGTAAGTGAAGCCTTGATCTTATTAACCTCAATGCTCCCCCTTGGTATTTGCTCAAAATTTGTTTTGGCTACAAAAGAATCGAGCGATGAAGTAATCCTTCAAAACTTGATATAGTCATTGATTGATGATGATGATGGTATGGAGGAGGTAGAGGTTCCTTGAGTTGATGGTGTTTTGGATGGTGCATTGGGAGCACTAGGAGATGAACATTGAGGTGGTGGTGATGGAGTGTTGGTGTTAACTTGTGTTAAATCAATGAGGAGTGGTTTAGGAGGTACGATATTGATTCTTGGTTTCTTTGAGGGCATGGAAAATGGTGGATAACTCGAGATTGGGTGTGAGGTAGAAGGATATATGTGAGTGAGTGTGATTTCCCTTCCTATTAAATTCATGCTCATCCGAACATAGAATGTGACACAAATAAAGACAAACCAACATGAAAACGATAATCTTGACAATGACACGAAGGATGAAGGATAACATACAAGGAGGTTTAACTAAAGGTGGATGGAAGGTGTTTGACATCTATATAATAATAGAGTCATGACTCAAGAAATAGACATGAACAATGAGTGACATTTTAATTTGCATTTTGCTAATTAAAAATACTTAAACATTTCGGATGAAATATTTAAGTTGTCACATCAACTTAGAGAGGTATTAGATTACAATCTAACTAACTCTTGACAAAGGAGTGGATTGTTTGGAAGGAAACAAGATGATGAATAATGAGGTAAGTATGCATGGAGACTCTAGGACACTTAAGACAGTTTTGAGACTAATATGACCTATCGGATTTTGACACTAAGGTTCTCATGAAATAAGGGTGTAGGATCTAAAGGCAAGAAATATAGACCTAGATGAATGAGACATATAGAGTTAAGCATGTAAAGGCATGAAATCAAATCCCATTGGAGCAAATAAACATCTAGAAACAACATATATGCGATATGCCATAAATCTAGGAATGAAAGCATCTAATGAGAAGCAAAGTTCATAAAAGTAAGCTTAGCATTAGGTATATTTAGGAATAGCAATTTAATCAAGTTGGAGAATGAGTATGAGACTATTACTAGTGGTGCTCAAATAAGGCTAAACACGACCATTTTTACGGGTTACACACACCCAACTTCTCACATAGAAGCAATTCAACCGTTAGGTTAAATTGAGTTTCTAGACAATAGGTTCTCCAGTAGTCATTCTCTTTTTAGAAGAAATTAAATTCCTAAATTTACTTATCGAAGAGTACCAAATATGAAGTTTGCTTGGTTCACTAATGCTTGGCTTAATGTGACTCAAACGTCTTGTTTTTTTTTTTTATGAAGGTAAATCTTGATGATATATTTTATTCACGATCCAAATAGAGACGTGTTGAAAGTTTAGATAAGAGTAAACAAAAAAGTGTTAATCTTTTGTTCATGATTTACCGGTTGTTTGGTTTTGATTGCATATTACTTGATTTAATAAATGTGCTAGACTTAAGAGTGCACCTTAGCAGCTCTTGTGAAATGAATCTCATTAAGATTATTTATCTTAAATGAGTTTGTGATTCTCAAATGATATCAAAACTAGACATTAATATATTTTTTAAACAAATATTATTTTCTATGATTTTTGCCAATGTTATATATCATACATTAACAAGTATTTGAAAAAATAAATTTTACTTGTTTATGGATTGTGACAAGTTATTATTTTTTTTTTCAATTCTAATAACTTATATTATTTCAAAAAGGAAAGTGTAGTGCATTAACTTGTAACACAACCATTCATGCTACAAAGAAAATGAAATATATAGAATATATAGTGTGTATTATTCTTAAATATGTATTTTATCTTGAAGTAATGATTTTAAGTAGTGTGAGAAAAGTTTATATATGTTGTTAGTTTGTTCATGTTTGGTTTTTCGGATATGACACATTTATCCATTGCATTGCAATGTAAATTGCTTGAATATTTCGGACGAAACATCCAAGTCGTCAATCCTACTTCATTGTATTTTTTATGCATGTGTTAAACATGTTATTCTAATATTTAGAACACAACTATTGGACAAGTAGATTCAATATGGTATTATCAACACAAGTGTGAGTTATGATCCAATGCATATTCTTTTCATCTACAAAGGATGTAAATATTTTCATATCAATCTAGTGTGATTGAATATGTAGATTCAAGACTATATCTTTTGTTAAAATTTGATGTAATCCTGAAACTAAACAAATAACAATCCAATTTATAGTCCACACTCAAAAACATGTCAATTAGATTTGATGAATATATCAACCATAATTTGAATACTGAATTTATATAATATCAAGATCTTTCTTGACCCTCACAAACACTAATTTAAAATAAATAGGCATTTTGATAGTGTGTTCGATTAATCCTAAGATTATTTATGAGTGAGGTTGGTGAATGATTGAAATTTGACTTATTACTTCATGATTGTTATATGTTTTGTTTTTGTGAAAGACTCTTTATTGTTACTTATAATGAACACACTTAGATTTTGAAAATACTTTTTCTTTTATATAACTACTAATGTTTTATAATGATTCAATTTCTCTTATTAAACAACTTAAGGTAAAACAAGGTAATTTGTTGAAAATATTTAAGTGTGTTGTTAAGAGTAGATTAAATTGTTTGAAATATTTAGGTGACTAGATTTAACTCAATTACAAGATGTTTGAGTAACATTAAGTCATCTATGCCTATATGCAATGCAAGCATAATATTGCAATCCTAACGCAAGAAATCTAGTATAAGATCTAGTTAAGTATAAACCGGGAAACTAGCTATAAACTAATAAGGCACATATGCTTAGATATACAATTAACTAAAAATCAAATAGCAACAATCATCTAATATATTCAATTAACAAAATAGAATCACAAATAAGTTCACATAGCACATAAGACACTTGTCGTCGTTTTGTGTATTATATATATCAATGTTTACTTAGCTCGATTTTATTTGAAAATCAAATAGTTTCCTATCCATTTTAAAATTTAATTAAGATCAATATTTTTAAAGCATAAATGATTAATTTTTCAAAGATATATCGACTAGGAATGCCCGACTCGAAGGAAAAGGTAAAATACAACTTTTACGTTAAAACGAGACTCAAATTTTTGACCTTCGTGTAGTATATTGACTTTATGACTTATTTAAGTTTGTAATGGTTACTTGTAAGTATTTTTAAATGAAAGTAGACTCAATTACCTTTAAAATGCCGGGTGGCACGACTTCTACGGAGTTACGGTTATTTTTATATGATTTTTCAAAGTTTCCGAAAAACTATCGAACATACAGGCGGACCCCTTAATTTTAAGGGGCCGCCCAGTTTTTAACGGGGCCGCCTAGACAATTAAAGGGGCCGCCCATCTGATACTAAAAAATGCATTTTTTGTTAAAAATTGTTTTCTGACTTTGTCGAAAGGTGTGTAACTTTCTGATTTTTAAAAACGAACATATAACACTTGTTTTAAGCATAATCTTATCTCGAGCTAGTATAATTAGTGTATATAATATCAAAACTAATACAAGTTAATCAACAAAACACTTTTCATATTTAATTCTCCTTAATGGGTAATTTGATACATGGATCGTACTCAATTTTTAAAACAATTTGTTTTGAAAATTTGAGCGACGTGGCTTTGGTACCAATTGTGGAAAACTAGAAGGGGGGGGGGGGGTTGAATAGTTTTCCCCTCTTTTTAATTTTATAAAAACTTGGTTTCAAAATGTTGATTCAAAATGTTGATTCGAATTTATTCAATTGTTTGTTTTAAAAATCTTCAATTAGAGTTTAGTATGAAAACAACATATAATCAATATAATCAATTATATATGTGAGCTTTTGAATTAGTTTTCAAAACTTAGTTTTATGAATGGAGCTTTGGTCAATCTTTATGTGAATACGTTTTCCTCTTAAATCTTAAAATGTTTTGTATCAAATTATCTATCAAGTTAAACTTAATATGCGAAGTGTGAATAATAATTTATTTGACCATATCATATAATTATACACACAATCACAATATTAACTTCTATGTACAACACAATCAATCATAACAACTACAACAACTAAGACATATAGTGTTAGGAATACAAATATTCCTATAAAAGACTTGGTCACCTAAATAATGTAATATTATTAAGATAGCTCGTAGTTAGTTAATTAGTTAGTTAGATATTAGATTAGTTTAAGTAACACCGTGGAAGAAGGACGGGTCTTTACCCACTATATGCCTGATCCACAGCCCGGGTGTGGGCGTTTTTATCTTTTTGTAGGAAACTATATATACCCCTCTCCACATGTGGAGAGGGTTGGTGCTTTTCATTTCTCTTAATCTAATATTACATTTTCTCTCATCTCTTTCTCTCTCTAGAAACACCCAACTCACTTTCTCTCTCTAAACTCTCTTCTTATTCTTCTTTCTTGAATGTAACTAATCACAAAACCATACTAGTTATTATTATGTTTATCCTTCAATTGGTATCAAGAGCCATGGTTTCATCATAGGATTGTTGGTGCTCAAATTTGTAATTTGTTTTTGTGGTTCTATTTTTTTTTTTTTTGGTTCGAATTCTACTGCTTTATACATCCTTATTTGAGCTTTGTTTGTGGTTAAGGTTGTTAGACACTTGTACTTTCGCGTTTAGGATCACTACAAAAGCTTAGTTTAGTCATTGGATTTATCATTTCATCTTTTTCGTGGCTGTTTTGGACTGAATTTGTGGCGTTTTTAATGGTTATTCTTGGTTGAGATTAGTTTGTCCCTTGGTAGAGATTAGCTCAAAATCAGGAAAAAGACGAAAGTGGATGATAGTGACTGGTTTGTTATCTTGTGGATCTAGCGTTTAACTTTTATTGAGACTACTGCACTCTTGCATTTTTATAGTTTGTTCTCATCTGATCCTGCGGTTAGCTGACTTGCAGTTTCATCTCTTTTTAGTGGTTAACTCTGAGCTGAGTTTAACTTTTGGTATTGCGGTTATCTTAAGTGGTGGTTATCTTAAGTAGTGATTACTTAGTTTTGTGTTTAGCCCAAACCAAATGCTGCCCAGATTTCTTTTAATCCTCAGTTCCAACATTACAACAAAAATCGAACCAGATCCAAACAACCCATCATGTATCTCTCCTCATACAGTCAACAGTAAACAAACATCACCATCACACATCTCTACCAACAAAATACAAGAAACGTTAAGGGCTCAAGATCTCAGATTCTCTCTTGCGATTACAAACGATTCTACAAGTACCAAGAGACATCATCACTTTTGGGAAAAAAAAAAAAAAAAAAAAAAAAAAAAAATCATTGTCAAACTAAGAACAAGGATATCAGTTTCTCACTCATAGTCACTAACCATTTCAGATTCAACAAGAGTATAGGTCAACCATCATTCATCCAATTAGAAGTCTATACTTCTCTTTGATATCCGAATCTAACTTTATAAGAAAAACAAAAACTAATGTTTTCATCTTTCTTTATATTCAGTGGTTGCAAATAATAACAACAACAAAATATTAATCAAGATCTCAGTTTATCTTTTGTGTTTCCAAGTTTCGTTCAAAGAACTTAACAACAAGAGATTATCCTCATCAACCTTTGTGAAGAAATCCTTCTTTAATTTTCGAATCTTTTTAAGATAAAACAATAACAAGTATGTTATCATTTTTCTTTTGTTCGATTTAATTCATAACGTCAACACAGATACACATCATCAAAAGAAACCAACCGTTGATATTTTAAGAGAACTTGAAGTCATTGTTGCTTTGTATTGTGGCTTTGCTCGAGCAGAAAAGAAAACAAAAGGAAGGACGCATTTTTTTCTTCTCATTTGGTTGTGGCTGCGTACTGATTGAAAAAAATAAATAAATAAATAAATAAATAAATAAATAATAAAAGGAAAATAAATAGTGACTGCGTTAGTTTGATTAGGGAAAGATTAGGTTTTGATATTTAGGTGTATTTTATAGCTTGAAATTAGGGTGGAGACTAATTAATTGACTGGGCTTCATCTTTCTTCTTTGGGCTTGCTTGAATTTCTCGGTTAGGGCTCAGGAATGCACAAGGGACGAAAATTTGCTGCATATGAACTTGTATTGGGCTCGTGATATAATCTTTCTCTTCTTGTTTGGTGCTAATTTGTATTGGTGATTTTATTGTTGAATTTGGACATAATTTTGGACCACAGTTTTGAGTGAACCTCAAGAATCCGAGAGTGATAATTACTCTTGTGTTGAGATATTCTTCGGGTTTATTGGATTTATTACGGAATTTGTTCGGATCTCAAAGACACGAACGTTGTCTGAAATTCACTGTGACTTGTCTACTTCACCACTCAAACTCATTTCTACCAAACAAAATCTATTCTTCGGTGTCTCACGGTTTATTCTTGATTTTGTAAAATCCCACGAAAGAATCTATTTCTTGGTTTAAATCATAGAATTGTAAAATCCCATGTACACTCATAATCATGTCTACTAATTCAGATTTTGTCATCTCTGAAATACTCAAATTGTACGACGTGATCGATGAACATATGATTTCGAACCCTGTACAACAAATAAATGTGTCTGATTCTGATATTGCTAATGTGGAATCGTCGTACTCGAACTCTCAAGTTAATGAGTTTCCTCAGCCACTTAAATTGCTCGATAATGCAAAGGATTGCTGCATAGAATGTTTTCGACAACTTCATTCACATCTCTCGGTACTTTTAGAGGGAACTGGATTAAGATGGGATTCGAACGTGCATTTGCAACACTCTTTGGTCAAGATGTTCAAAATTTCACAGATACAATGATTCTTAACTTAGATCAATTACAACATCAACTTGACCATGGAGAAACTTCCAAAATTAGATCCATTGCTGCCCTTTGTGTGATCAACAAACAACTCCAAGTGTTCATCGATTCAAAATCCACTAAGGATTATGATTACGAGAGTGAGATGACGAAAAAGTGTTTTGCTGATCATACGGGAATAGAGGTTGATACGTTCAGAGACACTCTCCTCCAACTCATGGGTAATGTGAAGAGGTTCATTGAGGAAAGAGCACATCACAAACTTATGTATGACGACATGGTGAAGGAATCTCGGGTGCAATCATGTGATGGTATTAGTAATTTGGGTAAAGCATCGGATGTTGGATCAGTTTTCATGATATGCAAAGGATCAGAGACAGATACGCTTGACATCTCCTGCAGTTCATTGACTCTTGTTACACATGACATGGATGCAGACTTGATATCAGTAAAAGAACAAGTATCATGTGTTGAGGTACCCCTAACTGATCAAAGTAATGTACTTCTCAATGATCGACATCATACTGATCAAATTAAACCCACTTATGACACATATTTGTTGGAAAAGACTGATAGCAATATCATTTCTGAATCAACAAATATGAATCATAAAGGGGGAGAAAGTGATCAGTATGCTGAACATGCTGATGAATCAAGTTCTTTGTTTACGGTTGAGTCTTTTAAATCAAATGATATGGTTGATAAAGAAGTTTTTAATGAACTTTCAAAGAAATTTCTACAACTTGAAAAACGTTGTATTTCACTTGAAATCGCAATGCAACAAAAGGAAGAAAGTTTTCAAACCAACCAACCATGTAAACATCCAGAACTTCCTAATTTCCGTGAATTTTTTATGATTAATGATTTGAAAGTGCAGCTAGAAACCAAAACTTGGCAATCAACAACCTGAAAAAACGTATTACTGAGATGTGTGATATGTGTAATGAAGTTAAGGCCAAACATGACAGTGAGACTATTGCAACTAGAAATTTTGAATTAGAACAAAAGGTGACTGAACTACTTTTGTAAAATGAGTCTTTGAATAAGCATTGTAAAAACCTAAATGAGTCAATCAAACAAATGAAATGTAAGTCGATAGAACAAACAACCTCTTTTATAGCTAAAAATGATGAATTCAAAGCTCAACTTTAGGACAAGGGTTTCACTATTGCAGCACTTAAGAACTAGCTAAGAAAAGCAACTGGGAATAGTGTGAACACTAAGTTTCCAAAACCATCAATCTTGGGGAAACTAGTTTTACAATCGAATAGAAACCAATTAGTTGTTAAACAACCGAATGCATTTAGATCTGAACGACCAAAATTTTCAAAAACTCGGTTTGCCTCCCAAGTTGATGCGGAACAAGTTTTGACAAAACAAGTCACTCTACATTATTTGCCTAAGTCAACTGTTTCTTGTTCTGTTAAACCTTAACAAGTAGTTACTCCAATTCCGAGCACCTCTAGGATTAGTTCGAATACTGTGTCTAAACCAAGCATTAAGATTCAAAATTCTTATGAAACAAATGATTTGCACAAGAACTATGACCTAGTAAAGGCTAGGAAAAGGGCACTACTTTATAAGGATGGTATCTTAGGTTCACAACCTCGCCTGATGCCTCCTGCTTTATTGAGGAACACTGCTAAGGTTCAACCGGTGAAATCTAGGACTTACACTAAGTCATCCACAATTCATAGGAAGCAACACAAACCTAAAACTTCTCCTAGGTGGATACAAACTGTTAAATCTTTAGAGACTAGGAATATTGATAAGCCTTTCGCTATGCATAAGAAGCTTAGTAATCCTAGACCTTGCCATCAGTGGATTCCAACTGGTAGAACTTTTAAGTATGTTGGACTTAAGTGGATACCTACTGGAAAGGTACTTACGGATGGCAATGCCATGGTTGACCGTGAAACCCCCAAGGGTTTGGATACTAATTTCACTAACCCATGTATATGCAATCAAGTTTGTAATGTTAGTGCAAGTACATCAATCATTCACCACACGAGAAGACTCAAAGTCTGGAGGCCTAAAGCAAGCATATATCCTACTTCAAGAGGTATAAAAGGTCAATGTTGATGTATGGTCACTATGACGTCTGTTCATACCAGTTTAGACCTCGTTCTCCATCGACTATGATGTTTGAACAACTCAGGTCAAGCCTCGTTCCTCAATGTAATCATTATGGTGTCTGCTGACAACACTTCAGGCCCCGTTTCCTCAAAGAAAAGAAAAGTGTATGCCTGAGTGCACTTTATCTTCTGAAGTTGTGAAATTATATTGCTTCTGACCATTCTTATCAACAAACTTCATATTTGTTCCACGCTTGTTCAGTCTTCAAGTAGATTACCTTCATCAGATTGTATTTGTTATTATCCACTCGATCAAAAATGGCAACGTCAAATGCAATTTTTGAGAGGGAGAAGTGTGAACAGTGGATCAACCTCATATGCAATTTTTGAGGGGGAGAAGTGTGAATAAACTACATGTATTTCTATTCACTTGTTCAATCAAAAATTGCATCCTCATATGCAATATTTGAGGGGGAGAAGTGTGAATAAAATATATTTTGATTGTTGCTTGTAATGACTCTCCTCTCCTACAACACCTAATGTTCCACTAACTATGGATGACTAATTGTGACTACGGAGTTGATTATTGAAGTTGACTTTCACAAAGGCGTATTCTTAGTTTATCTTGAAGTCGGGGTTGGTTGGATGAATGACTTTCAATGATAACTTGCTCGTGCTGGACATTTAAGTTGAAGACTTGGGTTATCTGGTTACCAGCAGTCGAGGTAGATGGTTGAAGACCTGGTTAACTGTCACTTTAAGGAGTTACGTTGTAGTACTCAGTGTCACACGCCGATGTCGTTGTGGATAATCGCAAGAGGTGGTAATGTCTCATGCTTTGGTTGGGTAGTGAGTACTTAGAGATTTGCTTGGAGCATAAATTCTCTACACCGTTCTTCCAAATTTAGTGCAAGCTTAAGACACAATAGCGGGGAATTCTACTTTAGTTTCAAGTTTGGTATATCGGTTTTTCTCCATACGTGGTCATTTACTATTAGCCAGTGGAAGTGAAAAGAGGTTTACTCAAGGGTTGATTTGCAGAGAATTGTTGAAGAGAATTGTTATTGACATCTACTCATGGGGTAGTGATTTGTATGTTGCTTCCAGTTGATATATTTATGTACACATAGTTATGATGATTCCGAGTGATCGTCATCATCATGGAGGGAGAATTGTGTACATTGGGCTTTTATCGAAGAACTGGAAGCATTCTAAGTGAGTTGAAAATGTCGACATGACGTTCCCCAAACAAACCCGTGAAGAAGCTACAGATTATCAGTCTAAGGTTGTTCTTCTCACAAGATTTCAAGTACGTGTGGATTAAATATGTTGCTGATTCTGAGGTATCAAAACTAGCAAGGGGGAAGGAGACATACATCTGAATGCATAATGAGTACACGTGATGAACTTAATACTTCGTCCTAATTGAAGTTATGCCGGGAAGACAAATGTCACAACTGCAGAGATAATCAGTGTCTCAACTCGTGGCGTTTGGTGTATCATTCCAACTATGTGGGGGAAGTGGTCTCTTGATACTTGTCGTATGTATTACTTCAGCTTTCAGTGGGAAGAAATATGAGAAGAACAATTGTAGCGTGAGATGATATTGCTTATCGACATCTTCACATGAGCTGATATGATTTATGGTAAAGTGCTTCTGGTTAATGCTTCGTGTACACAATGTTATGCTAATTCCGATGAGATCGCAACCATCAGGGGAGAGATTTGTGTACATCAAGGACGTGATCGGGCTTAATCATATATTCCGGAGGTGATATCCGCAGAGATGATCAGTGCTTCAATCTGTTACTTTGTTGTCATCGTTTCTTCTCGTGTTGGATACATGCGTACAATATGGATTGAGTTGGTATGTGTAAGATAACTGGAAAGCATTTGGTGAAATGAAGATGTTGATATCTTATTCACCCGAATAGACAAGTGCTCCAAACCGCAAAGTAATGTGTACATTGGGGACGCACAACAGGGTCATGTGATCAGACTTAAGCACATATTCCGGGATTGAGAACCGCAGAGATGATCCGTGTCTCACCCTATTACTTATGTGTCATCGTTCTCTTCGGGTTCTCGAGCTTCATACAATGAGACTTTTTGCATCACTTCAACTACTTGGGGGAAGTGGTCTCATGCAGATGATTGTCGGTTTGGGGGGAAGCTACCAAAGCTTCACATTGAGGAGGCAAACAATTCATCGATTTGGTGGGTGTCTAGCGATTAACTCAGTTGTGAGATTCTAGTGATTTGCTAATTACTTGTGTTTGGTGAATTGTTGTGACATAAGTCGTTTCGATTAATCTGATTGTAATTTGACGTTGTGAGTTAATCTTTACGACTTGACTTATTACGATGGGATCTATTGTAACTTGACTTGTCGCGACTTGACACTTAATGCTAATTGTCACTTATCCAAGATCTCTCTCTAAGTTTAACTCGCATATTACATCTTTCGATTTCTTTTGTTGACTTTAGTAAAATCCCGGGAAAGAATCGATCTCTCGGTTTAAGTCACAAGAGTTGTAAAATCCTGTTTAAGATTATATCATGGCATCTACCGCTTCAGACGATTATTCAGGAGCCTCGAAAGCTTTGGTGGTGAAAGTTCAAGAGATGTTGACTACTGATTTCTGCAACGAGCTGAACGATACTATCATTCTGGTACTCATGTCAACATATTCTCAAACTAAATAGTATCCTTTGTACATATATTATACCAAAATGTAAATATAAATATATAAAACCTATAAAAACCATAAAAATCTGAAAAATCATTAAAATCCAAAAATATTCTTCTCACGACATGTCTCTTGTGTAATCAATATTATGTACGTCTCTAGAAATGTCATTCAACAATGACACGGAATCATACATATGCTTGAGCAAGAGTTTTTCGGTTTCAAATGAAGTTTTTTTCTAAAACATGTCGTATCTAAAAACATTACTTCAAAACAATGGCGTACAGTCATTTCAGGCTGTAACCCGGACTTCAAAACTATGGCTTGCTATTACTTCAGATAGCAACCCGGTTTTCAAAATGAGGAAAACACGTCACCAAAAAGACGGTTGTTCCTTGTAAAGGGTGCCATTCATCCGAGCGTGAATTACATTATATTCATGCACCCTCAATCTAATGTACGCTTCAGTGCATTATTTCTTGATAAAGAAGAGAAATCTTCTTTTTATCGCCAAATACTTTCCCTTCTATGATTTTTCCGGACAGTATTTGTGCAAAACTTGGTGGTACCATGAGATTTTGATTAAAAGTCAAATTGAACTTAAAAGTTTGATAAAATTATCACTCAATCAATGACTTCAATATTTTATGAAAATATTTCAGTTTTAACATCCGTCATTGATTGAGGGGGAGAGTGATTTCTCATAATTTTATGTATCATCAAACTCTCCACGCTTTGTACAAAAATCTTGCAAAACAAATTACCATACCAAGACCAGCTCATTGCAAATATGATTCCATTTGAATACCATACTTGGTTTTCAGTTCGTGCTTAGTTAAGATACTTCTTCTGATGAACCTTATCAATTTTTCAGCAAGATGAAGATCATTCTCAGTCATATCCAAAGGAACAGAAAGTTTTGCCTCCAGCATGAGATTCATCACTTCCATTGTAATTGGGTAAAGGACATCAGCCCAGCAATATAAGGTCTTACCAGTGGTTGTAACAATCATATGAACATTAGGAAGAGGAAAGAACTTCCAATAGTCAACCACCCATGTCTTCTGACCTTTCCATACTTGAAACTTCACACCAGAATCACCACGATGAGAATCACACAAAATTTGTAAATCTCCCATCAAATACATTCCAATTTCAATAGGGGAATGAGTTTGATAATAATTGGTAACCCAGTCATAAAGTGAGAGAAGATCTTACTTGTCCACCATGTGTAAGATTTGGCTCAGAAAAAAGAATGTTTTGGTAGAGCCATCTTGTCTATGTATGACATTCACTTGTCCTTGACCAAGCAGAGAATCAACAAGTTCCCATTTCATAATTTTCTCCCAAACAACAGGATCTTGGCCATCATCAGAAGCATAGTCAATGAAAGTACTATCCTCTAAAAGAGCATCCTTAGGAGCCTTCCTCTTTATAGCTTTAGACTTTCTCCTAGTGCCAGTAGTAACAGGAATTTAAGGACCATCAGCAGGTTCTTCTTTAGGCACTTGTTTGGAAGCATCAGTAAATTGTGCTGAGACATCAGCAGGAACATCTTCAGAATCATCATCAGGTACTTCTATTAGAGTATCTGCTGAAGCATCATATGAAACATCAGGTTGTGCTTCAGAAGTATCATGTTGAGATTCAGCAGTATCATGATGAGAACCTTCAGTAGAATCAGGGTCTGGAACAACATTTGAAGGATTAGCATCAGGAGTATCATCCATCTGAGGTAACACTAAAGGAGAATGCACTTTCTCCTGACCATGAAATGACCCAATGGACTCAGCAGGTTGATCAGCAGAATCATTAAGCCTAGTTCTCTTAGCAACAGGCCCATCCAAAAGTCTACCCCTTATCTCTAAGACATTTTGAACATGTATACCAGAGGAATGAAGATTGGAAATGATTTTGTCATAGTAGAAGGTGAGTTGTTTATCTGAAAATCCCCAAACCTTCTTTTGAGTCCATCCTGACCCAAACATAGAACATCCCTGATTCTTGACAAAATTCCTCATGTATTTCTTTATTTCTGCCTTTGTCCAAGGTCTTTCCCTGAGATGCTTAGCTTTTCTCTCTGCCTCCTGTTGTCTCTGCAACTTTCCTCTTTCAACCATCATCTGAACAAAGTCAGGGTTATTAACTCCAAGTACAGATTCACCCAAATTAGGCTTAGTAGCAGCCTGTGCAGCCAAATTTTTCCATTGTTCTGCAAAAAGATTCTTAGCTATTTCATCTAGTTCCTTTTGTCTTTCAGCACGAAGAGTACTAGTAAATGGAGTTCCCATCTTATCCAAATCAGCTTGTATTTTCCTAGCAAGTGCTTCTGAGGCTTTCATATCCAACTGAACCTTTGTAGCTGCAACATTCTCTTTATCTTGCAAATGTGCAGCACCAATCTCACTAAGTTTTTCATTAGCAAGTTCCACCTTTGACTTCACTCTTGAAGGAATGTCCTGATCAACCATGATGGACTTTCCTTTGTCTTCCTTAATTGTAGTAGTCTCAGGAGGAACAGAAGTCTTGTCAATAGAATCATCAGGAATATCAACTAGGATATATGTGCTGATGTATCATGAGTACCCACTTCTGGCATAGGAGCAGGAAAAGGTTCCTTCCTTAGAGCATCAGTAGAATGCTTTATCCTGACATAAGTTACTCTAGAATCCTTTGGAACACTTGTATCAACAGAAGGAACAACATCAGTAGTTGGTGTAGGCCAATCATCAGTAGAATGAATAGATGGTGCAGGCCTAGTAGCAGTAGTATTCTTCTGAACACTATCCAATGTGGTAGCAGCAAGAAGTTCAAGACCTTCCAAATCAATTATGTTAGATGCTTTTGTAGATTCCTCATCTGATTCATACACAACACCTTGTCTCTTCCTTTTCTTGAGCTTAGCCTCCAACTTCTTAACTCTTCCATTGAGAGTCAGAACAGCATTACTAAGATTCTTTTTGGTGAAATTCAGATCATTCTCCAACTTGTCCACCTTAGTTACACACCTGTTCAACAAAGCAGATACAAAAGTAAGAGTAACAGGACCTTCAGTTCCACCAACAGGGATATCTGTGGCATTGGAAGCATCATTGGTCCTGTGAGTAGAATAATCTAAATCTACATCTACATCTACATGATCCTCAAAATGAGGTCTCACTGGACTAGGTGTTGGAAGTCTTGTATATTGTGGTGAGTGTACAGGTTGGTCAGGGCCTAAGTTCTCATTGAGCACATGCTCAGGAGAAGTAGTATCCATAGGTAAAGGTACAGGTGTGGGTGACCTAGGAGAGGGTGGTGGTTGAACATCAGGAGCAACTGATACACTTGCATCTGGAGCCACTTCAGTTCTGTCAGGAGAATCCTCTAGTGCTTCAACATCAGGAGGATCCTGACCACCAGCAGCTGCATCAGCAGCCACTCCATCAGGGGGATTGCCAACAGGGGCATCAGCAGCTGCATCAACAGCTACTCCATCAGGAGCATTGCCAGCAGGCAACATAGCAGGGAGTAAGGGTCTATGTTCTCCTGTAAAATTGATTTTCATTTGAGAAAATAACTTTCTAGATAAACCCTTAACAGGCAAATGGGTAGGGTCACTGGTCTGAATGCCTAAAATAATTTGAAGAAACCTAGGATTCATTAAATACTTAAGTTTGGTATCCTTAAAATTACCAAGCATTTCATTGAATATATACTTAGAAAAGTTAAAGGTTCTTCCCTGAGAGTGACACATAATGGCAAGAGCAATGTCTGTAGAGAATTGGTCCCATCCACCAGACTTAGAACTCATACACTGAAGCAAAGTGTGTGTCAAAAACCTCCATTTAGGGCAAAACAGATTCTTGTACCATACTTTCCCATCACCACTATAACCAGTAGCTCGAAGACCTGCAAGTATCTCCTCCTTAGGCAAATCAGTCTCCCCACCTTCATCATCCAATTGTAGTTGAGTTCTGACCAAAGACTCAGTAACCACACATTCTTCCCCATCTACCATAGCAATAATCTCTGTTGGTCCATCTTCAACAGTCTTGATACTTGCCGTTTCCCAAAATTGTACAACCAGAGATTCATGAATAACATTTGGATAATGGATCAAGGCATAATGAATCTTGGATCTTTGTAGAAATTCTATCATGCCTACATAATCTTCATCACCCTTACTACGACCAAGAAAGGCATGTTTGTTATGATCACCTTTGAAAAGTAGTGCAGCCATTGATTGAGAATAAGAAATTAGGGTTGGGAGTGCTGAAGAATGTTGAAATGGTTTTTAAACTTTTTATAGCGAGAGGGAATCAGTTAAGTTGTGAGTGGGATATGCACGTCTTGGTTAATTATGGAAGTTACCAAACGTGGAATGAAACTAATATGAATTATTGGAAAATAATCTTTGACCAATAATCAACTAAATAAAATCCCAATTAAACTGACTCATCCGAAGAAACCAAGTCAAATGGCAGAAACCAAATGGTCAATCCGCAGAAATAAGTCAATCGTTGAATACGGTCAACCATTCATTCAACAGTACCTTCCGCAGAATCACTCAGCAGAATCACACCTTCAGTGGAAACCAAATATCTTTGAAAAATCTCTTTATTCAAATTTCAAATAACCCTTAATTATCTCCAAACCACCTCGCATTTATGGTAATAAAGACACGCGGTTGGGGTGATCTTATAAATAAAGGATAATTATCCCCAAATCTCTCCACATAAATCAAATCCCTAATTACAATTCCACCAATCAACAATACAACCATGGCATCCAATCAAAGTATCATCAACCTTTCTTCTGACTCATCTGATATGTTTGAATCACTAACATCTCCACCACCACTCAGAATGCCAACACTTCCCCGTGGTCTCACAAAAGAACAAGCCAAGAAGAAGAAACATGATGTTCCTGATCCAAGTTCATCATCATCAGAAGATCTTCCACCATACCCTTCTGAAATTGATGATCCTGAGTACGAGAGAGAGATGGAGAGAAAATGGAATGCATTGGAGAGGGCAAACAGAGTTTCCAATGCGAATGAGTCTCCCTTCATCTTCACTTCTTCTGATGAAGAGGATGATGAGAATGATTCACTCTACAACCCCATAACCCCTGAGAAGCCTCAGTCCTCTCGTCCAAGACGACCATCAAGAGGAAGAAAATTAAATCCCCCATTGCCAAAGACAAGAAAGATTGTGATGGGGTTGCCCTATCCTCAGTGGCAAGGAATCTTCAACATCAACAACAAAGGCAAGGAGAAGATTGTGGAAGGCAAGGGCAAGGGTAAAGTAGAATAGGAACTTGTTGTTAAACTTTCAATTTTATTGTCCTTTATTGTACTTCTGAAGAATCAATAAAAAATTTGCCTTGTTTGTGTTAACTTGATTTTAATTCTTCTGAAAGATTTGCATTCCCCTGAATAAAGTGATCTTTAATAAACCATCAGTAGGTACACACTTAACAACAAAATAGATATTATCAGCAGCATGTGGTCAAACCCATTGACTGTCATCCGAAGAATCCACTTAAGTGGACAACTTGCACAATTATTAATTGCTACTGACTCAGCGACCTCCCATTAACTTGCATTTACTCACATTAAACCTAAATCAAGTCTTTATAAAGAAGTCTTCAAGGCATATACTACTCACAACCCATTTATACACTAATAACATAACACCAAAGTCTTTCTCAACACCCAAATCATGAAGCCATCCCTCAAAATCATTGAAATTTCTTCTGATTCATCATCAGACTCCACCTTTGACATACCTCAAATCCAAAGAGCATACTACTACCTAGGTGAAGGCCCTTCTGAGTTTTGTCCATCTCCAACCTCATCAGAAGAAACCAATGAAGCAGAGGAAGCTCCAACTCCTCTAGCTATGGTTGTCACTAATTTCACTCCTGTCACAGCATTCCTGACAAGCGAAATGGAGAGGGTGTGTGCAGATATGAGGAAGATCTCTGTCCTAGAGGAGCCACAGTCCTTAAAGAGGAACAAGGGTCCATTGAAGGTTGTCCTGGGTCTTGCTGCTCCCAAACTCTGGAACAAGGATATGCAGTCCAGAGGGGTTCACAGGAGGATGCCTGACCTAAAGGAGTTGGGAAAAGGGAAGAGGAAGATGGAGTAGAGGGTTGGGGCTTTGGGAGTAGGTGGTTTATTGGTGGTTGAATCCTGTTATATGATGTCTTTTTGTAATCTGTCTGTTGAATGGTGTTGAATGGATGTACTTTGTTTTCTGTGAATAATAAAAGATCTTGCTTTTATGTCTTTTGCATCTGATTCCACTGATAGAAGTAGTGTAGATCTTTGTACATCAGCAGGAACATAACCTGCAACCAAACATTCAAACAAAACACAAAAGAACAACTATAATAATATACAAGGTTAGTAAGAAACCTGCAAGACAAAGTTAGTAAACATAATAATCTACATAATATACAACAAGTACAATCCTCCCTTGAGGCATATGCCTCCCCTAAGGCATATGCCTCCCCTCAAACATAGCATTCAAGGGTTAACCATCCCAATGGTGACAACTAGGTGATTAAACCTAGGTCCATCAAAAGCTTTTGTTAACAAGTCAGCCACATTATCATCAGTATGAATTTTAAGCACTTGAATTAGATTCTTCTCATTTGCATCTCTAACAAAATGGTGCCCAATTTCTATATGTTTAGTTCTCTGATGAAAAACAGGATTTTTAACAATAGAAATAGTACTTTGATTATCAATTTAGATTTTAGTGTTCATAAAGTTAAACCCATAATCCAACATTTGATTCTGAATCCAAAGTACCTGACCACAGCAATTGGCAGCAGCAACATATTCTGCTTAAGTAGTAGAAGTAGCCACTATGGTTTGTTTCTTGCACTGCCAAGAGATGAGTCTTCTACCAAAAAATTGACAACCTCCTATTGTGGATTTCCTATCCAAATTTGCTCCAGCATAGTCACTATCACTGTAAGCCTCCAACACAAATGGTGATTCCCTTGGGTACCAGAGGCCTAGCTTGGGTTGGCCTTTGATGTACTTGAAAATCTTCTTTACTACATTTAGGTGGGAAGTCAGTGGAGTGACTTGATGTCTTGAGCAAGCACTGACAGCAAAGGTAATGTCAGGCCTAGAAGCTGTGAGATACATGAGTGATCCAATCATGGACCTATAAAGGTGAACATTCACAGCCTCATCTTGTTCATTTGGATTCTTAAGCTTGGGTGGTTCATATGGAGTAATAGCAGTCCTCAGAAGTTCAAAGTCAAACTTTTTCAAAATGTCTTTAACATACTTCTCCTAATGGATAAAAATCCCTTCAGGTTGTTGTTTGACTTGTAGCCCTAAGAAAAAGGTTAACTCCCCCATTGCACTCATCTGAAATTCACCTTTCATCAATTCTTCAAATTCCCTGCAGCATGCTTCCTTTGTGGATCCAAAAATAATGTCATCCACATAAACCTGTACCAGAATGATGTCCATGGAGTTTTTCTTAATAAGGAGGGTCTTGTCAATAGCTCCTCTTCTGTAGCCATGCTCCAAAAGAAATGTAGACAATATAGCATACCATGCTCTTGGTGCTTGGTGGAGTCCATAAAGTGCCTTGACAACTTTGTACACCTTCTTAGGATGATGGGGGTCTTCAAAGCCCTGTGGTTGAGTAACATATACCTCCTCTTCAATTTTGCCATAGAGGAAGGCACTCTTGACATCCATCTGATAGACCTTAAACCCCATATATAAGGCAAAGGCTAAAAATAATCTAATTGCCTCAACCCTAGAAACAGGTGTAAAGACCTCAGTATAGTCAATCCCTTCTTCTTGTCTAAAACCTTGAGCCACCAATCTTGCTTTATTTCTCACCACAATACCTCTGGCATCCCTCTTGCATTTTAAGATCCATTTGGTCCCAATTGCAATTTTCCCTGCAAGAAGATCAATAAGGACCCACACATCTTGATTCTTGAATTGTTGCATCTCTTCCTGCATAGCTTCAACCCAACTAGGTTCACTCAAGGCCTGTTTAATGCTTGTTGGTTCAACTTGGGACAAGAAACAAGCAAATAAACATTGCTTCTGATTTGTGTGATTGTCTCTCTTCTGAGTGGATACATAAGTCAGAAATGCACATTGCCCAAACTTGGTATTCTTAATGGCACTCCTGGTGAGAACCATAGCATTTGGATCACCAAGTATATTATCTTGTGGATGAATGGTGTTGATCCTTTTAGTTGCAACAGGATTAACATCAATGGAGGTACCAAGATTGGTTAGTGTAGGAGCAAAGTATTCATCATAAGAAGCTGATTGAAAAATGCCATCACTTTGCTCAACATTAGCAAGATTTGAGGGAATTGGAAACCTGCCATAAGGTTCATCCAAGCTTGTATCAGCAGAACTAGTTTTTCTGCTCTCTTCACCAGCAGCTTGTTTTAAGAGTGCTTCAGTGTCTTGAGCAAATTCAAGACCAAGTCTTTTAGCTTCCTCAGCAGCTGCATGTTCTTGCTTTTTGAGTCTAGCAAGATCTTCTACATAGCCACATCATCAGCAGATTTGGCATCAGAGGCTTCTTTGTTAGGAGGATCTGCTATTTGAATTTGTAGAGTAGTTACAACAATAGTGGGTTCATCACATTCTGAATCACTGTCTGAATCATCCTGTAGGGTACCTGCATTGTTAGAAGATGACACTTGTATACCTGCAAAGGGGTTAGTTTTGTTTCTAGCATACCCCAAATAATCTGTAAGATAATCAAGGTTAAAATACCATTCATGACCTTTTCCCTGAGCATTTACATTCTCCTCCAGAAATTTTAGGTTAAGAGTCTCTTCTATCTTCTTTGCAGCCAAGTTATATACCCTGTAAGCCTTGCTATGAGCTGAGTAACCGACAATATACCCTTCAGCAGCTTTTGCTTCAAATTTGCCTAAGTGATCACTTGTGTTTAGAATGGTGACCAGACAACCAAAAGGTTTCAAGTGTTCAATGGTAGGTTTCTTCCCTGTCAGTATCTCATAGGGTGTCTTATTATGAGGTCTAGTAATCAACACCTTATTCAATACATAACAAGCAGTGCCAACTACCTCAGTCTAAAACATGGTGGGAAGTTTAGAGTCAGCAAGCATTGATCTTGCAGCCTCTATAAGGGTTCTATTCTTCCTTTCTGCAACTCCATTCTGTTGTGGAGTCCTAGGAGTGCTATAGTCTCTTTTAATTCCTTTTAAACCACAAAGTTCAATGAGATTAGCATTTTTGAACTCTGTCCCATTGTCACACCTTATACCCTTAATTTTCTTGTTAAGTTGGTTTTCAATTAGAGCCATAAATTCTTTAATTGCCTGAAAGGTTTGATCTTTAGTCACCAAGAAGAATGTCCAACTGAATCTGCTGAAAGCATCAGTGATTACCAAACAGAAGTACTTATGATCTATACTCCTGATGGATGTTGGACCAAAAAGATCCATGTGAAGTAGCTGCAATGGTTCTGAGATTGTGCTCACAGCAGTAATGGCTTTATAAGAAGCTTTGTGTTGCTTACCCTTGTTACAAGCCACACAATTATGCTCATTGGTGAAGATCTTGGAAGGAAGTCCATGAACAAGTCCATCTTTAGCAAGTTTGTTGATGACTTTGAAATTAACATGTAACATCCTTCTATGCCATTTTGTAGATTCATCCAAGGATGCTTTAGCCACCAAACATGTTAGATCACCTTCTGGTTTGACATCATTCAAGTCAAATGTATAAAGATTATGATTTCTTGGAGCCTTTAGCAATACATGATTGTCATCAGGTATTTTGAACTCAGGTGAAAGAATGAGACACCCCTCGTCAGTGAAAAGTACAGGAAGCTTTTTGTCACAAATTTGTGAAACTTAGAACAAATTGAATCCTTGAAGCTCCTTCACATAGTAGACATTCTCAAAATCCACCTTTGGAGTTCTAATGGTTCCTTTGTCAGTGATCCTTCCTACTCCACTTCCAAACCTCACTATACCTCCATTAATAGGCACAAATTCATGTAGCTTCTCCTGATTTCCAGACATGTTTCTTGAACAACCACTATCAACAATACCTAAGTCTCTATTAAGAAGAGGATGTTCCTACAACAAAATAAGTTAATATACAACAACATGAATATGTTAAGAGAATTAAGTCATGAAAGACTTGAGTCTGCCCTGTGGATCATTATGATGTACCCAAGAAGATGAGTTAGATCCACAATGGTTCCTGGAATCCCTGTAGTTATATGGCCTTTTATATGTCGAAGAACAATCTGCTGAGGACTTTTTAGCAGAATCCCAATTAGCCCTTCCCATAAACATTGGGTCATTATATCCATACCAATGATTAAATCCATAAAATGGTTGAGACCCATATCTATTTCTATTGATATTCATATATCTACTTGCAGAAACAGACCTATCAGAAGGAACAGACCAATCAGCAGGAATGGAATGCATTCTGCTGACATTATAATTTGCCTGTGGAACTAATGAGGGTTTGGAACAAGTGTTAGTCCACTTTTGTCTAGGTCTATTATTAACAACAGAAACACCCATCCTCTTATCATGAAAATCACAATCCTTAATCAAATACAATTTGCTACCACAAACAAAACACTTCTTCTTCTTAGAAGATTTATTAAATCCAAAAGATGTCTTATTAAACACAGAATTATTCAAAGAAACACCAGAAATAGAATTGTTTTGTAAACACTTAAAGGAATTGTTTTCAAAAAAAGTAAATAACAAGTCTTCAAAAGAGGCTGTCTTAGAAAGAACTTCATCAGCAGCAACTTCAGAGTCTACAGACTTGTAAGATGACTTGTCAGAAAGCTTTATTGAGGACTTGGGTGAATCTGACTTGGTCTTGGAGTCACAGCTGGCATAAATAGAGGTCTCTGAGGCCTTCTTCCTGGAAGAACAAGAGAAACAAGTGTTAGAATCATTACTAGATATACTTCTAAAGTCAGGGGAGTCATTGATCCTAATGCCAGTGTTTTCCTTTGATTCTGGTAAGTCCAACTTATGGGATGTAGGCTTAGGGGTTCCTATGATTGGAGGGTCTTTAGACTTATTTGGCAAGTCTTTAGACTTTTTGCCAAACAGATGGTGTGAACCATCAAAGTTAGAGGTTTTGGTAGTAGGCATAAATACACCTCTGATAGGTCCTGGTACAGCATGCATCTCACCTTCCTATAGATAGTTTATAGGGACAGAATAATTATGATTTTTCTTATCTAAATAGTGATTTGCTTCTGGACCAACATATTTCTTAAACCCTAGACCTATCTCAGATGTTACAGGCTTACTACTGTAGAGTAACCTAGATAATTTATCACCTGAAACTAGCCACTCTTTATGCCTAGCTACTTCTTTATCCAATTTCTCTTGCAAAACACCTTTCTCATACTCAATTCTAGCTTTTTCTTTTTCATATAACCATCACAAATCGTGATATCTAGGGTTTATACAAAGGATCAACACATAACAACCTCCCTCACATCCTATGAGAACATTTTCAAAGAGTTTTCGTTAAAACCTGAAATCTTTTGTAAACTCATCAAATCTGACACATAACAACCTCCCTCACAGATTGAGGGGGAGCAAGAAAAAGGTTCCTTTTTATTGGAAAATATTAAAAATTAACCGCATTTCTCTCCCAAATGTTTTCTAACTTATTTAAATCAATTGGGATCCAAAATCTCAAAAGATTTGAAATTTTTGATCGGGGGAGAGAATGTTATTTAAATATGAAATCTGATAATCAAATGTGATCTTTTGGACTCAATAATAGGCTCCCACATATGTGCTAAACTCTTTCGAATATCGATGCAAATATTGAGGGGGAGCAAAGGCGTTTGTGGAAGTAATACCAAAGACCGACCATTTACCTTTATGCATGGATTTATAAGGATGGTTAAGGTTAGGTATGAGTTCCCATGATCCACCAGAACCGGAAGGATCTTCCCAGGGACAATCCATAGATAGATTAGAAGTCCTTAGATAGATTAGAAGTCCTTAGGAATGATGGTTAAGGTTAGGTATGAGTTCCCATGATCCACCAGAACCGGAAGGATCTTCCCAGGGACAATCCATAGAGCTAGGACTGGAACAAACCCAACAAGGTTCTAGTGATGAAGTCTTGGTAAGCACCGAAGGGGTTGAAGAATGAAAAAGAAATGAAATGAGAAAGGGTGAAAAGAAATAGCCCTCCATATATTCAACCTTAGGGTAGAAACCGGGTTCAATTCATAAGCTACTAGGTGTTACTAAGGTAAAACCGGTATTGAAGACAAGACGTCACGGACCCAGTGACGCACTGCACTAAACTTCCCAACCACTCAAGTTCTCTTAAAAGAACTTGCTTCATTCTCATGGGGAACCCTGTGCAATGTATCGACCGCTCATTGCGAGCTATGTTGATACCTAAAATAGGAGACGCCTCCCAAGTCTCCAGGAGCGGATCAAAATGCACTATTGAGTCTAGAGCCATGAGATCATCCATAAATCTCGATAGGACACATTCCAAATATGCTTATTGTTTCACACAATGTGGAAAATAAGATAAAATATTTAGAGTCCTAGGCATTATCCTTGTGGTATTGCCAGAACATCCGAGTGATATGAAAATATTCACGATGAAGATGGAAATCCTTCTAGAGCGAACATCTTTCAAGCTCTTGGTAGGTGACATGTGAGATCCATCTTGGATCAATGATCAAGTGACAACTGGAAAGCAACAATGGTGCGATTCAACATTGAATCAAACTTGTTCCAGGAAATGGATTGACGGATACTTTTGCAAAAACCTTCCAATGTGCTCACAAACTAATTTTCGAGCACATTGATTGTGTAAAATCTTTCAAACAAAAATATTTTTGATGGAAATGTGATTCAAAGTATAAAACTCTCGTCGTGTCTCAAAAATGTTTATCATATGACACGCGAGTGATTTCTATAAATCAATTTCTCATCAATCCGTGAATATCAATTCACCAATTCACTCTATCGCGCTGTCTGCTTTGAGACGTTCCAGTATGAGAACATGCTAAGTATGAAGATTCCGAAGTGGATTCTTTGGAAAATTCATTACTACAAGCTGGAAATTCCTGTCAAGGAGAGTCTTCTTTAACAGAGACTATACCTGATCACAGGTCGGTTTTCACAAAATCGGAGGGTAGTCTCTCCTCACAGAACGAATGACAAAGCCATATTTGTTCTCTATCTTTATTGCTAACTGTTTTGTTTCAGGGACACATTTAAAGATGGCGTTGATGGCTCCTATTTCCAACTGAATCGGGTCAATCCATACCTCATGCTCACACATCCTCCTCACTATCAATGATGATGAGAGACATAGTACAACAAATGTTGAGAGACTACCAACAACGTTTCCGCAACTCCGATGAAAAAGTATCCTGATCCACAACTCTTATGTTAAGTCTCCTGATCCAGTAGGGTGTGAGCATGATGGTCCTTAAGTCACTACATCACATGAAGGCGATACTACTGTGGATGAGCTTGGAGATTTACTATGGCTGATGATCTCAAAGAAGCTCAAACATCACACCTCACAAAGGAATCCAAATCACAAGTTCGTTGCTTAAAGTACAAAGTGTGCGGAAAAGAGAAGAATCAGAACCTACGAGCTACATGACTAAAGAATGCTTGAAGATTAAAGAGCTTAATTTCCAAGGTGACCTCGCTTAGGAGGAGATTGTTAGGAATACAAATATTTTTATAAAAGACTCGGTCACCTAAATAATGTAATAGTATTAAGATAGCTCGTAGTTAGTTAATTAGTTAGTTAGATATTAGTTTAGTTTAAGTAACACCGTGGAAGAAGGACGGGTCTTTACCCACTGTATGCCTGATCCACAGCCCGGGTGTGGGCGTTTTTATCTTTTTGTAGGAAACTATATATACCCCTCTCCACATGTGGAGAGGGTTGGTGCTTTTCATTTCTCTTAATCTAATATTACATTTTCTCTCATCTCTTTCTCTCTCTAGAAACACCCAACTCACTTTCTCTCTCTAAACACTCTTCTTGTTCTTCTTTCTTGAATCTAACTAATCACAAAACCATACTAGTTATTATTATGTTTATCCTTCATATAGGCAATCATAAATGTAAAGCGATAAATGCAAGAATAAATGTGAAAAGATAAGAGAAAGAGGATGCAAACTGGACACGATGATTTATAGTGGTTCGGCTACAAGGACACCTTCCTTGCCCTACTCCACTCCCCGAGTCACCTACTCGAGAGTTTTCTACACTACTCAACAAGCTCCCTTTTGGCGGAGAAAACCTTACAAAACTTTTGCTTACACCATTAAATGATACTAAGCTAAATGTCGAGTTCTAATAGTAGCTAGAACCAATCTCACAACACGACTTCGATCACTACGCAACTTCTACATGACTTCACGACTTTTTCATGACTTCACGACTACTTCACAACTTCTTCTATACTCCACTACTTATTCACACACCTACTTCTTCACAACTACATGACTTCTCCACACTACTACTTCTTCCCACTACTTCTTACTCACTCATTGACTCACTACTAAGTAAGATCATCTTGATCTACTTATTAAATAAACATAACTCACAACTTCATATAAACACTAACTAGACTCTAATACATCTTTGGCTTTATGATAGGGAGGATTCTTCTCTTGCACTTTGAGTGATGAGGGATTGAATCACTTGAAACAAAGACTAATAAACTTATGATCGAAGGATTTAGAAGTGTGTTTGGAAAGGTTAGGGACTAAATATTTTCGTGCAAAAGCTGGTAAAAATACCAGGTTTGAGGTGGTATTTATAGGGAAAAATTTCTGACAGAATCTGACATGGGAGCGTGCCTGGCCCCTTTAATTGTGTGCCGGCCCCCATAAAATTAAGGGCGCCGCCCCTTATAATTAAGGGGGCCGCCCCGACGAAAACTGTACTTTTCTTGTCTTTTTCTGGAGAAAGTTTATTTGGTGAAAAACTAACTGATTTTGGTTAAAAATTTGAATTCATATATTTATTATGAATTAAACATTTTCCTTTAATTACCAATAGTGTTTTTCTAAGTATATAATGAGTTTATTTAATTTTATAAACTTTGTATTATTTAAGTAAACATCCCTTTGATCATAAAATATATTAGACATTTGTTTGTACATACCTTACGTGATTGTTGAAGCATACCTGAGACGTTGAGATGTCGAGGCTTGTTGACGTATGAATGCATAGATGAATTGTGATCACAAGTAACTTAAGCACTTTACGTTATACGTTGTAACTTACATCTTTGTCATCATCAAAACATGAAGAGGATGTTTAGATTAAATATCATAATATTCATGCCAACAACTTAGTATAGGCCTCTTAGGACATTATATTAGTTACTAAACACCCTTAGGACCCTGAATTATGTAACACCCGGTACTTTTCCTAAACCTATTTTATGAGCCAAAACATTTACTTTTGATTTTCGTCAACTCTTGAACTTCTCTGAACATGTTTGGATTTAAAAAACCGTGAAATATCTTATTTAATGTGAGCATTATTCCTTTATCGAGCCGGTACAACCTAGAAAGCACGAAACAAATTGAATTTGTTAATTAAATCAACAACGAGAAAGTTATGAGTTTATGTTTGATTTTAATTGAAAAATTATTTCGTGAACAATGGCGCAAGTTTCGCAATTTTTTGAGTCCGTTTGCTATGTCATTTGGACCCCGAAGCGTTTTTCGTGAGAAGTTTACTACGTTGACAGTCTTGGTCCCTTGTTTTACTTTTCATTTCACACCCTAGACTTTCATTAATAACTAAACTACCCTATACTTTTCTTAATATATATACCCCTACAAATACCATTTTCCTCATTTTATTTATAAAACACACACACACACCCACTCAAAACTCTCTCTCTCTCTCTTGAATTTTCCGGCCGACCAACCTCGCCGGAGCAGTAGCAGATTCTGGCACCGCCGCCGGAATATTTTCCGACCACCCACTTTTCTTTGCTAAACCGATAGATCGGGACCTCCCTGACACCACAGTACCACGCAAGCAACCCCAATCACCTCATACGCGCCTTTACGCGCCACCACTGAACACCTTCATCACCGAGAGCCACCACCACCTCCCTTGATATTTATCTGACGGTAAAAGACCCCTCACGCGCCCTTATCTTTATTTTTAATAAATAGTTTACAAACCCTAGTTTTGAATTTTTATTAAATCCGATTTTAATTACTTTTCTTTTATAAAACTTGTTTAAAACTTTATAATAACAACTCGTGTGGATCTTTCTTGACCCCATTTGTCCGCGACTCGGATGACTCACCGAGTTGACTCACTCGACTCGGTGAGGGTTTTGGTTATTTTGTTACTTGTTGATGTTTGGTGACGAAGGGAGTATATTTGTGTGGTTTGATTTTCTTTGAGGGTCCGTTTGGGCTTGTTGGTTCTCGACAGTTGACCCACCCTCCACTGAGACTTGGGTGGTGGTGGGGGTGGGATAATATGTTATTGTTGTTGTTGTTGATGTTATTCATGTTTTTGTTGATGTTGTGCTTGCTCGTCTTGAGTCACGGCATAACTATTTATGTTTTGTTAATATTTATTTAGTTTTCGTGATGGTCTCGGCACATATATTTTGAGATGGGAAAACTTGGCGAAAAATAATAAAATGGATAATAAACTATGAAACCTAAAATACAATTGTTATAGTTAAGTGGATAGGGATATCGGACTTGGATCCGGGATTGTGATGTTATATATTTTGTGAGCTTGATTTGGACGTACTGGATGTACGGTATTAGCTCTTTGGACATTATGGACCCTTTGGTACACGAGACGGTAGGGTACGTTAGGCCCGTAAAGATCTTAACGTACCTAGAACCCGAACAATACGAAATGGTCGATAAAACTAAACAACTAATATTCACGCGAATGGTATATTCAAACATAGTATATTGTGTTGTTTAGTAATAATAAGAGATTTTGACGATATTTAATAATTATTCAAGAGTCGTTGAACTCGGGGAAAGCGTTGCATAAACAGGCGGGACATGCCGAAATTTTGTAAAAACTTTTATAAACCTGACATTTACATATCTAAAAGCTTTTCAAAACTTGTATGTTTTAACATCTATTTTGGGAAAACTGGGTAAAGCCGAAACCATCTATCAATGTTTTCTTTTGTCATATCTTATTTTCTTTCTTTTCTCGTTTGAGGTGTCTATTTATTTTATGCGTGGGTTATTATTTTATACATTTCACGACATTTACGCGAGAGCGTTTCACTCTTTTCTTCATCCTCTTCTATTTGTTTGATTTCATTTCTTCGACCCTTATCATCTTAATGTCCCTCTAACGTCCATACGAGATTACAAATGTTTACTTCTTTTATCGCCATTGAAAAACAAAACCTTTTCATATTAACACGAGTATTCAACGAACGCTACTTTATATACATTACATGAGGATTATTTCTGAAACATGTTATTTATTTTTCCCTATGCCTTAGGAAAACACTATAGGTCTGCCTTAGTTCTAAAATAACTCTAGGTCATTGGAAAATTTAAAACAAGCAGACTTACCTAGGAACAATAAAATTTAGAATTAGGATCCCTTAGGTTAGTCCTACTATGCCTTTTCATCCCTCGTAAATTTTCCATTTTAAGATTTTCCTCTTTGAGGGCCTCATCTTGGGCTTTGAGTATTCGAGAAGGTAAATCCAAATGGAGATTCATTACTAATGACCTAACTCTAATCGATTTGATTCGTTCCTTTTGGCTCAAAGCATCTGCTACTACATTAGCTTTACCAGGGTGGTAACGAATCTCACAATCGTAATCAGCGAGCAGTTCTATCAAATGACGTTGTCTCATGTTCAATTATTTTTGATTAAGAATATGCTGTAGGCTTCTATGATCGGTGAAACCATACATTTTGTGCCATACAGATAATGTATCCATATTCTCATAGCGAAGACTACTGCTCCTAATTCTAGATCGTGTGTAGTATGGTTTTTCTCATGCGGTTTTAGTAGTCGTGATGCATAAGCTGTAACCTATTTCTTTGCATCAATACTGCTCCAAGACCTTGATGCGAAGCATCACAGTAAACAAGAAATCGTTGTTACCCTCGGGTAAAGCTAAGATCGGAGCTTCACACAACTTTCTCTTCAAAAGTTGGAAAGCTATCTCTTGGTCTTTTTCCCAGTTAAACTTCCTGTTTTTCTTGGTTAACTCTGTCAAAGGTTTAGCTATTTTTTAAAATCCTTCAATAAACCTTCGATAATATCCCGCGAGTCCTAAGAATTGTCGTATTTCGGTAGGATTCCTAGGATACAACCAATTCTTAACTGCTTCGATTTTTTATGGATCGACACGAAGTCCTTGTTTATCTATCAAGTGTCCGAGGAATTGCAAAACCCTAATCCAGAACTCACACTTAGAGAAATTTGCATAAAGTTTCTCCGTTTTAAGTAGTTCTACGATTGTTGATGAGTGCTTAAACAGTCATTATTTTTGGTCAAATATGAACTGCAAAACATCCAAAAACACTCAAAAATGCATCGAAATACTAAAAATATCTCAGCGATTGTGTTTTATATGTTTCAGATGCAAAATGAGTAAAAACAGAGGAAAAATGAACAAACTTTGCAAAATTGGCTGTTTCAGTCCCCTAACTTTCATAAAATGTCAAAACTAGTCCCTGGTTATTTAAAAAGTGGAGTTTTATCATTCAAGGTCCCTGAAATATTCTTAGTCGTCCAAATTGGTCCTTGAATGAATTTTTAGGCAAATGGCAGAAAAGGACCCTCAACTTTTGAAATTTACAAAAATAGTCCCTGGGATTTTCAAAACTTGAAAAATATAAAAATGGTTCTTGGGAATATGAAACATGGCAAGTTTGGTCCTTACTAGTACTTTTGGAAAATCACATGGCAGCCCCTCAAATTTTGGAAAATTACAATTTTGGTCCTTGTTGTTTTTCCCTAAACTACCAAACAGATCCTTTGTTATTTGTATTAACCCAACAAAAAAACACAACCACCACCCACCCCAGGCCCAACCTTATCACTCCACAGGCCCAACTCACCCTCACCAAGCCCACACACCAAACCAGCCCACTCTCTCACAACTAATAAAAAAACACCCCGTTTAACCTTTCCCTCCCTCGGTCAAAATAAGTCAAACCAATCCCCCACCTCCTTCCACTTGCCTGAAAAATTCAACCAACACTCCATCACCCTCACCTCCACTTCCATAAACATCCAAACTTCCTTAATTACACTGAAATGGTTCCAAGTAATCCCACATGCCACAGAAAGACTTTTGGGTGCCAAATTGCAATTCAAAGGCCAAGATTGAAAGACAGTCATCCAATGGCTCAAATTTGTGATGGGAAAGAGACAGAGGAGTCCACTAACCCTTATGGTTCCATATAAAAAGGGAAGAGAAGCAGCAGAGTCAAGTAGTAGTTTTAACTTAGCTAATTTCAAAATCGTTTTTATGTATTTTTCATTTCCAGTGTAATTTAGGCTTTCAACTTGTAATCTTAACATTTCTAGTATATTTAAACCTTGTTTCAACAATCAATTTCCAGTTTCTAATATAAATTTAGTTTATGGTAAATTTCACTCAAAATTTCAATTTAGCCTAAATGTGTTTATAGTTGTTATTATGGATTGATTAAGCTCATGTAGGCTCCATTATAGCTATATAAGCTAGTAGAAACCACTAAAATTCAGTTAGTTACAAGAAACCAAAAATACAAAAAAAAAATATAAGAAAAATAAAGATAAAATAAAAAAGAAGTGAAGAAGCATGGAGCAGGGTACATTTGGGATGGCCCTGGGTTAGGGACCTTGTGGAAGGTCTATAGGTGGTGATTTTGTCCTTGGTTCACTCTATTTCAGCTTAAAGCACTTTGTAAGCGTTTTGTATAATTTTGGCACTTTACTGTTTATGTCTCTTATTTGCTTTAAACTTTGTGTTTTTATGTTCCAGTGGCATTGATGAGTGTGTAAATACTCATCATTTTATACCAATCTGAGCTGCCAAAACATACAAAAACACCCAAATATGTATCAAAATACTTAAAATATCTTAGAGGTGTGTTTTATATGTTTCAAACACAAAATATGCAAAAACAAATGAAAAACGTACAAAGTTTGCATAATTGGCAGTTTCAGTCCCTCAAGTTTCATAAATTTGCAAAACTTGTCCCTGGTGAATCAAAACTTGTACAAATGTCATAAAAGGTCCTTGGGATTCACAAGTTGTAAGAAAAAGTTCTTTGAAGTTAAAATTTACAAATTTACAACTTTGGTCCCTCAACTTTGGAAAAGTGTCAAAATCAGTCCCTGGGTTATTTAAAATGGAAAATTTATCAAAATAACCCTTGAACTATTCCTAAATGACATATTTGGTCCTTTGTGTTAATATTTGATATTTACAGGTTTAACCCTTCAAGTTTCAGAAAATTACAAGAATGGTCCCTGGGGTTTGGAAATTGACAGAAAAGGTCCTCGGATATAAAATAAAGGGAAATTATCAAAAGTAGCCTTGTACTATTCATGAATGACAAATATGGCCCTTTGATAACTATGGGAAAATCACATTTTCAGCCCCTATAGTTTTCCCAAATGACAACTTTAGTCCTTGTGATTTCTAAGTAAAAATACCAAACGGACCATCTATATTATTAAACCCAACAATAAAAACCAATACACTACACCAAATGAGCCCACCAAGCCCAACCAAAACAAAACCCAGTCCACCCCATGGTTTGACCCCGGTCAAAACCACCCTCACTCTCTTTTCCCTCTCCCTCACTCACACCCCTGCTACTCCACCAAAACCACCTGGTTTCACCTCCACTTGCACCTCATCCACCATCACCCTTATCCCTTCCACTTCCCAACACCAATCACATCAACCCCCCTCCTAGTCTAGGCTTGACAGTCCCAATTGGCATCAAAAGTTCTTTCCCGCCAAAATTGTGTAAGGTGTAAAAGTGATCCAACGGACCAATTGATTGGTGGGATTTGATGTGTGGGACCCACAAGACTCAGAAGGTGTCTACAAAAGGGAAGAGAAGCAGAGATGAAAAGGAATTAGTGTAATTTAGGAGTAGTGTAATTTTAGGGCACGTTCTAGTGTAATTTAAATTCTCTATTGTAATTTTCAATTAAATATTGTTGCAATCAGTTTGTGTAATGTAATTTAACTCTTATTTCAAATTAAATTTAAGTTTACTTCATCAAATTCATATTTGGAATTTTTAAATGAAACTGACAATTTCATTTAGAATTATCAAATAGTGTTGTTTCTTAAGCTCATATAAGCTTATATAGCTTGTTGTGAGTTTTTGTTTGTTTAAGTTCTGTTAAAGTGAAGAATTCCAATAAGTCAACTAAAGTCAACCTTTCAAGCAAATAAGCAATTGGGTGGAGTTAAGCTGGGGTGATTAAGCTGAAATGGGTTTTTAAGCTTGGTAAGTGACAAACCAAGTTAGGTCCTGATCAGTTTTCTCTGTTCCATTGCTTCATTCAGTTGTAAGCAATTTTCAGTCTTTGCATTATTTTTTTTAGTTACTGTTACACTGCTTAATATTAGCTTATTGTCATATATTTATGCTTATTAATAGTTTCTAGTTGTAATTCATCAGTTATACTTGTTCTAATTAATCAGTTCTTAAGTTTGCTTAATAATCATTTAAAAAGCCAAAATTAGCTAAAACTAGTATAGCTTATTATTCTGCTTATTTTTATTTTAAAAGTTGCTTAAAATAGTTTAAATAAGTTAGTTACTCAGTTCTTATCAGTCACATGGTTTAAATTGGCCAAATGCTTTGAAAACCTCACATAGTTGCATCATTAAGGGGTGTTTGGTTTAGTTGAGTGCTGAGTTATCTAGTGTATGCTAGGGCTTAATCTTTGTTTCACCAGCTCACATTAGGTTTAGATAATCATAAAAAGGGTTCCTTAAACTAGCTAAAGTCAAAATCACCTCCTTTGGCTCCCAACTGTCCACTGTTGGACAGTTGTAATCCCAAACCCACCATGTAGGCTTAGGTTCATGTAATTTAACATCTTTCAGTCTCATTATACCACAATACACTCATCTCAGTCCTTAGATTAGGTTTAAAAGTTCAAGAAAGTCAAAAATAGCCATTAGATCCTCATAGTAGGCCACTGTTTGAGTTTTGTTATTCCAAATCCTAGATTTCAATAAAAAAAATTAGATTAGATTGCTTGATTTAGTTTCCATTAGGTTTAATAAACATGTATTGATCATTTAGAAGCAGCATAAGTTCATAAAAGTCAAAAGGGTGCAACATTTCAAAAGTCAAAAGTCATTTTCTTAGGTTTTTCCAAATATGGTGGTAATTGTTGTGAATTATGTGAGTTGATTTAGAGGTTAAATTTTGCTTGTATTTGTTCTCTACCAGCTCAGGTTTAGTTTCCCCCCCTCCTTCTATTTTTGGGATTTTTCCCTTGGGCCCCACATTGAGCCAAAGCAGCTTGCAGGGCAAAGTCTGCTCTGTCTCAGCAGTTGCACACCCAAACACCACACTTTGTGGTGGTTTTGTGACCACCTCAGTGGGCCCCACTCCTCAAACCTAGTTCCATAGAACCCCCCTCCTACCATAGATCTTAGATTGACCCCTTGTTTGACCTGTGCCTCAGTGGACCCCATCTAAATTGGACCCTCAACTTTATCCCCAAATCTGTCTCAGTCCACAATAAGCAAGTGCTTATTGTGGCTTATTGGCTTATCTTGAGGTCCCAAAGTGGTTTTTCCAGCTTAATTAAGTTCAAATAACTTATTTGTATCAGACTTATCCAAGGTGGGCCCCACATAAGCTCTTTTGAGCTTATTTCCATTTTTAGTCAACAATAGTCAACTGTTGAGGTTTTAGCTTTAATTTTAGCTTATTTTAAGTTTATAAAAAGTTTGTTTTTACAAAAAGTGTTTGTTTTTAAGTATTTAATAGGTTTGTAAAATAAAAATCAAGAAAAACAATTATAAAATTAAGTGATAGTTTCTATTTAATTAAATTTAATTTTAATTTCCATTTTTACATTTTTATTAAGTAAGTTGTGTTTTTATATTTTTAATAATTTCATCTTAGGTTAAAATAGTTATAATAATTTTTTCAGATTTTTATTTCATCATTTAGTATTTATTAGAATTAATTTTAGTTTTATTTATAATTAATTAATAATTAGATTAAAATAGCATAATTAGTTTTTATTAATCAAAACCTTGTTTTTATATTTTTTTATAGCTTTTATATGTTATAAATTAATTTTAGAAATTTTATTAGAATTTTTACTGTTCATTTAGTATTTTTCTTAATTTAAAATAGTTTAATTAGTTAATTAATGTTTAATTAGTAATTAATTAATAGAAAATCCACAAAAAGACAAAAACACTTATTTTTAGTTTTAAAACTTATTTTTAGTTATTTTATAATTTTAGAAATTTTATTTTCATTTTTCTAGAATTTAATTAGTATTAAATTATATTTAAGTGTTTTAATTATTAATAATTAGTAATAATTAGTATTTAATTAATATTAAATAATTAATTAGGGTTAAAATTTATTTTAATTTTCTAAAAATTTTCTTTTACCCTTAGGTTTGTAAAAAAGTCATTTTCACCCCCTGGGTGTTTTCAGATTTTTGTTTTTACTTTTTATTTCGTACGCTTACGTTTTATTTAAACGTGAACGTACGCGTTTTAAGTTTTAAACGTTTCTCTTTTTCCTGACTTTCCAGTATTATTAATATAGTGTATTTAAGCTGTTTTCTTTCATATTCCAGTAGTGTAATCATCACAACTCATTTATACCCTTTACCATCCAAATTCACCCGATCACAAACCCGTTTTAATACTATCCACACCTCGTCGGGACATAACGACCCGGGGAAACCCTATACTTCCACGGAGCATTGATTCTAGGCTGTTTGACTTTGTTGACCATTCCTTGGTCAATATAAGTTAGGTGGTTCGGGCTCAATCAAAATTTGGCGCCGCTGCCGGGGAGGCTGTGTGCGTATTCTAAACGGTTTTACAGATTAGTGAATCTGGATATACACTCATTGTATATTTACCATCATTTGTTCATATTTTCTTATTACAAGAACAAAACCGTTCCTGAAAACTTTTTAAATAAAGTTTTCAACAAACACAAAAAAAAAAAAAACACAAAAACATTTTCTTTATCATTTGTACAAAATGTATTTCCAAAAACCCAAAAATATTCATCTTCACCCTCCTACCCTTTTGATTCTCATTTCCTCACCCTCAATACACATTTGATTCTTTCTATGTCTCATCCACACTTTCTGGTTTGCCATTGGTGTGGTAATCCTCATAATGGTGGCAATTGCCCTAGTTGTGGCATGGTAGAGTCAGGAAACGGGTCTGTCTATAACCAAGATCCCTATTCCTACCATGACACGACTGATTCATTCCATCAGTTACCACACCATGATACTCAGCAGTTTTACTGTTGTGAGTACTGTGGTGGTTCACATTACAGTTCTGATTGTCAATCGGGAAACACGCTTGTCTATGAGCAGTTTCCCGATAACAATTATGACTCTAGCACATACGACTCACAGCCTCAACAGTTTTACTGTTGTGATTACTGTGGAGGTCCACACTTCAGCTCAGATTGTCAAACGGGAAATCCATATCCTTGTGACAATTTTGACACACCTTATTATGACCAACCTCCACAGTACGATATGAATCAAGCACTTCTTCCAGAAATGCAAAATATGATGAAAATCGTTGATGAGCTTAAGGGTTTAGTTAACGACTTTGCCCAAAGACACACTCATCAAAAATCCATGGAAGAATTGCTTGCTGAAGAGCAGGCTGCTAGAATAAATTCCCAAGATGCATATGAAAAATCTGTGAGGGAATCCATTGCAAGAGAAAAAGCAGCCAAATCTAGCTCTTTGTTTCGTTTCATTCCTGATGATAGTGATGATGAGGATACACTTGACATCCTTGAATTTTATAAAACTTCAAGTTCATCAGTTGATACCTCAGCAGTTGAGATTCCATCTCAAACAACTGCTATCACACCCGAGGTTCCCACTCACTCTTTGATCATGGGGGACGAGCATCTTGACACTGTTCCTGAAAGGGAATCGGACGAATTCATAAAGTCTAGTGTTGAGAACCTTGTTCCAATCCCAAGAGAGTCACAGGGAACTCTTGAGCACATGTGTGATATTCCTTCACCCATTGAGTGTCCTAAAGATCATTTTGAGACTTTCTCAGATTTTAGCGATGATTGCACATCTTATGGAGACATCGAGTATGTTGAGGCATCAGTTCCACAAACTGATGCTGATCATCTTCTTGAGGAGTTCGCTGATGAACTTGCTCACATCAATCCACTTTCATTGGAAAGTGATGATGGTCTCCTTGATTTCCAAGCCGATCTGGGAGAAATTGAAAGTCTCCTTTATCATGATCCGTCACTCACTTCTTATCCCGACAATCCAATTGAGAATAATAATCACTTTGTTCCCGAAACATTCAATACTACTCTCACCAATCCTCTATTTGAATTCAACTCTGAATTCACTTTGATTTCTGATAATCCACTCTTTGATATTCAGAACGAGGATTGTGATGAGTCTATTCCGGAACACGAATTCACAAGTTCACATCTTGTGAATAATTCTCTTCATGAGGAGTTCTCCGGTGAACTCGCTCATCATGTCATGACTCCTCCGGAGTTTGATATCCCGGGGGGAGATGCTCTCAATTATGAGAATTTGCAAATTCCCACCCACCCTCCCGGGTTGTTTACGAGCTTACCCTTTGCAATCCAAACTCAGGCTATTGAGCCTCCTCTTGAGGAAGAAGATCAAATCATGCTTTTCGTCATGATTTTCTTCCTTTTCTTCACCTATAAGGTGACTTCTCTTGTTCTTCACTCCTTCGGGAATGAGGACACCATATTTGATCCCGGCATTTTCATGTATCATTATCTTGAGCCGGATACTTATCTCATCGGGGTGGAACTTTCACGTGCTTCATATGTTTGTCCAAACATCTTGAATGAAAGTCCGAGTGAGATTGTTTCTTCCACATCATGCTTCCCCAAGGACTAATGAATTCGGGGTCGAGTCAAGCTAGCGACTCGGTAAACAAAAACAGAGCATGCTTATAGGGTTTTCACCCTAAGTGTGGGGGAGTCCCCCATGCTATGATTATAGAAGTGAAAATACAAAATGGTGTTTTCCACGCTTAGCTTGTAATGTTGCCCTTTTACGTTCAAAATGTCGGCATAATAGCCGGGACTTTGAATATTGAGGACAATATTCATGCTTAGTGTGGGGGGGTATTCGCTATTCTAGCGAATTTTATCACATTTTACTATATAATACCCCCGTTTTTGACCAAAAATTTTCAAAAATTTTTCACTTGAGCTCAAAATTTTTTTATGGTAATCAGTCCGCCTTGTCTAAACGACAAAAGGGATTGGCTAGTCCAGGAGCAAACGGCTCTTGGTAAAGACATCTCAAATCCGTTGACGGCTTGCAATTTGCCCAAAATTGCATGGTTCCTCAACTCCCCCGTATCCTCATAAGCAAATGAGTTGGCTAGCCCGCAAGATTATGGCTTGTGGTAAAGGCAGTGGAAAATCCATAATTGGTAATCAGCTCACCAAGATGTTAACTTAGTCCATCAAGATGCTGGCTAGTCCAGAAGCAAACGGCTTTTGGTAAAGACTAATCAAATCCGTTGACAGCTGGTGGTTTGCTCAAAATCACACGGTTATCAGGTGTGCCACAGTTCTTACACCTCGCTACTCCAGAAGTGATGGCTTTTGGTAAAGAGTTTCAAATCCATTAAATTTTCTCATAAGATTGCTAGGGACTAGCAATAGTTTAGTGTGGGGGATTGATGAGTGTGTAAATACTCATCATTTTATACCAATCTGAGCTGCCAAAACATACAAAAACACCCAAATATGTATCAAAATACTTAAAATATCTTAGAGGTGTGTTTTATATGTTTCAAACACAAAATATGCAAAAACAAATGAAAAACGTACAAAGTTTGCATAATTGGCAGTTTCAGTCCCTCAAGTTTCATAAATTTGCAAAACTTGTCCCTGGTGAATCAAAACTTGTACAAATGTCATAAAAGGTCCTTGGGATTCACAAGTTGTAAGAAAAAGTTCTTTGAAGTTAAAATTTACAAATTTACAACTTTGGTCCCTCAACTTTGGAAAAGTGTCAAAATCAGTCCCTGGGTTATTTAAAATGGAAAATTTATCAAAATAACCCTTGAACTATTCCTAAATGACATATTTGGTCCTTTGTGTTAATATTTGATATTTACAGGTTTAACCCTTCAAGTTTCAGAAAATTACAAGAATGGTCCCTGGGGTTTGGAAATTGACAGAAAAGGTCCTCGGATATAAAATAAAGGGAAATTATCAAAAGTAGCCTTGTACTATTCATGAATGACAAATATGGCCCTTTGATAACTATGGGAAAATCACATTTTCAGCCCCTATAGTTTTCCCAAATGACAACT
Organism: Artemisia argyi; assembly: GCA_030686995.1. Classification (NCBI taxonomy): domain Eukaryota; kingdom Viridiplantae; phylum Streptophyta; class Magnoliopsida; order Asterales; family Asteraceae; genus Artemisia; species Artemisia argyi. The sequence goes on from CM060695.1 coordinate 109,340,988, forward strand.
TTAGTCCTTGTGATTTCTAAGTAAAAATACCAAACGGACCATCTATATTATTAAACCCAACAATAAAAACCAATACACTACACCAAATGAGCCCACCAAGCCCAACCAAAACAAAACCCAGTCCACCCCATGGTTTGACCCCGGTCAAAACCACCCTCACTCTCTTTTCCCTCTCCCTCACTCGCACCCCTGCTACTCCACCAAAACCACCTGGTTTCACCTCCACTTGCACCTCATCCACCATCACCCTTATCCCTTCCACTTCCCAACACCAATCACATCAATCCCCCTCCTAGTCTAGGCTTGACAGTCCCAATTGGCATCAAAAGTTCTTTCCCGCCAAAATTGTGTAAGGTGTAAAAGTGATCCAACGGACCAATTGATTGGTGGGATTTGATGTGTGGGACCCACAAGACTCAGAAGGTGTCTACAAAAGGGAAGAGAAGTAGAGATGAAAAGGAATTAGTGTAATTTAGGAGTAGTGTAATTTTAGGGCACGTTCTAGTGTAATTTAAATTCTCTATTGTAATTTTCAATTAAATATTGTTGCAATCAGTTTGTGTAATGTAATTTAACTCTTATTTCAAATTAAATTTAAGTTTACTTCATCAAATTCATATTTGGAATTTTTAAATGAAACTGACAATTTCATTTAGAATTATCAAATAGTGTTGTTTCTTAAGCTCATATAAGCTTATATAGCTTGTTGTGAGTTTTTGTTTGTTTAAGTTCTGTTAAAGTGAAGAATTCCAATAAGTCAACTAAAGTCAACCTTTCAAGCAAATAAGCAATTGGGTGGAGTTAAGCTGGGGTGATTAAGCTGAAATGGGTTTTTAAGCTTGGTAAGTGACAAACCAAGTTAGGTCCTGATCAGTTTTCTCTGTTCCATTGCTTCATTCAGTTGTAAGCAATTTTCAGTCTTTGCATTATTTTTTTTAGTTACTGTTACACTGCTTAATATTAGCTTATTGTCATATATTTATGCTTATTAATAGTTTCTAGTTGTAATTCATCAGTTATACTTGTTCTAATTAATCAGTTCTTAAGTTTGCTTAATAATCATTTAAAAAGCCAAAATTAGCTAAAACTAGTATAGCTTATTATTCTGCTTATTTTTATTTTAAAAGTTGCTTAAAATAGTTTAAATAAGTTAGTTACTCAGTTCTTATCAGTCACATGGTTTAAATTGGCCAAATGCTTTGAAAACCTCACATAGTTGCATCATTAAGGGGTGTTTGGTTTAGTTGAGTGCTGAGTTATCTAGTGTATGCTAGGGCTTAATCTTTGTTTCACCAGCTCACATTAGGTTTAGATAGGTTTTAGGAATCATAAAAAAGGTTCCTTAAACTAGCTAAAGTCAAAATCACCTCCTTTGGCTCCCAACTGTCCACTGTTGGATAGTTGTAATCCCAAACCCACCATGTAGGCTTAGGTTCATGTAATTTAACATCTTTCAGTCTCATTATACCACAATACACTCATCTCAGTCCTTAGATTAGGTTTAAAAGTTCAAGAAAGTCAAAAATAGCCATTAGATCCTCATAGCAGGCCACTGTTTGAGTTTTGTTATTCCAAATCCTAGATTTCAATAAAAAAATTAGATTAGATTGCTTGATTTAGTTTCCATTAGGTTTTATAAACATGTATTGATCATTTAGATGCAGCATAAGTTCATAAAAGTCAAAAGGGTGCAACATTTCAAAAGTCAAAAGTCATTTTCTGAGGTTTTTCCAAATATGGTGGTAATTGTTGTGAATTATGTGAGTTGATTTAGAGGTTAAATTTTGCTTGTATTTGTTCTCTACCAGCTCAGGTTTAGTTTCCCCCCTCCTTCTATTTTTGGGATTTTTCCCTTGGGCCCCACATTGAGCCAAAGCAGCTGCCAGGGCAAGCTCTGCTCTGTCTCAGCAGTTGCACACCCAAACACCACATTTTGTGGTGGTTTTGTGACCACCTCAGTGGGCCCCACTCCTCAAACCTAGTTCCATAGAACCCCCCTCCTACCATAGATCTTAGATTGACCCCTTGTTTGACCTGTGCCTCAGTGGACCCCATCTAAATTGGACCCTCAACTTTGTCCCCAAATCTGTCTCAGTCCACAATAAGCAAGTGCTTATTGTGGCTTATTGGCTTATCTTGAGGTCCCAAAGTGGTTTTTCCAGCTTAATTAAGTTCAAATAACTTATTTGTATCAGACTTATCCAAGGTGGGCCCCACATAAGCTCTTTTGAGCTTATTTCCATTTTCAGTCAACAATAGTCAACTGTTGAGGTTTTAGCTTTAATTTTAGCTTATTTTAAGTTTATAAAAAGTTTGTTTTTACAAAAAGTGTTTGTTTTTAAGTATTTAATAGGTTTGTAAAATAAAAATCAAGAAAAACAAATATAAAATTAAGTGATAGTTTCTATTTAATTAAATTTAATTTTAATTTCCATTTTTACATTTTTATTAAGTAAGTTGTGTTTTTATATTTTTAATAATTTCATCTTAGGTTAAAATAGTTATAATAATTTTTTCAGATTTTTATTTCATCATTTAGTATTTATTAGAATTAATTTTAGTTTTATTTATAATTAATAAATAATTAGATTAAAATAGCATAATTAGTTTTTATTAATCAAAACCTTGTTTTTATATTTTTTTTATAGCTTTTATATGTTATAAATTAATTTTAGAAATTTTATTAGAATTTTTACTGTTCATTTAGTATTTTTCTTAATTTAAAATAGTTTAATTAGTTAATTAATGTTTAATTAGTAATTAATTAATAGAAAATCCACAAAAAGACAAAAACACTTATTTTTAGTTTTAAAACTTATTTTTAGTTATTTTATAATTTTAGAAATTTTATTTTCATTTTTCTAGAATTTAATTAGTATTAAATTATATTTAAGTGTTTTAATTATTAATAATTAGTAATAATTAGTATTTAATTAATATTAAATAATTAATTAGGGTTAAAATTTATTTTAATTTTCTAAAAATTTTCTTTTACCCTTAGGTTTGTAAAAAAGTCATTTTCACCCCCTGGGTGTTTTCAGATTTTCGTTTTTACTTTTTATTTCTTACGCTTACGTTTTATTTAAACGTGAACGTACGCGTTTTAAGTTTTAAACGTTTCTCTTTTTCCTGACTTTCCAGTATTATTAATATAGTGTATTTAAGCTGTTTTCTTTCATATTCCAGTAGTGTAATCATCACAACTCATTTATACCCTTTACCATCCAAATTCACCCGATCACAAACCCGTTTTAATACCATCCACACCTCGTCGGGACATAACGACCCGGGGAAACCCTATACTTCCACGGAGATTGATTCTAGGCTGTCTTTGACTTATTGACCTTGGTCAATAATAATTAGACGGTTTAGGCTCAATCAGGCATGCTTAAGTGATATTATTGATTAACATTGGTTGTTGGCTCACTGGATTCATTGTTGCTAAAAATTGAATCTACATAGTGTAATTTGCATTATTGACACTTTTGTGTTTAATACTGTATTCATTGATGTTTCATGCTTATGTGGTCTTGTGTTATGATCCTATGACTTGTGGAATCAGTTTGGAGGTTTAAATCTGTCAATTGCTTTGAAAATCTCAAAAACAGCTTCAATAAAGGGATGTTTGAATTAAGTTTGTTCTGTGAGTTGTGGCTTGTTTTTATAGTTGTTTTCAGTTGGTACAGGTCACAACAAGGTTCAATAGCATAAGTAAGTCATAAAATCAAAGACTCCTTTGTATAAAAGTCAAAATCAATACTCACTCACCCCAACAGCCTATCTGTTGGTGTTTTGGTATTCCCAATCTTTGATTTCAATACAAAACTAGATTAGATTGCTTGATTTAGCTTCATTTAGGTTTAATAAACATGTATTAATCATTTAGAAGCAGTAGAAGTTCATCAAAGTCAACTTTCATCAAAATCTCAAAAAGTCAAAAGTGACCCTTAGAAGAAAATCCAAAACTGGTAGGAATTGTTTTGATTTTTAGGTTTGGTATTAGGCCTTGAAACTTTCACAAATTGCAGCCCCCCAGCTGAACTTTGAAATCCCACTCTCACTTTATTTTTGCAATTTTTTCTGTGGGCCCTACACCCTCCCAAACACACCTGCAGGGGGAGAACCTCCCCTACTGCACCACCAAAGTCACTACCACCAACACTTTTGGTCGGTGCTACAGGCCTACTCAGTGGGTCCCACAGACCCCCCTTGGGTCCTTTCAACCCCCCTCCTGGCCATCTTCCAAGTTTGAGCAAGATTTTGAGCTCAACCCCTGTGGACCCCACCTAGAATCACCCTTATACTTTGTCCCATTTCTTGTGTGCAAATAAATATTTCAAGTGCTTATTCTAGCTTATTGGTTTAGTCAGGGGTTCTAGCTAATTGTTTTGGCTTATTTTCCACTCATCAAACATGAATCCACCTTAATCCACCCCTGTGGACCCCAAAAAGCAGATTTATAGCCTTAGTCAATAAAAGTCAACTCTATAAGCTTTTTGTGGCCATTTGGCTTATTTTTAAGCTAGAAATAAGTGGTCTTCACAAAAGTTCTCTATTTTTAGTATTTAAATAGATTTCTAAAAGAAAAACCAGAAAAATTGAATTTAAGAATAAGTGATAGTTTCTATTTAATATTACTTATCTATTTAATTTTCCTTTTTAGTTTTTTTTAAGTAATTTGGAATTTTATATTTTTCTTAAATTTCTTTTACATTAAAGTATTTTTAGTGAATTTACCAAAATTTTATATTATAATTTAGTATTTATTAGATTTAATAGTAATTTTATTAATAACTAATTAATATTTAAGTATTAAATAGCATAATTAGTTTTTATCAAGTAATACCTAGTTTTTATATGTTTCTGAGCTCTTATATGTTATAAAATAATTTTAGGAATTTTTCTAGAATTTTTACTGCTCATCTTCTAATTTTTATAATTTAATTAGTTTAATTAGTAATTAAGTAATATTTAGTTTAATAATTAGTAAAATAGTTTAAAAATACATAAAACCAACTTTTTATAATTTTTTAGGATTCCTATGATGGTTAATTAGATTTGTAAATTTTTCTATAATTTTCTAAATCACTTAAGTAGTATTAGTAATTTAAAATTAGTTAATTAGTTTAATTAAATATAATTAGTAATTAATTAATATAAAAATCACAAAAAGACAAAAAGATATATTTTTGAGTTTAAAATTAGTTTCTATTTATTTTATAGTTTTAGAAAGTTAATTTTCAATTTTTCTAGTATTAAAATAATATAATATTGTATTTAAGTTATTTAAATATAAATAATTAGTATTAAATAGTATTTAATTAATATTAAATAATTAATTAGTGTAAAAATTCATTTTCTTTTTCTAAAAATTTTCTTTCATCCTTAGGTTTGTAAAAAAATCATTTTCACCCCCTGAGGGTTTTCAGTTTTCACTTTTTTTTTGGTACGTTGACGTTTATTTAAACTTAAACGTACCTTTTTGGTTTTAAAACGTTTTCACTTATCTGGTTTTTTAGTTTCTCTCCATATTAAGTATTTGTACCATTTTCAGTTAAAAATCAGTAGTATAATCATCCTACCCCTTTCCTGTGAAAATCACCCGATCACAAATACGCTTTAGTACAATTCACACCTCGCTGGGACATAACGACCTGGTGATACCCTATATTACCCGGAGATTGACTCTAAGCTGTTTGACTTTGTTGATCAATCACTTGGTCAATTTAGGTTGACCGTTTGGAGCCAATCAAATTTTGGCGCCGCTGCCGGGGAGGTTGTGCTCATTTCTACTGCGTCTTAGAGATTAGTGTTATTTCACCATCATCACTGTAAAAATCCCATCACTTTGTAAATTTCAAATCAAAACACAAAAAAGTCATTAACACTATTCCGAAATTGTTAAAACACAAAAAAAAAAATTAAAAAACAAACAAAACAGATCGTAACGTTTTCTTTACCGGGTTTCTTTTAAGGTGATTCTTAAAGAGATACGATTTTGGATAACGTAACGATACCAAAAATAATTCCAAAAGTTTTTCACATACACACAAAAACCCAAAAACATCCGTCTTTTTCTTATGAATAATAATACATAAAAATAAACCGTCGCAAACCAAGACAGAACACCTACCAACTGGGGGTGTAGACATTAGTAAGTTCCCAAGCATAAGATCAAAACTTGCCTTTGTATCTCTGTGAGTGGTGTACCTTTCTTAAAGAAGCCACTTACTTGTGATTATTGGTTTAAGTTCACTGTCGATTTGCCTCGAATTTGTTTTGAGTGAGTTTGTTTTTAGTGCATGCGCACTCGTTCTTCAAGGTCCACGAGCCCATTACGTGAGCTTGTTAGGAAACCTCGAAGACCTCATAGACGTTCAGCACCAACAGTCGGATCTGAGATCCGTACTGTTGCCACATCTTCTGTCACCATGGCGGAGGACCGCCCCATGTGTGAGCTTCTCCAAGGACCCATCGAGGGTTACGGAGATGCCATTGTTGTTCCAGCCATCGTGGCTGATAATTTTAAGCTCAAAACCGGGTTACTCAATCTTGTAACCTCAAGTCAATTCTACAGTTTCGAGAGGGACGATCCTCATGCTCACATTCGATGGTTTAACAAAATCACGTCAACCATCAAATACAAAAATGTCCCTTGTGAAGCGATAAAACTTCTACTCTTCCCATTCTCCCTCGAGGTACAAGCCCGGATTTGGCTTGAAAAACAACCTCCTCGATCTATTGAGACATGGGAAGATCTTGTCAAAAAATTTGTGAATGAATTCTTCCCACCTTCCAAGACCACGAGTCTTAAGAAAGAAATCACCAAGTTCACTCAGAAATATGATGAATCATTTGGTAAAGCGTGGGATCGTTTCAAAGAATTACTTCGCAAGTGTCCACATCATGGTTTCTCTGAGTTGATGCAACTCGATACTTTCTACAATGGTGTGAGCCAAGCTGATCAGGATTCACTCAATGCCTCCGCGGGAGGCAACTTCTTGAGTAAAACCACCAAAGAAGCTTTGCAAATCATAGAAAACAAGTCCAAGGTCCGCTCTACACGAAGCAAACCGGTTGTTTCTGTTATGACCAAGAAACACCTTCCGGAGGTCGAGGTTGATCGAAATACATTATGGTTCAAGAGAGAGAAAGTAGAGAGAGAAAGGTGAAGAACTATGTGTTTATTAAATATGAAATGAAGTGAAACTTTACACACACTTTCCCACACCCTTCATGGAGAGTCATGAGGGGTATTTATAGGCTCCTAACACTACATGTTTGCCTACTTGACAATAGTAGTCCCTGTAGTATCTAATCTAGTCTATTTGACTTGTGTGACCTTATCTTTATAAAAAAGCGAAGCTAACAATCTCCCTCCAAGATATCGTCACACGTGAATGGTTACAATGAGACCTATAAACAAAATAGCTTACAAGGACAATAAACTATGTTGACGTTGTTGAAGCGCAAAGTCTCTGTAGTCTAGATACTGAGGCAGACTTGAAGTTCTTCTCTTCCGACGATCTCGGCATTTGATCTTTGGGACTGACGGCACAGATCCATGTAGCTCTGAACTTCAACTGTAACAGTCTAGTTAGGTTATTACTCCCTCCTAACTAGTGAGCCTTTATTCTTTCTTCTGCTCCCTCCTGAACCGACAACTCTCTTTTCATCTCGCAGCGGATAAAGTAGATTCAAAAGTGTAGGAACATGGTTGTCGTTCGGGTAGCAACATAACTCACATAACATTGCATAGAAGGTTGGTAATAAGCTCTGATGAACACATACTTGGTACCTCATGGTACTTCTCTTGTATTAAGCACAGTTCCCTCGATCAACCAACGTACTGAAGACGAAACACTACTTCTTTTGGCATGTTCTTCTCCCTCCGGATGGTTGCGAGCTATCGGAATCATCATAATCTTGTTTACATGTATAACACCCCGTAAAATTTTCCTATGATTAACATGTTACCATAACATAGATTAACCATTTTTACGAGGAACAATTTTTTTTTTTTATGCATGACATATTATGTGAACCACTACGACATTTATGATTGACCATTTGCCTAGAAACGATGCTTACACACAACCTAAATAGTCTAAATTATCGCGAATATATTTAAAAGTTTTATAAATATACGTTTCGTATATTTTCAGTACAATATTTATATATTACCCGAGCCTACGAAAATTCTCGAGACTACCCACTAATATTGTTGGACCGTAACCCCTCCCCTAGGTACATAAAAACCGGCCTCCCACCTCCACTCTCACCCAAACGTGCCACATTTCTTTTATTTCTACAACTACAAATTTATTCCACCATTTTATCAACAAATTGCTAAAAGAAGTGATCCACCATAGTCCAAGTACATGAAATGAGGTTTCATTGGCAATATAATGTTTATAATGAAATATTGACTTTAAATAACAAAGTTGCTAACGGCAGCCCATGTACAGTGAAACTAGACAGCCTAGTCTCCTTAAACTGAAGCATGATGATAATACAAATGAGGAGCTCTGGAATAACATAAAGCACTAATGCCATTGCCAACTATTCTGCACTAAACAAACAACTAAGTAGGATTCATATGCATTGACATTTATATACAATCTGTAAAATCTGTCATCCTATAAGAGACCTAAAATAATATGTAGCGACAACTCTCAATTGCAAGAGGATGCCGCTAAACTCAGATGCTAGTAGAGGTAAAGGCCGGTAGTGAATTTTCCAAGAACAGACAGCTCATTCATTTTAATAGTATAGATCCAAAGGCCACCAAATGAATCCCCAATCCTTGAACACCCACGTCTTGAGTTCCTTTGACAAATGGAGTAACCATTCGAAGCAAACACCACTCTTTTCTTTGTACCTGGTGAACGAGTAAGAAGGAGAAAGCCAAGAACCATGTTACTTTCTTACACACTATGACACACTTACAAGTTTACTTACACACACAAGCTATGACACACTCCACCTCTAACTATCCCCAATCACAGAAAAACCAGCCTTGCACTCATTCTTGTCTCGTTGTGATTGGATAACACATGTGGCGCTTGTAGACAATCAAGATGCATTCACACTCCAAACTTTCCCTATAAGATGCCACTACATTTGACCAGATCTATGCACAAACATATTTCACTTTCAAAATAAACTAAGTGTTCCTAGCTGCTGAGTTCGATTTAGATTGGCCAAGATTCCAAGGGTTTAAGCCGTGCATAAGATCATTGGAGTATAGATCTCGTTTCCTTGACGGGCCGTGAAACAAGTAGCACCAACCTCTTTTCGACTTCGAGCCTCTAGATCACGTTTTACCCACCCTTTTGTAGTGCCGTAAGTCTTTCCATCCATTCTCATAACATATTACATCTTTATGTCACGTACTCCCATTATAGCAAGCTTTTGCTTTGTTTTGATGTGTTCTCGTTGAACACTTTATATAAATCATGGCATCTAAAATTTTGCGTGGCTAAGCATGAGGAAAGTATGAAAACGAATGCATGAGTTTTGTTAAAGTTTCGAACTCATTTTTTTTCTTTTCTTTTCTAAAATGAAACTGTCCCAAGTGCTCACTTTGGACGACTTAATTCGACTAGCAAACAAGGTCCATAAAATCTCAAACCTTGCCATATTTAAAGCCCTCACAACAATGATTATAAAGGAACAAAAGTGTCGTAAAAATCTTGCTTTATCTTGTTTTTATTTGGGCTCCTTTTTGGGCTTGTCGCGACTGAAACCAAATGCACCTTTATAGTTAATTCGAGCTTAAAAGCTCAAATTATAAGCTGTTAAAAAGCACTTATATAAACTTAAAATAAGCTTATGAGCTAGCAATATTATGAGTATTTTGAAACGTAAAATGTTAAGTTTTGGTCTCGGGTGGAACTTTGAGTCGCGAGAACTTAAATAAGGCGAGACTAACCTTATGTTTCTTTCAACAACCTTTCTGTAACTAAAAGTTTACTATAGAACTTACATGAAAAGATAGCAAAACTCAGTTGATATGAAACGGATTTGAAATGAGAAGTTGTAATAGATTGCATGCACGACATACTACTGATATAGAAATTTTATAACAAACACTAAACTGTGGCAATCTTGTTATATATAATAAACGACCAAGAGTAACACAAGAAACCACCTAGCTCAGTTGATTGTGTCTTCTGAGTGTGAACAAGAGGTCTAGATTTCGAGCCTAGGCAAAGGCACTTTTACTATTTTTGGTTAATTTTGCAACTCCCATGCATTGGCAGTTTCAGCCCCTCCAATTCTAGTAACATACCACTTTCTTAAAAACGTTTATAAGGTTTAAAACTTATAATAAATATTTACATTTTCAGCCCTTGATTTTGAACCACATAACATTTTTCTTAAAGACGTTATAAACATGTAACTTGTAAACATATGACTTGACATTATTATCATTTAACTTGAATACATATCAATAACGGTTACTCTTACAAAGGCTCTTCCAATCATTTAAATAGAGAGGACTCTTCTATTACTACAAGATACTAGCAACAAACTTTTGATAAATTTTGCATATCATTATGTTATGACGAGGAAACATAAATAATAACGATACTTTATACATAAGGACAAGTTATATAGTATATAACTTTGTTCTTGAAATATTAAGCGTTTTGCCACGCAAGCCACCTCTGCCACAAGTCATTTTGTCATCGAACACTATTCAAATCACGATTCTCGATAAGTCAAACTTATCTCGAACTTCCATATCATTCAGGTTATCTCTTTGAAGTCATTTCCATTCTACCCCTGACATTACGTTATCCATGCCTATCATGAGTTCTCAGGTGAGTTCTTAGCCCCATTTTTATAATTGTTTTTATAAATATTTTGGGGGAGATACATGCTCAACTACTGCTTTTACTTTCACAAGTATTTTAAACTTTCACATATTACTGTGAGTCATAGCCCCTACTCTTACTTGTTTTACAATGATTTATAAACATTTTTGGAGGAGATACATGCTTAATTACTGTTTTATACTTTTATAAGTACTCGTTAACTATATACATGTTACTGTGATTTCATAGCCTACTCTTTAACTATTTTCCCGTGGGGGAGATACATGCTTAAAACTGGAACACAAGTCTTTTATACCGGGTATTGAAATACCGTCAGGCCAATGTTATCTGCTTAAGTTACTATTGCCAAAAGTCCCTCGATCATGAACCTTAATCACTTGAAGGGTGAACGTAAATAAATGTGGATAGTACTATTAGTGATTGACAATCCTCGTTTGGTTGTTAGAGAAAACACCAGGCGCACTTTGTTGTTCTTATTATAGGTTATTGGCAAATACCTACCTTGAGGGCCTACTACTTACCGTCATAACTTGAGATTATGATTGGCTGTTAATCGTTGAGTATCATGAGCTTAAGGCAATAACAGGAACATTGAATTAAACTTATTGATTGTATGTGATTACAATACATTCTTAACTTGTGATTCGAAACTCGTGTTAAATGGATTTATAAACCAATTACTATTTTTGATGTTGACCCGGTGAAGGGCAAACCAACGGATTGATTTGTGTTAAATTGATAAGGAAATCACTCTTTTTCTAATTAACGATTTAAACTATAAACTCTATGAACTCACCAACCTTTGTGTTGACACTTTTTAGCATGTGTTTATCTCAGGTAACTAAACAAGAAGGAACTTGAAGGCACGGAGTGGGCTTGTAACCCGGCATGGGCTTAAATAAACATTTTGACATATTTCAAATAAACTTGTTGTTTAAATTATGAAACATCTTGATGTCTCGAATATTTGGTATTTTGAATGAATTAAACTTTAAAGCGTCACTTTTGTGTCGTTTTCTATGATTGTGACAAAGATCCTCGAAGTAACACCCAAAAAGTCTTCCGCTGACATTGTAAGTCTTCCGCTGACGTGATGATTTTTGGGGGTGTTACAGATTGGTATTCAGAGCCACGGTTATAGAGAACCAGATGTTTTTAAACATTGGACTATAACTACACTTTAACTGGACCATTTTTACAAAATACCACCTTATGCCCTCCGTGCCTACGCGTTTCCAACATCTGGTAGAGACATTACTTTTACATGATTTCTTATATATGATTACATGTGATAATTATGCTAATGACTTATATTTACTAATCGGGATTATTACAAATACCGTGTCTTCATATTTCCGTCCGCCAGACGATTATATGACTTTTAGATAGTTTATGCTACAACTACACTCTAGTATACATATATATAAATATATGCTCCCCCAACTATTTTAAGTACTATACCAATCCTCCTTAATTATCTCGCTCTCATCTTTATAGATGCATATGACATACTCTTTTTGTACTCTCGGAAAATTTGCGCATTATCTTGTCGATCAGTATGGGTGTTGAGTCAGAAATTCTTAAGTAGGATGATTTACAACGTCTTTATTTGAATGGATTGGGACGCCTTTCCATTGAAATAAAGAAATTGTAAACCGCCGAACCATAAGTTTATACTTCGTTATTTACATCGTTTGGGACGCTTCTCTATGTAAATAACGAATTATAAATAAGTGGGCTTAATTTTGTCTGAAATGGCATACGTATGAAATCTAGGATCACTAAAGTTCATAAAACACTAAAACTTCAACCAAAGACTCACGATTTTCTTCTGCGTATGCCTAATTCTAAGGCATTACGGCACCACCACATTTATTCGATCATGTGCTTACTTTTACATTCTGACATTTTATGAAACCTTTTCACGACATTGTATGTGATTACAATGGTCTCTCTTACTTCTCCGGCACTATGAGTTATATAGTAATCTCCGAACCTTTCACAACTTTACCTAAAATCCATCGAAATCTATAAATTCCTCTAATAGAAATACAAGATATGGAACAAACAGATTCATCATCTACAAAAGCTTAGAACCAAATACCGTGTTGTCACTTAAAACTATATTTAACAAGTTTTCTCTTTACAAAAGCTGAAGTTCAGCAACTTTCTCTTCATTCAACAAGTTTCCACTTGAAAACTCTTATTATTAAAAATCTGTTAACAAGCATCTAGTTTAACGGGTAGGTTACCCTACAGATTATAACTTTCATGAAACAAGATAGTGTGAACCATGTTTACCTGTAAAACATGTTAAAATAAAAATCTTCGTTCAAAAATGGAAATTGTTTCTTAAGTCAAGTTAATCAAAAGAAATTGAACATAAGACAACGTAAGTAGTTAGAACTACTCAACAATTATGACTATGAGAACTGCTATCATCAAAGAAGAAGCTAATGTAGTAGTAAGATACGTTAAGCTAGAAAGAAAAATGTAGTAGTAGATACGTTAAGCTCGAAAGAACAATTAAAACCGCTCAGGGATTAGATCGTTAGGAATGACTATTTGTTCACCCTTTCCACTCACCTTTACAGCTACCTTATCTTAGAATCTCGGGACGGGATTCCGTTTAACGGGTAGGTAATATAACACCCCGTAAAATTTTCCTACGATTAACATGTTACCATAACATAGATTAACCATTTTTACGAGGAACAAATTTTTTTTTTAATGCATGACATATTATGTGAACCACTACGACATTTATGATTGACCATTTGCCTAGAAACGATGCTTACACACAACCTAAATAGTCTAAATTATCGCGAATATATTTAAACGTTTTATAAATATACGTTTCGTATATTTTCAGTACAATATTTATATATTACCCGAGCCTACGAAAATTCTCGAGACTACCCACTAATATTGTTGGACCGTAACCCCTCCCCTAGGTACATAAAAACCGGCCTCCCACCTCCACTCTCACCCAAACGTGCCACATTTCTTTTATTTCTACAACTACAAATTTATTCCACCATTTTATCAACAAATTGCTAAAAGAAGTGATCCACCATAGTCCAAGTACATGAAATGAGGTTTCATTGGCAATATAATGTTTATAATGAAATATTGACTTTAAATAACAAAGTTGCTAACGGCAGCCCATGTACAGTGAAACTAGACAGCCTAGTCTCCTTAAACTGAAGCATGATGATAATACAAATGAGGAGCTCTGGAATAACATAAAGCACTAACGCCATTGCCAACTATTCTGCACTAAACAAACAACTAAGTAGGATTCATATGCATTGACATTTATATACAATCTGTAAAATCTGTCATCCTATAAGAGACATAAAATAATATGTAGCGACAACTCTCAATTGCAAGAGGATGCCGCTAAACTCAGATGCTAGTAGAGGTAAAGGCCGGTAGTGAATTTTCCAAGAACAGACAGCTCATTCATTTTAATAGTATAGATCCAAAGGCCACCAAATGAATCCCCAATCCTTGAACACCCACGTCTTGAGTTCCTTTGACAAATGGAGTAACCATTCGAAGCAAACACCACTCTTTTCTTTGTACCTGGTGAACGAGTAAGAAGGAGAAAGCCAAGAACCATGTTACTTTCTTACACACTATGACACACTTACAAGTTTACTTACACACACAAGCTATGACACACTCCACCTCTAACTATCCCCAATCACAGAAAAACCAGCCTTGCACTCATTCTTGTCTCGTTGTGATTGGATAACACATGTGGCGCTTGTAGACAATCAAGATGCATTCACACTCCAAACTTTCCCTATAAGATGCCACTACATTCGACCAGATCTATGCACAAACATATTTCACTTTCAAAATAAACTAAGTGTTCCTAGCTGCTGAGTTCGATTTAGATTGGCCAAGATTCCAAGGGTTTAAGCCGTGCATAAGATCATTGGAGTATAGATCTCGTTTCCTTGACGGGCCGTGAAACAAGTAGCACCAACCTCTTTTCGACTTCGAGCCTCTAGATCACGTTTTACCCACCCTTTTGTAGTGTCATAAGTCTTTCCATCCATTCTCATAACATATTACATCTTTATGTCACGTACTCCCATTATAGCAAGCTTTTGCTTTGTTTTGATGTGTTCTCGTTGAACACTTTATATAAATCATGGCATCTAAAATTTTGCGTGGCTAAGCATGAGGAAAGTATGAAAACGAATGCATGAGTTTTGTTAAAGTTTCGAACTCATTTTTTTTCTTTTCTTTTCTAAAATGAAACTGTCCCAAGTGCTCTCTTTGGACGACTTAATTCGACTAGCAAACAAGGTCCATAAAATCTCAAACCTTGCCATATTTAAAGCCCTCACAACAATGATTATAAAGGAACAAAAGTGTCGTAAAAATCTTGCTTTATCTTGTTTTTATTTGGGCTCCTTTTTGGGCTTGTCGCGACTGAAACCAAATGCACCTTTATAGTTAATTCGAGCTTAAAAGCTCAAATTATAAGCTGTTAAAAAGCACTTATATAAACTTAAAATAAGCTTATGAGCTAGCAATATTATGAGTATTTTGAAACGTAAAATGTTAAGTTTTGGTCTCGGGTGGAACTTTGAGTCGCGAGAACTTAAATAAGGCGAGACTAACCTTATGTTTCTTTCAACAACCTTTCTGTAACTAAAAGTTTACTATAGAACTTACATGAAAAGATAGCAAAACTCAGTTGATATGAAATGGATTTGAAATGAGAAGTTGTAATAGATTGCATGCACGACATACTACTGATATAGAAATTTTATAACAAACACTAAACTGTGGCAATCTTGTTATATATAATAAACGACCAAGAGTAACACAAGAAACCACCTAGCTCAGTTGATTGTGTCTTCTGAGTGTGAACAAGAGGTCTAGATTTCGAGCCTAGGCAAAGGCACTTTTACTATTTTTGGTTAATTTTGCAACTCCCATGTATTGGCAGTTTCAGCCCCTCCAATTCTAGTAACATACCACTTTCTTAAAAACGTTTATAAGGTTTAAAACTTATAATAAATATTTACATTTTCAGCCCTTGATTTTGAACCACATAACATTTTTCTTAAAGACGTTATAAACATGTAACTTGTAAACATATGACTTGACGTTATTATCATTTAACTTGAATACATATCGATAACGGTTACTCTTACAAAGGCTCTTCCAATCATTTAAATAGAAAGGACTCTTCTATTACTACAAGATACTAGCAACAAACTTTTGATAAATTTTGCATATCATTATGTTATGACGAGGAAACATAAATAATAACGATACTTTATACATAAGGACAAGTTATATAGTATATAACTTTGTTCTTGAAATATTAAGCGTTTTGCCACGCAAGCCACCTCTGCCACAAGTCATTTTGTCATCGAACACTATTCAAATCACGATTCTCGATAAGTCAAACTTATCTCGAACTTCCATATCATTCAGGTTATCTCTTTGAAGTCATTTCCATTCTACCCCTGACATTACGTTATCCATGCCTATCATGAGTTCTCAGGTGAGTTCTTAGCCCCATTTTTATAATTGTTTTTATAAATATTTTGGGGGAGATACATGCTCAACTACTGCTTTTACTTTCACAAGTATTTTAAACTTTCACATATTACTGTGAGTCATAGCCCCTACTCTTACTTGTTTTACAATGATTTATAAACATTTTTGGAGGAGATACATGCTTAATTACTGTTTTATACTTTTATAAGTACTCGTTAACTATATACATGTTACTGTGATTTCATAGCCTACTCTTTAACTATTTTCCCGTGGGGGAGATACATGCTTAAAACTGGAACACAAGTCTTTTATACCGGGTATTGAAATACCGTCAGGCCAATGTTATCTGCTTAAGTTACTATTGCCAAAAGTCCCTCGATCATGAACCTTAATCACTGGAAGGGTGAACGTAAATAAATGTGGATAGTACTATTAGTGATTGACAATCCTCGTTTGGTTGTTAGAGAAAACACCAGGCGCACTTTGTTGTTCTTATTATAGGTTATTGGCAAATACCTACCTTGAGGGCCTACTACTTACCGTCATAACTTGAGATTATGATTGGCTGTTAATCGTTGAGTATCATGAGCTTAAGGCAATAACAGGAACATTGAATTAAACTTATTGATTGTATGTTATTACAATACATTCTTAACTTGTGATTCGAAACTCGTGTTAAATGGATTTATAAACCAATTACTATTTTTGATGTTGACCCGGTGAAGGGCAAACCAACGGATTGATTTGTGTTAAATTGATAAGGAAATCACTCTTTTTCTAATTAACGATTTAAACTATAAACTCTATGAACTCACCAACCTTTGTGTTGACACTTTTTAGCATGTGTTTATCTCAGGTAACTAAACAAGAAGGAACTTGAAGGCACGGAGTGGGCTTGTAACCCGGCATGGGCTTAAATAAACATTTTGACATATTTCAAATAAACTTGTTGTTTAAATTATGAAACATCTTGATGTCTCGAATATTTGGTATTTTGAATGAATTAAACTTTAAAGCGTCACTTTTGTGTCGTTTTCTATGATTGTGACAAAGATCCTCGAAGTAACACCCAAAAAGTCTTCCGCTGACATTGTAAGTCTTCCGCTGACGTGATGATTTTTGGGGGTGTTACAACATGCCATAAAATTACCTGTACTTTACACTTCTAATGCAATTTAGAAGCCATAACAGCTTTTTGAAGCACATTCTGTGAGTATATGTCGCTAAGATATGACTCTCTTTTTCTACAATCTCATCTCTTCTCTTCAACCTATAAACGACCTCTTCAAATTCCAAGCAGCTAGTAAATGACCAATGACTAGAGAAACAACCCAATATAACCAATCTGAAAATGAAGTAAACATCCCTTAGATATGTGACTTAATCTTGTACGATGGTGTGACTAAGAACCTATACTGAGGACTACAACGTAACTCCTTTAAGCATAGGTAGATCCATATACTCAAACCCACAAACATTATATGAAATCTCTGCCTCTTGAACTATCCACAACTTCGTGTGACACTAAGTACTACAATGTAACTCTTTAAAGTGATAGCTATAACCCGTGAGAACTACAATGTAACTCCTTACAGCGGGTATAACTAGATAATCCAAGTCTTAATCACTATCTAAACAAGTGTTTGCCCAAACAAGTATCTTCGAAAGTCAGGCATCCATCCACCCCTAGACTTTAAGATAAATAAGCACACATGCCCTTGAAATGAACTTTAAACCCAGAAAAGTGATAAAGAATTATCCCCATAATCACAAAAATCTGATACTAGCCGTTGACATTTGATTGTGATTCTTGATCAGGATCTTTTAAGCAATTCGTGGTGTGTTTTTGGTGTGTGATATATTGATATTAGGATAATGAAATAAGAAATTGAATCATGTTCTGTAAAATGTTTACCAATTACATCAAGTGTTTTAGGTGAAGTGGAAATTAGGGTTTAGGGTAATAGATCAATGCTTAAGTTACATGATGAGGTTTAGGGTTTTGTTTATGTGAGACACTTTGGTTATTTTCTTACTCAAAATCCCATGTCCTTACTCGATATCCAAAGTCAATTTCGGCAGAGTTTCGTTTAGGTAATTCCCATTTGAAGTCCTTACTCGATATACGATAAGGTATAATGGCTAACTCGCCAAATATGATCTTGGTTACCAATAATCCCTAACTCACAAACCTTCCCTAACTCACTAAAAAAATTTCTAACTAGATAAAATTTTTCTAACTCGCTAAAAAATTTTATAAATCGCTAAAAAATTTCTAACTCGCTAAAAAAGTTCTAACTCGCTAAAAAACTTTTTCTAACTCGCTAAAAAATTTTTCTAACTCGCTAAAAATTTCCTAACTCGCTAAAAAAAATTTCTAACTCGCTAAAAAATTTTCTAACTCGCTAAAAATTTTCTGACTTGATAAAAAATTTCTAACTCGCTAAAAAATGTTTCTAACTCGCTGAAAAATTTCTATCTCGCTAAAAAGATTTCCAACTCGCTAAAAAAAAATTTCTAACTCACTAAAAATTTTCTAACTCGATAAAATAGCAATTTTTCCGAGAAAAAACACCAAAAAAGACGATTTTACACCCAAAAACACCACGATTCGCCCCCTGTTAGCTCTGATGCCATTTGTTAGGTCACCATTTTACAACATAACCACTAATATTTCTAGAGAGAGAAAGTAAGTAGAGAGAGAAAGTGGAAGGAACCCTTAATATGAAATGAAAGACAAATTATATTACTAAGTGAACCAACAACCTCAAATGAGGTGTTACAAGTCTATTTATACGTGAGGATTAGGGATTCTCCATACTATGCTATTATTACAAGCTTAGCCCTTAGACTTTTTCCAAACCTATAAACTTATCATAAAACTTTATAAAACATGTAAAATCACTAACGTACTAACTAAATAATGCAACCTATAACAAAACTCAATGACCGACACTTGAAATAATAAAGTCTATTCCCAACAGTCCCGGATCTCCAAACTTTCCCCATGGACCAACGAATTCGGGGTCGAGTCAAGCTAGCGACTCGGTTAACAAAAACACTAGCATTGCATGGGTGACAACCGTGTTTCTATCTTCTTTCTATTCTCTAATAAAATGACGAGAAGAGGGCAACCTCTTCTGTATCTTGTGTTTTGTGATTGTTGTGTTCCAGATTTTCCTGAAGTGTGGAGACTCTCGTGCTTGTGTTTTGTCTTTAACCCATTGGAGTGTCATTCATCAGTGCCCAAAGAAGTATGGTATCTCAAAGTCTTATTGACTAACGTTATCTTTTGGCATAATTCATAAACGGCCTTAGATGTTACGTAGGATGACCCTTACCTTTGAAACATTGAGGAAAATGTTTAACTTTTGTCTGTGGGGTATCTTCGATTTGATTTGACTTGCACTTTTATATAGCCGTTTACTCATGCAACCCCGTTTTTCTCAAAAAATTGAAAAAAATAATTGAAAAAATTATCAGAAAAGTACAATAAAATAAGAAATTTTCAAAAATTTTTGCAAAAATATAATAAGTTTTGACATCTTGTTTGACTTTTCGCTGGGTAGAGTAAGAATAGAAATTTTGACTTTACCGGGCGTGTTGAGCCCTAGCTTGTTCCCTTAACTCATTAGGCTAATCATTCGCGGATCTCATTACTTGAGATTTTAAATTTGCGGAGAACGAGAAATGATAGAAAAGTTAATTATGTGATTAGATGCTAAACGTGGAATGGTTAGATTTCTTTAGAGCTCATAACGGTTTGTCTATGCCACAAGAGGTTCGTAAATAACACCATTAATAGATAATAAATGCCAAAAACGGCTGCGGTTGAACAAGCGGATCCTTGCATCCTTTATTCTGAAAGGCGTTTAGGTCTGGGAGTTACACTGTGAAGCTCCGTACGCTTGAGGCAAGTAAAAGTGAATTAATAATTAAAATGTGCCAAAAATAATTGCGGTTCAACAAGCGGATCCTTGCATCCTTTATTCTGAAAGGCGTTTAGGTTTGGGAGTTTCACCGTGAAGCTCCGTATGTTTGAGGCACAAACAAAGAAATATATATATGAAAAAAAAAATGAAATGAAAAAAAATGAATGAAAAATGAAAATTATTTTTAAAACCGCCTAAATCTATCAGACATCAAAACTATCGAAACGAAAATGAGAAATCATTTCCTTAAAAAAATCTAACTAAAAATAAGAATTGGGAGTAGGAATTCACAAGTAGCATTTATGAGTAGTGTTAGCATCTAATGACATTTTTGGCTATGACTTCGTTTTTACGCTTAGCTTGGGAACTTGTGAAAAATCAGGGACGATGAATTCTATCCGTATTGACACTTTTCTATGAGTTGTGTTTCTTACTCTGTGACCCTAAACGTTATTGAAAAAATAATGAAATTCAACATCCCGTCACATAAAATGTAGAAAAATACAAAAATAGTAGTGTAGAGAATAAAGTTGGAAAACGGGGCGTTTTCGGGAATAAATGATTTTTTAATCTCTTTTGAACGTTTTGCTACTTTTCAAAGTTAGTAAAAAGAGTTGTGAAATTATTTATCTCAAAAGCGTGAAGTGATGACATTGCGTGAGGACACGACAATACCTTAGTCTGGGGGATTTAGGCGTGTGCATATTTACACATCTCTTTCTTACCAAATTAAGACCAAAACAACCAAAAACTAACCAAAAATGCCAAAGATATTGTGTTTTTGTGTTTGTGATCGTGCAGGAACGGATATTGCAAAAAGGCAAAAATGAGCACGAGATTTGGAAAATTGTCAAAATCCAGAGCTTGGATGGGAAACGGAGCATAATGGAGCATTACCAGATTGACTCGACACAAATTTGGAAGAAAAACGAAGAAAAAGACAAAAAGTCAAAGATCAAGTCAATCCTGGGAGTGAGACATGGGGGAGGCATGGAAAACCCAAATCAAAACCCGTAATCACCCTTTTTGCCTTAACCTTAACACAAAATTACCAAATTACCCCTTACCCGACACCAAACTACCCAAAATTCCCTTTTTACCCTTTTACCCTGAAAGCTTAAATGCAAAATCTTTTCAAAAACCTTTTTCATTTTAAAACCCTTTCAAAAACAAAGTCACAAAACAGTTTGACAAAACTTTTTATATTTTACCTTATCATTAGTTTTTATACTATTATTATTATTTGTTTTATTATTAGTAATGTTAGTAGTATTATTATTATAAGTTAGTAGTATTATTAGTATTACTATTAATATTAAATTATCAAAATTGTTATGCTTATTATTCTTATTAAAAAAAACTACAAAATTAATTTTGTTTTGCAAAATCAATTTTTAACTTAACTAATAACAATACCTATCTATTTTTCTACTAATACTAATCCTAATCCAACACCTCACATGGGCCATCCACACGCTCAGCCCACACCTTTACCCATTAACCCAAATCCACTCAAAACACACCTACTAATAAAAACCTATCCCACATTTTTATTAATAAAACTCCTTTGACCCCAAACTAGTCAAACCCCCTCCATCTTCACCTGCTCCAAGAACTTCCCTGCTATTACCCACCATGCCAATTCCCTCCTCCACGCCTTCTCCTGCTACACGCCTCCCTCACCTTAAAAGTACCCCTCCTCACCAATACCAATCCTCCCTTCACATGTTAGCACCTCCAAGTCAGCAATCTACAACACTTATGGGGCCAAAATCAGGATCAAAGACTGCAATGATTCTAGTCCAATCCAAAGGCTGTGATTTGTTCCTAAGAAGCACAAGTAGGGATTGAAGCTGTTTGCACTCACAGAACAAACATAAACAGAAGAAGACAAAGAGTGCTCAAGACCAAAAGACATGAAACCCTAATTCAAGTAGTATAAATAGAACATCATTGTAGCCTTGAAAGGCAGTCAAGTAGGGTTTTATTCTTTACATTAGATTTCTTGTTAAGCCTTAAGTTTTATTTTGTAATTTCTGATTTGAAGCTTAATGAAATTTTAAGTTTTCTTCAATTGTCTTTACTAAGCTTACTGTCTTAATTAGCTTTCTTTTGTTGTTCAAAACTACTTATTTGCAGTCAAATTGTGTTAATGAAGCTTAGATGCAGTTCAAATCCTTATATAGTTCATATGTTTTTTTTTTTTTTTTTTTTTTTTTTTTTTTTTTTTTTTTTTTTTTTTTTGTTTCCTGCTTCCAAATCAGTTACTTTAGCAATACTTTTTAAAACTACTCACTATTATTTGCTTATTCCAAATAGCTTATTATCAGTCTCCTATGCTTATTTAGCCTAGATGTAGCTTAATTTATACCTCCTTTTCAAGTCTTAGCTTCAAAAACCTCTTTGTTAAGTTGAAAATACCAAACTGCAACCCTTAAGGGGTGTTTGGCACAGGGTATGTTTTTGGCTAAAAAAAATGTTTTTGACCCAAATCTGGAATTCAACTAGTCATAAGTTAGAGTTAGCTGTAGTTTTTATGCAAATTTAAACGTATCCAAATAGTTTAGCCAGTTTCTAAAAGTTTTTAAGTTTAACTGCTGCAATTAGCATCTCAGGCTTAGATTTAGATTAGGCCATGTTTAGTTGTAGAATATGCTTGGAACTAGCTCAATATAGGATAATACACAAGTCTAAAATATGGTAGTGGCAGGTGGTAGGTCAAAACTTTCATTTCTCACCCATTTCACCTACTGATGCAGGCACTTCAGTAGGCCAACAGTCCCCATAGCTTTTTAATTTTCATTTCTTTATTTTAAGCGCATTAGGTCTATAATTTGGTTTGTACATTATTTCCCAGCTTATCTTCATGCTTATTATTTTGTTTCATTTTTTGGAATTTTTCTTGATAGCTTATCAGGCCTCCTAACTTGCCCCTTTGCCCACTGATCTGTTGCTGCATAGGATAAGTACGCTTGTTTATTGTTTTTAAGTGCTTTTAGAGTGCTTAACACTGCTTATCCTCTGCTCCCATAGTGCTTTTTAGGTTCTCCTTATTGCCATTTGCTCATTTCCCCCTAGTTTAGCTTATAGCAGTGTCCATTATCTTATATATAGCTTTTTAGATTTCCATAATTCCTTGGTTGTAGCTTTAGCCTAAACCGCTTATCAATTTCCTAAGTGCTTCATTGGTTCTAATCTCAGCTTATTATGGTTCTTATTTGCTTATTAGGATAGTTTTTTTTTTATCTTATTAGAAGCTTATATGAGCTTGTGTGCCTTTGTGATTCTGAATCAGTTTACACAGGTTAAGCTTGTGCTTGTTGGTGTTCATGTTTGCAAACTGCGACAATCATTAAGCTCAATCCAACTTATTTGGTTGATTTCAAAAAAAATATTTTCATAAAATAAGTTATTTCCGGTGTTTGTCAATTCTCAAACTAAGAAAAAAAAAATGTTTTGCAAATTTGGAGTCATGAGGGATTCAAACCCCTGATCTTTTGGTTACCCAAACAGAGCTCACACACAACCCCCACCCATCTGTGCTATTGCTGCCTTGTTGTTGTAATTTTGTTTATTTAATATTTATATAGTTATTTGTTTTGCTTATTTAATTTTCAGCATTTAGAATTGCTTATTTAACTGCTTATTTAGGTTTCACCCTCCTTTTTTCCATTTTTCCCAGCTTAGTTAGAACATAATTTAGTTCCCTAAAAATTTTTTAGATTTTTCCAAAAGTGTATTTATTTTTAAATCATTTATTTCTTTAATTTAGTTTTTAATTCATAAAAAAATTATTAAAAAAAATATTTTTCTTTTTCTAAAAATTTTCTTTTATCATTAGAAAAGTATGAAAATTAATTTCATCCCCGTAGGACTAGTGTAGCCTTAAATTCACGTTTTATTTCGCGCGTTTACATTTTTCTTAAACTAAATTTTACGTTTTTAAATCTAGAATAAAGCTTCCTATTATCATTCTCGTAGGATTTTTAGTATATTTTAAGTTTTAATTTTCATTCTTTGTTTGAATTTGCAATTTAGTTACGTTTATTATTCGTAATTTCCCGTAGTTGTAAAAGTTCCATAATACCAAATAATCTTTCAATCATTCTTACAAGCATTTTAATCTCGAATCTCACATGATATTGTCCATTCACACCTCGTTGGAATACGACCCGGGTAATTACTTGCCCGGTATCACATATATTTATTGTATTCACGAGTTTTTGCAAGTCGGCCTTTTTACAAAGGTTGATTAGTAAATTTCACTCATGTTTACATTATATTTATTTGATATACACCGCAAACGTAATCAGCTACCACAAAGGAACCGTCGCCTACTCGTAAGTCCAGCTCACCTTTATTCATACTGTTGCTTACATCAAACCCTTGCAAGTTATTGAAAATGTAACAGCCGCACCTTGTGTCTAGCACCCAGGTGGTATATGAGGTAAAAAAAACAATCTAGCATATAGATGCATGAGTCTGTGGGATACACGTCAACAGACTGTCTCTCCATTCCTATTGTCAGCCCATGAGTGGAGCTACAACTTGCATCGTCACTCAAAAACGCAAATATTAAAAGCAAAAAGCTCTGCCGTAACGCGTGAAGGCCAACTCCCTCGTTTTGATCAAAATAGAAAGGAAGACTGAAATGTGATCTTTTGATGCTTCAAGAGTATGTGATTTATGGTGATCTCAATTCTAACACCATCGAGAGCAAAGTATATATTTTCTTAATAAAAGAATAAAATACAATTTATCTCGTTTAGTTTAATAGATAATTTCTTTAAGTATCTCAAATGATCATGCTCAAGTAAAATAAAAGGTTAATTAGTAAAATAGCCCGGTTGTCTTGGGTCTAGGCATATTTAGCCAATTTTTAAAAAATTCTCGTTTTAGCCCGGGTTGCCCTGAACAACTATCGCATAGCCAACTACAGAGTGTCACGTCGGGGCAACGTTTGTGTTTTTTGGACAACTTTTTTGTGTTTTGTGCAACTTGAAGACACTTGTCATCATGCAGTTGGCTATACGATAGTTGACCAGGGCAACCTTGGCTAAAACAAGAATTTTTTAAAAACATGCAAAAAATGCCTATACCGCAGAGCAACAGGCCATTTTGATAATTTTTCCTAAAATTAAAATGAGTCTATATACTGAACACCGCCAAGTAGCCTACAAAACCAACCACGTCGGATCTTATTGTTATTATTTGAAGGGAGAAAGTTTCATCTGTAGACACTTTATTCATCATTGCACATAGATATATAAGTGTTAAAAACCGATATTTAAATAATGTTATGCACATACGCAATTATGGAACGTCGAATCAAATATAAATAGAGAACCTTAGAAAGTAGAAACCTCCAAATGTTCATTACAGCAGTATTTAAAGTAGTACAACTGTATATGTTATACATAAACAAATAAATTTGTCAAAACAGACGAAGTATTGAGCTTGACTGCTTGAGCCCAATACATATAATTCTCAAACCTCGCCTAAATTAATATTTGGTGGATAGTGTGGGAAACGGTGTACACTTTATAGAATAAGATTTAAGATTATTTGAGGATCAAAGTTTTTTAACATACCAAGGGACTAATCTCCGCCCTTCATATTCCCACCATTTTTATTTGATCTAATAGATGAGATTAATCCCAACAATTTAAAAAACCCACTTTCATCTTTTTTTTTCTTCAAATATTAATATCTTTTAAACCGTTAATCGTTAAACGAAAAAGAAAAAACCGTTACGACGAGCATTTAATTATATTTCTATAGATAGACACTTTGATATATTTTCGATAATTTTTTTTTTCGTTTTTTCATGTTTTTTTTCGTGGATATGTTATATATAATTTTTTCGGCCACGAAAAAAAACGTGAAAAAAACGAATTTTTTTTGTCGAAAGTATAATAAAGTGCGCGTGTATAGAAAGATAATTAAATGCTCATCGCGAAGGTGTAATTACTTTCGCTTAACGATTAACGGTTTAAGAGATATTTAAATTATAAAAAATGGGTGAAATATTAAAATACTTTTAATCTCAACCATTGATTTATTTTTTAGATAGATTGTTAGGTCACCATTTATGTAACACAAGTATGATAATGAAAGAAATAAGATGAGAATGGAGATTGGTTGATTATAAGAAATGAGAGAAAAGTAAGAACAAGAATTTCACTAAGATATTCAAATAACCAACAATTAAAAGAGTTACATAAGCTTAGTATTTATAGGAGGAGGAGTAGGGCAACACTCCCTTCCTCCCTCCTTTCTTTTGGACGTGGGCTTTAAGGCCCTTTGGTCTTACATTCTTAAGCCTTGTAATATAAACTAAGTAGAATAAATAACTAAGCAACCTATTACAAAAGGTAATGACCGAGATTTGACTAAAATACAAAAGTATGATCCCAACAATCTCCCCTAAGGGTCGGTCATCACGGTTGCTTGACGTCTTCATCTTTGTCGTTGACTTGTGACATGTAAAGCTTTAGATGTCTTCAAAATGGTTGAGTACATTAAGATCTTTGTCTTTATACTTTGTAGATTCTTCTTATTGGCGTAGAATCTTTCTTTGAACTTTGTGTTGCTAAGATCTTTGGGGGAGCTAACATTTGCTTCAAGATGTATGTATGAGCATGTTGGAATCTACCATCACGGAAGTGAGGTACCTGCGAGTAAACAGTTAGCAATAAAACAACCGGTACTTACAGATAAGGAATTAGAGCTCATCAACAGAATATTGTGAAGACTCCTTCTAATCCTTATCCAGGCCGTTCCCATATCAGATACTCCCGAAGGAGCTTACGAGACCTACTAAGTAGCTCAATGACTGGGTGAGTCGCTGGGGATCACTCCACGACTGTAGACTGCTATGGAACCACCGCAAACACTAAGCGTGACCCTTGTGGGGTTACCGAAGTGACCTGCTGTCAGGGCTGTTAGATGTTGACCCTGGCAGGATTTCCGTTCAATCATTGAGAAATACATAAGTAATCCTCTCATAAACGTTCTCGGCAGATTGCTAAGATCTGCGAAGGACTCGATAATTTACAGCTGGTGTCCATTGATGTAGAACACCAGTTGTAGAAATACTAAGTGTTCCTAGGAGATCTTTGATGTATCTCGAGGCTCTAGACTCTATAAGTGCACACTTAGGTTTCCTATATGGAGACTAGGGAGGGGTCTCCTGCTTCAATATCAACCGTCACTAAGAGATAGGTCGATAGGTTACGCTGGTTCCCCGTGAGAATGAAACAAGTCCTTTTAAGAGAACTTGAGTGGTTAAGAAGGTTTAGTGCATTGCGTCACTGGGTCCATGATGACTTTGTCTTCAATACCCGTGTTGTCTTTTGCAACAACCAGTAGCATACGTATTGAACCCGGTGTCTGCCCTAAGGTTGAACATATGGAGGGCTATTTCTTTTCACCCTTTTCTTTACTTTTCTTTTTAATTCTTCAACTCCTTCTTTCCCATTCATTCTTTTCTCCTTTTTTCGTATCATACCTAAGGACTTCTAATTCTAATATGGGAGATGTCCTTGGGTAGATCCCTCCGGCTCTGGCGGATCATAGGACGGTTATTCCTATCTTAATCACCTTATAACTCCGACAGTAGCCAAGAAATCTTTGATTGAAAATCTCTCAAAGTGTTTGTGATAATCAAATATTTTGGTTAACACTTTGAGAGTTTTGTGTACACTTTTTGAAGGGCTCCCCCTGCACATGTGCTCATAAGTATTTAATAAATTTGCACATGCGGGAGGAGCAAGCATTTTGAATTGATCCACTTTCCGTGAACAAGACCGATTCGAGACACGCTTACATCACTAGATAAACTAGCTTGAAGTTATTACCCGACCTGGTCAAGTCCACAGAAAGTTTCTCGAGACGGTACATTTCTACTAAGACAAATCCTTTTCGAGACACGCTTACGTGGTTAGTTAAAGAGATACATTGTCAGCTTTTAGGTGACAACTAGCTCTAGTAACTAACTTGATGTTATTACCCGTCGAGGATAAGTCTTTTCGATATTACTAACTTTTATTGTCTCGTCAATTCCTGGGTCAATACTGAGTCTAGCTCGCACATGATACAACTTTTAAGCTTTGACTTCGTATATTTTAATCACTTTTTTATTTTCTCCCCCTAAAAAATAGCATATAAAATGATGTTTTTGACAATCTTTTAGATTAAAATATGCCTTTTGAGTCTTACGGGGAGATTCACCAAGAACTTTTGATTTAGAGCAAAGTATTTTGTTTTGACAAGTGCTCCCCCTCAACAAGTGATTAGGTCTTATTGAGGTGAAATACTTGTCCTTTTGAGCAGAATTATGAAAATCATAAATGTTTGATTAATTCTACTCAAAAGTAAGAAGCCTTCGCTCCTTATATTAGGATTGAGGCACTGATGCGTACCTCAGGGTCCTTTCTTTACAAGTTCGGGTTGTGCATTGTAATGCGTGCACAAGCCGTAATGACGTATAATATTGGCAAATCAAATCAAACTCTTACAATTTTCTACCATTCAGGTCTCTGAAATGTCATCACCGAAAATTTTGTTCATCCTCCAACATAGCTTTCCAATCTCCGAAACTGATCCCTGCGCTTCAACCGGTTCTCAATCCTTGTAATGAATCTGCGAGCATCCCTGGTCTCATCGGTGTTCCATCTTTTGGATTTCCCCAGTGCTATGTCATTGATTCTGCTTTTGATTCCATCTCTGACGAACTTCAAGGTTTCATCACAGAACTTATGTATTTCTTTGTAGCCCATGAAGCAGTTTCGACCGTTGACACTGCGGTAAGTGAACCCGAATGCCGGATGCCTGATCAAGGTGTATTGAGGTAGATGTTGAAGGTCGGGGATGTCAAACATGTTAGGTTTGGTGAGATTCAGCTTCTTCTGATAACTTTCCACTCCTAGTTGAAGATCTTCTACTCGTTCTCTGATAACTATCTGCCTGATGAAGATTAGGAGAGCTTGGATAAAGGCAAGCTGCATCTCTTTGGGCAAGTTGCAAAGCTTTCCTTGAACTTTGAGCAGGTACATATCTTCTATGTCATTGAGGAGTAGTCGTGGAAAGTCTGACTCGGAAATATCATACTCCTTTTCATCAAGTCTTTTGAGTGTGATTTTGCTGAGGAAGGGGTACCCAAAGTGAGTGACAGTCGAAATGAACTGAATTGAGACTATCTTCAAGTCACTTGTCACATCACCCATTGTCTGATTGAGTCTGCTGCTGCGATAATACTGTGCCCGGTTTTCTGGCCAATGATGTATACCGTAGAGTGCGTTCCGGTCATAGTCAATAATTTTTCGATGAATAAGGCTGAGGCTTCTTCTTCGATGGCATTGTTGAGATATCGAGCTGCAGGGAGAAAGGCAAGTGATGTGATGTACTTCTTCTCAATCTTGCTGCCGAGTGTTAGAAATTCCAAGTCGGTGTTGAAGAAGAACTTGTAAGGGATCTTTGGTTCCTTAGGCTTCCCAATCATCGGTAGTGGTTTCGACCAGCCGGTAATGTATGGTGCGGCTTTCCTTGTGACCGGATCGACATAAGATTCCGGATTGATCCAGTAAATATTGCTTGACATAGCTCGAGCAATATTTTCTAGATGGTACTCAAGTTCGATGGAGTTAGCAGACCGATCTTTCAGAAGATTGAACATATCATTCTTGATTCTTCGTAGCTCTTTCTTGTTCATCTTTTTCATCCGAAACTTATGCTGAATCAATTGAGCGTATTCCACTGTTCGACCATCTTGAGGTTCTTGATTGTCTGCAAGTGGCGGTTGCGAACTAATCATCTTTTCAAACCAGGAGTATTCGTCAGTATCGTCTTGGTCTAGCCATTTGAGGACGGTTTTTGGTTTCTTGGGTTCAGTGCCTTTTGATGAGGTGTCCGGTTTGTGCTGATGATGTTTTCGCTTCCTTTCTTTCTTCTTCTTAGATGACGGTTCTGGTACTTCATCGGGCTGAGGAATCTCGTCACCACCTGTGTATTCGAAGTGGTCGTTTGCTTTGGGAGCCAAACCAGATGCCTTAGGTTGTTGTGAGGATGTAGTTGTTGTTGGAGGGATGACCGGTGTTTTTGATTGAGATGAGGGTCCTTCGGCTTGTTTCTGTTTCTTTGCCTGAGAATTAGGATCCCTGTCTTCATCATCTCTTGGATGTTTCAGTTTGTCAGCCTCTGTGCTGCAAGTCTCTTTTGTCATTTTAGCTTTCAACGCTTCCAGGACTTTAGCTTCTTCCGGCGATAATGAGAACTTGCTTGCCAGTTTGTCCAATAGCTGAGTTTCCAATTCGTCCAGAGATAGTCCTGGTAGTGGAACAGTTGACTTGTCAGCTCGAAGAGTAAATGTGGTCGATCAGATTACTTTCTTGACAGCTTGCTTTGCGAAGTTGGTGAGTTCATCTCTCATGGGTGCCAGCAGATCTTTCAACTCAGCAACTAAGTGTTGTTCCATGTATTGGTGTGCTTGAGCAGCCAATGTGGCTTCCAAGTTCTCTTGCACATCCTTAGCTAAGAAGGTGTCAACCTTATCTTGAAGTTCCTGGACATTAGAGTTAAGCTTTGTCAGTTCAGCAACTTGGCTTGCTAGTACTGCAACCTGATCTTCCAGTCTGCTTTTCTTCTTTTCATGTACTCTTCTAAATGCTGACTTTAGCAACTTAGATGCAGCAGAGACTTTGGTGCTTGGTTTCTTGATAGATTTGTCGTGGGTAGATTCGGATGCAGGAGGTGATGATTGTGAAGATTCAATGTTGGTAGTAACATCCTTATCATCTCCTCTCTGTGATTCGGGTTCTTCAACATCTTTAGCTTTGGCTGCTTCCTCTTTCAACCTCTGTTCTTCAGCAAGTTTGTCAGCCTCGGCTTTAAGCCTTAAATCTTCAGCAAGCTTGGCTTCTTGTTCTCTTTTCAACTTTTCTTCTGCCAGCTTGGCTGCCTCTTTAGCCTTCCTGCTTTCTTCCATTCGTATTGTCTCTTCCGGTCAGGCTTGTGCAAGTTCTTAAAGTCTAGCCTCCTCAGCTTCTTGCTTTTTCCTTAATTCTTCTTCTTGAGCCCTTTCTCTGAGCTCCATTTCTTCCATAGACATTAACTGTGGAGCATCAGTATCCATGGGATCTTCCTCTTCCTCTTCTCCCGTTGCTGAAGCATTAGTCATTTCAATGTCTGTGGGAGATACCGAAGGATTGTCGTAGACGACCAAGTCAGTATTGATTCCTGTAGCAGTATCAGGAATGCTGTTAGATCCGCCAGCTTCGGTAGAATGAGAGAACACTGGAGGTGGAGGGAGATCAGCATTGAATGCATATATCTTACTGTGGAGGAGACCCAGATTGAGAGCTCTTTCATTTTCTTCTTCAACTGAAAGGCCTATGTTTGAATGAGCAGTCTCTTGTTCAGCTGTCATCGGTTCCTTCATCTTCTCTCTCCTAATCCTTTCTTCTTCCAAGATAGTCTGTGCTTCAGTGAACGGTCTTTGATTGAGATACGATGGGTATTCAGCATTATCAGCAAACTCATCAATGTTTTTCTCCCAATCTTCGAAAGTCAAGTCTTTATCATCAATGTCACACCCCCAAAATAGGGTCCAGCGGAAGCATACGTATAGCTGGGGTGTAACTCAATTGATATCACAACACTAGTTCAAAAATGGTTTGCACTTGAATCATTTAAAATAAAATAGTTAAATCAAATTGTTGAATTTACATCGTTAAAAATAATGCGGAAGTAGGCCCTTAAACTAGTTTAAAACGGTCCCCAAATGAAAAATCAGAGTCTTCTATGACCATGCCATGCCCTGCCAAAACCTCCTGTAGCGTGCCATTGGTTATAACCTGAAAATACATGCTAAAGTGTCAACACAATGGTTGGTGAGTTCATAGAGTCTTGTGAAAAAGAATGTAATGCATTGAAATGAAGATTCCCCAGCAAAGGCATCGTAAATCCACTCAGTTCCAAGTCCCGCCATAAGAGACTTGTAACCTGTGTGTTTACAACCCACTGCCAAATGTAATAAGTTTGATACAAAAGCATTGTAATTCAGTAATAAGGCTGATGCAAAGGCATCGTATTTCAGTAATAAGACTTGATGCAAAAGTATCGTATTTCAGTAATAAGACTTGATGCAAAGGCATCGTATTTCAGTAATAAGACTTGATGCAAAAGTATCGTATTTCAGTAATAAGACTTGATGCAAAGGCATCGTATTTCAGTAGTTTTGTATGTACAATAGCCCAAGTATAAAGTAAAGTACTAAGATTTCAATAATGAAACCCACATTGTCTCTTAAGCTCATGGCCCCGAAGCTAGACTTTGTAATGCCCCAACAGAGTGTTTACCAGACACTCACTTGATAAGACATGAAATGCATTCGTCCCGTTGGAGCAACCCAACGCGAATGGAGGCGTCACCCTCAATAGATCTATTCACTCACTCTCGCTTAGTACTTGAAATTAACGGTCCATGAAATAAAGGGGACTTGTCGTGTCGTGGTAATAAGACTACTTAAGCAATGTAAGAACTTTATACTTTGGCATTGTACAAAAATAGTTGCTGCAATGTATTCTCCCCCATAGGATTTGAAATCGTATAAAAGTATAACACGAGTATTTAAGCATGTATCTCCCCCAAAGAGTTTGTAAAGTAATTAAACCAGTAAAAGTGGGGCTATGACTCACCTGATATGATGGTACCATGAACATGTAATGAGCTGAAAAACAAGGCGCGCACACTAGCCGCAACCTAAAATGAATGATGTACGATCTACTTTAGATCATGAAATGATGTTATGAATGTCCATGCTCATGTTTCTATACCACTCTACTCTTTGGAAAAACACTTGTATTATCAAAAATATATATTCCAAGAATTTGGAAAATATTGCTATTAGAAAATATAAATAGCTAGTTATAATATATATATACTTATATATATATAACGTAAGTTTCCATGTTAGTGTTGAAATACTCGGGTTGTAATCCTTGAAATGATGAAAACATACTCATAATAACTAATACTACGTTAGTTATAAAGCTCGGTACTTGATATTACTTCTAGCTCAAAAATGTACTTCGTAGTTTTTGCGCCAAATTTAATAAAAGCTGTCAATTATAAAATGGTTTTAGCCGATATTCAAACGAGTATATCTTTGTCGTTACTTGTCCGTTTTACTTGTTCTTTATGTCCACGGTTACGTCTTAGTATATAGTAATATATTTTGGAAAGCTCGGCTCCTCCGGGTTACGTCTAAAGTCTCTTTTTGTCCAATGAAAAACGTCCAACAGCATACATTTTCAGAAAAATACTTTTCGTCTACAATCTTGCAAAAATCATAACTCCTTCGTTATAGACTCTTTTTAATCCGTTCTTTCGCCTACGGATTCGTTTTTGAAAGTATTTTCTAAAAATTTTGCCAAAGTTCCCTTGGTGTTTACTGATTTTCCAGATTTTTACAAAACGGAACAGCATGTCTAAAATAGGTTCCAAATCAAGTTTCCAAGGTTAAAAACTAATTTCTACCATCACCAAACCTCTTGTAATCACCACATGGCTAATCTAATCTTACCATACACCTTCTTAGGGTGCCATGGACTCCTAACCAAGTTATTAGAGCAAGGGGATTCATAACTAAAAAGTTAGGGTTTGTATGTTTCTTTTTAGCCAAAATAAAGTGTGGTATAGCTACTTGTACATGGTTTTTAGCATGATACTTATGTAATACATGTAAAAATAGGATGATCCATGAAAAAAATAAAGATGAAAACTTACTTGACAAAATGAGATGATTATTGGATGATTATGCTTGATGTTCTTGTGTTTTTGTTGCTTGATTCTTGATTAGGCTTGTAAAATGAACAAGTTTTGTGTTTTACTTTATGGAAAATGATCACTTGATCATGGAGATCATCAAAAGGTCGTGGGTTTGGAGAAGGGATGGAGAGGATGAGCAAGTTTTTGTTCTTTCTAAAAAGGATGAATTATGATTTTGGAAAATTTGGTAAAGTATGTTATAATGTGTTTATTAGTATAAAATGGCTACATTAATGCACATGGTTAAAGGGTGTGGTCTTGGGCTGGTTTTTGGGTGTGAAAAGGAGTAGCCAAAACGGTTTTGATCACTTAGAAAATATAGTGTAGCGTTAAGTGTTATTACGCGTTATTCGTTAAAATCAGGTACCGGGTTTAATAGCAATAAACGTTCACGAAGTTAACCGGGATGAAATAAAGTCATGATAATGATAAAAACATATTAAAAATATGTTGGGTACATTTACTGAGTGATCGGGTGATTATTGTTTAGTTTTAACGAAAACCGTCGTTATATTTATACGCGTACGTTATAAATAAAATAAATTTCCAAAATACTGGGTAACTGAATGTTATAACTTTTATGATGTTAAAATGGATTTAAAAATATGTCGGGACCATTGTGGGAATATTTAGATATATTCGTCGTGTATAAACCGGGTGTTAACGTTTATTATAATTACGTATACGTAAAAACGTTAAATATACTGAATATAGAAATTTGAAAATCCTAAGAGTGGTATAACATGAAAATGCTGTTATGATGATATGCAGACTATCCCCAGTCCGTATGCAGTGTACTTAACACTAATGAAATGAATTCGCACCTAAACCAATCCGGTTACGCGAATTTGAATACCCGTAAACTAAATTTACGATGAAATGAGTAATGCAAGTGAATGATGAAAACTTTTCCGGAAATGAATAGTGTTCGGTGAATAGTAAATTTCCAAAAAGTTTCTCAGAACATCAAACTGACCTCGAAAACGATGAATAGTAAAACGATGAATAGTGTTTTGATGAATAGTGATTTATGAATAGTAAAAAGTCGAAGTTTGGGAAAATGACCTGAAATGGTAAATGACGTGAAATGGTGAGTTGTGACAGTCTTCCCCTCTAAAAGGAACTTCGTCCCGAAGTTCAGTTTATGTTGGTCTCTGAAAACATATTGGTGAAAAGGTGATGATATTCGAGAATTCCAGCGAATTCTAACGATAGGAATTCGACCCTGCTTCAACTGTTTGACCTAACTGTCCATGATTTGTACTTGTTCTCCTGCAAGGTTTATGTTTGACTTTGGGTTGGATTCCTTTCCAAATGGAATTATGAGTGACAATTCTGAAAAGATGATAATACGTGGTTGTGTAATCCTATTGCTGTTGTTCTCTAACAAGGCTCAAGTCTGACGGCCACTAGGCCTACTCTGTTTGAAATATTACATGGTCCAGTGATAGTGGTTCGAATAGTTTGGTGATATCCTGGGAATTCTGTTGAGTTTTGAAATGGTCTTAATGTACCGAGAGATTCTCCTTATAGATGGTATGGAAAGTCTTTCCTAGGGAGGTCATTGATAATATCCACTTATCAATATAGGGAGTAGTGTGCGATGAGTGGCATAGGAATCCATAAAGTGCCAGCTAATTCCTTATATGTACATACGGGGATAGGGAAAGGTAATGATAGTGATGGTGAGAAGGGAAGAGACTGTGACAACTGCGACAAAATGATATTGTGATACAAGAAAATACTGTGATGTAAGTGTATTATGCATAAATGTGAATGTTCATGAAATGAAATGATCAATTTACATGCTTCCAAGCGGCGGTTCATGAGGTGATGAAAAGTATGAATGTTCTGACAATGAGGGTATACACACATGCATGAAACATTTGGAAAATGAGTAAAGGATTCAATCCAGACAGAATTTTATTATAACCATTCTCAGTGTTGCAAAATTCATCTCTGAGTCAGACATAGGTAGTCAGCCTATGTCCCACTATCCCGGGTTGAATATAGGTGACTAGTCTATATTCCACCGAGGTTCCATGAATTTTGAAATACTCAGCTCAGTTATACTAATACTATGTCCTTCACAAATACCAAGATGTTCAGAAAGACTAAGGCAGGTGACCAAACTCGAGGTCAAATGATGAAACTATGCAAGGAAAAACATAATGCGGTGACATATATGATACGTGAACATGCTTATATGAAAAACAATTATAGTAATCAACTATAATAAATGAATATAATATATATCAGATAATGAGACACAAATCTCATCACCTATGTCAGCAACTAACCACAAATGAGGCTTCAGCTTGGCAGGCAGGCACGTGACGGTCATAGGGTTAAGTTTTCGTAAAAGTAGCTATAGTCTAGGTTTTAAAAACACTTAGTTCGCTATAGCCAAAGCTCTGATACCAATCTGTCACACCCCCAAAATAGGGTCCAGCGGAAGCATACGTATAGCTGGGGTGTAACTCAATTGATATCACAACACTAGTTCAAAAATGGTTTGCACTTGAATCATTTAAAATAAAATAGTTAAATCAAATTGTTGAATTTACATCGTTAAAAATAATGCGGAAGTAGGCCCTTAAACCAGTTTAAAACGGTCCCCAAATGAAAAATCAGAGTCTTCTATGACCATGCCATGCCCTGCCAAAACCTCCTGTAGCGTGCCATTGGTTATAACCTGAAAATACATGCTAAAGTGTCAACACAATGGTTGGTGAGTTCATAGAGTCTTGTGAAAAAGAATGTAATGCATTGAAATGAAGATTCCCCAGCAAAGGCATCGTAAATCCACTCAGTTCCAAGTCCCGCCATAAGAGACTTGTAACCTGTGTGTTTACAACCCACTGCCAAATGTAATAAGTTTGATACAAAAGCATTGTAATTCAGTAATAAGGCTGATGCAAAGGCATCGTATTTCAGTAATAAGACTTGATGCAAAAGTATCGTATTTCAGTAATAAGACTTGATGCAAAGGCATCGTATTTCAGTAATAAGACTTGATGCAAAAGTATCGTATTTCAGTAATAAGACTTGATGCAAAGGCATCGTATTTCAGTAGTTTTGTATGTACAATAGCCCAAGTATAAAGTAAAGTACTAAGATTTCAATAATGAAACCCACATTGTCTCTTAAGCTCATGGCCCCGAAGCTAGACTTTGTAATGCCCCAACAGAGTGTTTACCAGACACTCACTTGATAAGACATGAAATGCATTCGTCCCGTTGGAGCAACCCAACGCGAATGGAGGCGTCACCCTCAATAGATCTATTCACTCACTCTCGCTTAGTACTTGAAATTAACGGTCCATGAAATAAAGGGGACTTGTCGTGTCGTGGTAATAAGACTACTTAAGCAATGTAAGAACTTTATACTTTGGCATTGTACAAAAATAGTTGCTGCAATGTATTCTCCCCCATAGGATTTGAAATCGTATAAAAGTATAACACGAGTATTTAAGCATGTATCTCCCCCAAAGAGTTTGTAAAGTAATTAAACCAGTAAAAGTGGGGCTATGACTCACCTGATATGATGGTACCATGAACATGTAATGAGCTGAAAAACAAGGCGCGCACACTAGCCGCAACCTAAAATGAATGATGTACGATCTACTTTAGATCATGAAATGATGTTATGAATGTCCATGCTCATGTTTCTATACCACTCTACTCTTTGGAAAAACACTTGTATTATCAAAAATATATATTCCAAGAATTTGGAAAATATTGCTATTAGAAAATATAAATAGCTAGTTATAATATATATATACTTATATATATATAACGTAAGTTTCCATGTTAGTGTTGAAATACTCGGGTTGTAATCCTTGAAATGATGAAAACATACTCATAATAACTAATACTACGTTAGTTATAAAGCTCGGTACTTGATATTA
Organism: Artemisia argyi; assembly: GCA_030686995.1. NCBI lineage: Eukaryota > Viridiplantae > Streptophyta > Magnoliopsida > Asterales > Asteraceae > Artemisia > Artemisia argyi. Next base: position 109,379,033 of record CM060695.1, read on the forward strand.
CTTCTAGCTCAAAAATGTACTTCGTAGTTTTTGCGCCAAATTTAATAAAAGCTGTCAATTATAAAATGGTTTTAGCCGATATTCAAACGAGTATATCTTTGTCGTTACTTGTCCGTTTTACTTGTTCTTTATGTCCACGGTTACGTCTTAGTATATAGTAATATATTTTGGAAAGCTCGGCTCCTCCGGGTTACGTCTAAAGTCTCTTTTTGTCCAATGAAAAACGTCCAACAGCATACATTTTCAGAAAAATACTTTTCGTCTACAATCTTGCAAAAATCATAACTCCTTCGTTATAGACTCTTTTTAATCCGTTCTTTCGCCTACGGATTCGTTTTTGAAAGTATTTTCTAAAAATTTTGCCAAAGTTCCCTTGGTGTTTACTGATTTTCCAGATTTTTACAAAACGGAACAGCATGTCTAAAATAGGTTCCAAATCAAGTTTCCAAGGTTAAAAACTAATTTCTACCATCACCAAACCTCTTGTAATCACCACATGGCTAATCTAATCTTACCATACACCTTCTTAGGGTGCCATGGACTCCTAACCAAGTTATTAGAGCAAGGGGATTCATAACTAAAAAGTTAGGGTTTGTATGTTTCTTTTTAGCCAAAATAAAGTGTGGTATAGCTACTTGTACATGGTTTTTAGCATGATACTTATGTAATACATGTAAAAATAGGATGATCCATGAAAAAAATAAAGATGAAAACTTACTTGACAAAATGAGATGATTATTGGATGATTATGCTTGATGTTCTTGTGTTTTTGTTGCTTGATTCTTGATTAGGCTTGTAAAATGAACAAGTTTTGTGTTTTACTTTATGGAAAATGATCACTTGATCATGGAGATCATCAAAAGGTCGTGGGTTTGGAGAAGGGATGGAGAGGATGAGCAAGTTTTTGTTCTTTCTAAAAAGGATGAATTATGATTTTGGAAAATTTGGTAAAGTATGTTATAATGTGTTTATTAGTATAAAATGGCTACATTAATGCACATGGTTAAAGGGTGTGGTCTTGGGCTGGTTTTTGGGTGTGAAAAGGAGTAGCCAAAACGGTTTTGATCACTTAGAAAATATAGTGTAGCGTTAAGTGTTATTACGCGTTATTCGTTAAAATCGGGTACCGGGTTTAATAGCAATAAACGTTCACGAAGTTAACCGGGATGAAATAAAGTCATGATAATGATAAAAACATATTAAAAATATGTTGGGTACATTTACTGAGTGATCGGGTGATTATTGTTTAGTTTTAACGAAAACCGTCGTTATATTTATACGCGTACGTTATAAATAAAATAAATTTCCAAAATACTGGGTAACTGAATGTTATAACTTTTATGATGTTAAAATGGATTTAAAAATATGTCGGGACCATTGTGGGAATATTTAGATATATTCGTCGTGTATAAACCGGGTGTTAACGTTTATTATAATTACGTATACGTAAAAACGTTAAATATACTGAATATAGAAATTTGAAAATCCTAAGAGTGGTATAACATGAAAATGCTGTTATGATGATATGCAGACTATCCCCAGTCCGTATGCAGTGTACTTAACACTAATGAAATGAATTCGCACCTAAACCAATCCGGTTACGCGAATTTGAATACCCGTAAACTAAATTTACGATGAAATGAGTAATGCAAGTGAATGATGAAAACTTTTCCGGAAATGAATAGTGTTCGGTGAATAGTAAATTTCCAAAAAGTTTCTCAGAACATCAAACTGACCTCGAAAACGATGAATAGTAAAACGATGAATAGTGTTTTGATGAATAGTGATTTATGAATAGTAAAAAGTCGAAGTTTGGGAAAATGACCTGAAATGGTAAATGACATGAAATGGTGAGTTGTGACAATCAATGTCTTCAAGGTTGACATTCTCGGTGATATTGGAAAAGGCTTCCCTGTAAACTGGACCTTCGTCGGAGTTAGACGGTTTTGGAGAAGATTGTGGTGAGGGAAACCACCCAGGTTCAGGAATGGATGCGGGCTTCTTGACAGGAGTCCTTCTCTTGAGAGTACCCTTCTTCTTATGAGTAGACTTGGTAGAACTGCCGGAGCTCCCAGTTTTGCTACCTTTATTTCCTTTCTTCTGCATGAATGAAGGTAGAACAACTTCGTCCAGGAAACCCACTTTGTCTGCTTCAAGAGCTTGAAGGTAGTACTTGAAATTCGGGCAAAGCTTCACTTTGTCATTTAAGAGACAGTCGGGAAATTTCTTTCCTTGCTTGCGTGTGCTGGTGTCGAGTCTCTTGATGATCTTGAGAGTATCTTCATTTCTGAAAGTATTCTTATCTTTGTCATCAAGTCTCTGTGGGATATCGTCATACTCACGAAGGAAGCTTTCGATGAGTAGTTTTGTGAAACGGACAAATGGAATGTTGGTGGTCTTGTGTTGAATGTGCCACACAAGGTCTTCCCAAATGATGCTGGCATAATCTACTTTCTTTACATTTGCCACTGCCCAGAAGAGTTTGAGGTGTTGGAGCTTGGGGTGTTCATGGCCAGTATCTCTGCCAGATAGGGATTTGGCAATCAGAATATACAGGGTTCTCCAAGGTTGTGGAAGAAATCTGATGTTGACCCTAGAATGTCTTGTGACTACTTCTTCTGATTCATCATAGCCGATATCCCGTAACCACTCTATCAGCTCTTCTTCGGTGGGTACTTGATCATATTCTTCATCTGGGCCGAGTTCTGGTAACCCAAGAACATTCCTTAGTGTGTCTATATCCACAGTAACCTGACGGTTATGAAGCATACAGGTGAAGGAAGCCTCCCCAAGATCTAGCTGAAGTGTATGCCAAAACTGGTGGATGTAGAAGCAGGAGACTGAGGCTGACTTGGTGAATAACAGCTTGTTGGGGTGATATAGGAGAGCATCCACTGCAACAATACATGAGGATTCGTTGCAAGTGATTTTGTTGAAGTTGATTCGTAGGTTGTTCTTGCCTATCTTCCTGGTATAATCAGCTGGAAAGGTCTCTTCCCATGAAAGTTTTGGTTCAGGTTCTGGTCCATATGGAATGTCATTGTGTTCTGCCATCTGAATTGATCACAAACAAATACAAACATGGCAATGGTTTACTGTGTTAGCTCAGACATAAGATTACATGATTGTGCATATTATTGATTGATCAATGGATGTTTGTGTGTGAAAAACTTATGTTATATGACAAACTTGAGTTATTATCACATGGTAGAATCTTCTAACAATTAAGTTACAACATAAGTTTATCATAACAAGAGGTTACACTTTGGAAATTTTACAACACTTAGAAAATTTCATGAATTGGACAAGTTTACGCGTAAGTGGAACAGTCTACGCATAACTTAGATTAAGTGTAAGAAGTGAAGTTAGGCGTAAGAGCAAAAGCTACGCGTAACATTATATGTTATGCGAAATGTAAATCTTATGCGTAGGCTCAATCTTACGCGTAGGATAAAAATCTTAGGCGTAGGATATGATCTTATGCAAAGGATTAACCTTAAGCGTAAGATATAATTTACGCGTAGGTTTTGACTTATGCGTAAGATCAAGAGTTATGCGTAAGAATATCATTTATGCGTAAACATTGTCTTATCCAAGACAATGTTTTTCAATGAGTCGAATCTTACGCCTAAGATTCAATCTTACGCGTAGGATGAACAACTTGCGCGTAAAAACGCCATTTTCCAGAAAATCACCTTAAGTAATTAGAGTTGTTTGATTCCTGAAAGTGTACAAAACATAACCACTGATCAATATTCATTCCCACACACTTAATATGCATATTATTATGCGTAAACATGCCTAAAGCTGAGTTACGCGTAAAACCGTATGAACACTTAATCACAGATAGGTTCAATCATGTTACTGGGTAGTGATAAACATAGGGCAAGTGTTTCTAACATCCTAAGGAGCATATGGTTCAAATTATAACACTAATCGACCACAGAATCACAAGGTCAAATCTGCTTGTGCATTCGAACCCTAAATCGATGATTCATGATCAATACAAGTAATTGAAACAATTAACCCATAATAGCATGATCCTAGGCATACATGAACACTATCCCCATTACCAATTTCAATCCAAACGCACAAACTCAAGAACCCCTAAATGACTCGTATGAACCCTAATTCACAATCGATCACTTGATGTTTCTGGGTGAGATTAAAGTTTAGAAACATGTTTATAATCATCTTAAGACCATTTCCCATCAACCAATTCAACCATAACATCAACAATTTTCTGGGTTCATGATTTACGCATAACCCTAGATCTAATTAATTGATTATGACAAATTAAGCCGTTGGATTGTTATGAAATTTAAAACCATTGTTTATAAACATGATTAAAAACGTTTGACACTTACAGATTCGAAGATTGATGCACGGATTTGATGAATGATTGTAAGTCGTTAGATTAAGTAGGTGAAAGTGTTATTACTTTTTGCAGGTGGTAGTAAATGCGTGGTCAAGGTAGTTTTGACCAACGGTAAAACTAGTTTGGTCTTTTGACACAAATGGCCCCTTAACCTTAACTTACATACACACCTAATGCCTAAACACATTATCTCATTTAACTTTCGTTAATAACACCAAGTTATGACGAGAACAACTTGTGGAATTTCACTCCCCCTCGACCTTAGACCGTAGTCTTAAAAAATCATAAAAATTTATTATTTTTGGTCAAGGTGAGTGACCCGAAATACTTTTGATGCATCTTTGAAGATAAAACGTAATATTTTTGGTAAAAATGCAAGTATAAAATTTAATATTTTTGTAAAAAATTTTAAAATGCTTTTCCTCCCCCTCAACACTTATTTTGAATAATTAAAGACGTTTTTCAAACATTAGTGTTGAAAAGAAAGGTATATACTTGCATTTTTTTTATTGAAAAATATTTACAAAGATAGTTTTGATGTTTGACGATCAATTGTGTTTTAAAAACTTTTCCAGGTCATCTGGAGTTAAACATCGCATACTAATTTGGAGAACTAGACTAGCAAACCTTGATGGTGCTAAGGATTTGGTAAGTAAGTCCGCCAATTGGTACTCAGTCCCAACAAAATAAAGTTCAACGGTACCCTTTTCCGCATGCTCTTTGATGAAGTGATATCGGAGATCGATGTGTTTGGATTTGCAATGATGTACTGTGTTGCAGGAGATAGCAATTGCACTTTTGGAATCACAGTAGATAGGAATCTTGTTCAATAGGTAGCCATATTCCTTAAGTTGTGATCTCATCCAAATGACTTGAGCACAACAAGCAGACATGGCAACATATTTAGATTTTCTAGACGATAGTGATGTGCAGTCCTGCTTCTTTGATTGCCATGACACAAGTTTGTCTCCGAGAAATTGTAATCCACCAAATGTACTTTTGCGTGTGTCTAAACATCCTGCATGGTCAGCATCTGAAAAAGCAATTAGTTCAAATCCAGAATCCTTCGGATACCAGATTCCCAAGTTAATGGTTCCCTTTATGTATCGAAGGATTCTTTTGACTTCACTGAGGTGTTTTTCAGTTGGTTTGGACTGATAGCGAGAGCACATGTAGACATCAAATACTATATCAGGTCTACTAGCTGTGAGATACATGAGGGACCAAATCATACTTCGGTATTTGGTAGGGTCAACTGGAATCCCATGTAAATCAGCATCTAGTTTTGTGGTATAGCCCATTGGTGTATTATAAGTATCACAAGTCATCATTCCATGTTTCTTTAAAATTTCAAGAGCATATTTGGACTGATTTAAAAAAATTCCACGGGGTGATTGATGAACTTGTAGTCCTAGAAAGAACGAAAGTTCACCCATCATGGACATTTCAAAATTGTCTTTCATTAATTTTGCAAAATCATTAGAGTAACTTCTTTTTGTTGAGGCAAAAATAATGTCATCGACATATATTTGAACAACAAGTAAGTCCTCCCCGTAGGTTTTTGTAAATAGTGTTGGATCCACCGATCTTTTAGAAAATTTATTGGCCAGCAAGAAAGTGGACAGTTTGTCATACCACGCCCGTGGGGCTTGCTTAAGTCCGTAGAGTGCCTTTTTGAGTCGGTAAACGTGATTAGGATGCTCAGGATCAAAGAAGCCGTCTGGTTGGCTAACATAAACTTCTTCACGGAGTTCTCCATTAAGAAATGCTGTTTTCACATCCATTTGGTAAACCACCATGTTCCTGTGTGCAGCATAGGCCAAAAAAATTCGAACAGCTTCATGTCTAGCCACTGGAGCAAAGGATTCAGCAAAATCAAGTCCTTCTAGTTGAGAGTATCCTTTCGCTACAAGGCGTGATTTGTTACGTATGACATTGCCTTCAGCATCTAGCTTATTCTTCCAAATCCATTTTAACCCAATGACAAAGATTCCGTCAGGTCTTTCAACTAATTCCCAGACTTCTAATCTTATGAATTGCTGAAATTCCTCTTGCATAGATTCAATCCAGTTGTCATAAGTCATTGCTTCTTTGATGTTCTTAGGTTCTGTAACAATTCGCAATTTCAGGTTAACTTTTATTCCCGAAAATTTCACTATTCACTTTTTACTATTCATTTTCACTATTCATCTCAGAAATTTTTATTTCATATTCTCGTAAGTTAAACTATTTTAACGATAATCCGAGAGTTTGACGCTCGTCGGATCATTTCTGCAAAAATCACGAAGCCGTGTCCGAGATTTACTTTTAGGTTTAAACGTCATTCTAGCATCCCGATATGTCCATAAAACATTATAAACAATAAAAATATGATTTTCTCTCATTTTACGACAATTCCAAAAGTTTTGGAATTTTACGTTTTCCAGTTCAGCGTTTTACGCGAATTGCGCGTTTTAGACCCGTGTTTCCAGTTTTTAGCAGGGTTTTAGCACCCGATAGATCCTACCACTCATTTTATATTTTATTATGGAGTATATTGATAAGTTCTAGCATATTTATAAGTTTCATATTTTTAGGATACCCGGTTTTACGTTTCGTGACTTAAAAACTTCCGGTTAGCAATTTACGGAGTCAAAACTAGCTACATACTTAGGATATTATCATCCAAAGACCATGACTACTCATCTAGTCACCCTATCCATATACAAACCGACTTAGGAGGGGGGGAGTCACCATGTGTGGTTAAATCTTGACCATTGATTCTTTAGATCATTACTTAATTACAACTTTGTCACCAAGTTATTGTAATTTCCTAGTAAGCTTCCTAACCTCCTCATTTTTAGTATAAAAGCATGCTCATGTCTTCCTTTCTTCACCACAAAAATGCCACAACATAAATACCTAACACCATGATCCTTTGATCTTCAATATACAAGTTACACTACAAAGTTCAAGGTCTTAGTATTCTCTACCTAGTTCTTAAGTTTGTTTGGTGATTCCATTGTTGAATTAGGAGCTACACAAGGTTACTAGGGCTGAAGTTAAATGGTTTTCACAAGGGTTAGATCAAGGCTAGCAAGGGTTACAAGAGTTATGGTGAAGGGTTTACAAGCTTAGGTTTAGTGTCCTAGTTCTATACTTGACTTCCTTTCTTAAGAGAAAGCCAAAAGTTGTAAGCAAACCCTAACATACTCCTTGCTTAATTATCATATTCATGCTCTTTGTGTTCCTTTCATGCTATATATGCTCTTGTTATTGTGTTCATGATGTTTAAAAATGGATAAAACGAGTATTGGTATACATATGTTAACTTATGACAAGCAAACAAGCAAACTAGTGATTTTTATGGAGAAGCACGACCAAAATAGTATAACTATGATATTTGACACTTACTTTCTGTTATAAAGGACTTCAAAAGGAAAACATAGCAATTTGAATCACCTAAAACGAGTACACGAGTCAAAAATTATGACCATTTGAACCTAGCGAAACCAAAACGCCGAAACTGCCTATAACCTACTGTTTTGCATTCTGCCAATTTGAAAGTCACCCTTCTGGTCCGATTCATCAAAAATTTAAAACACGAAAGTTGTCCGGAACACCGTTTTCGTTCAGGAGTAAAGAAGCTCGAGCCCTAAAAACGCTTTTTGAGTGATAATTTCTTCAAATTCTTAACAGCCCATTTTTAGACCAAAGTTACTATATAATGATTATATTTAGATGAGACCAAGAGGTCTAATGACCTAAAGCCGAGACCACAACCATGGCTAAAGCCAAGGTTGAGTCTCGAGACCATGGTAAAAATAACCAAGGTCACGACAAAGCCACGGCTAAAGACCATATAACTTTTAAAGATCAAAAAGCTTATATATATATATATATATATATATATATATATATATATATATATATATATATATATATATATATATATATATATATATATATATATGTTATCAAATACTACAATAGTAGGGAGCCTCATGTGAGGAGTTCATTAAGTAAGCCGTCGAGGCGAGTTGTGGATTTACGAATTAAAGTGTCCTGGCTCCTCGAACGTTTACTCCATGACTTCTGATTTATGTCGGCCCGAACGGTAGTAAGAGATATACAACCTATACATGTTTCATAAACCATTTATATTCAAAGACTTACACTATATACTAAGTACTACATCATGAACTATATGCAAGACATATATTGGCAATTCTTCGTATACTTAGACGTTACTCCAAACCTAAGTCGCAACGTTCTATTATAGGCTGCTCTTAGAGACTTTCGCGATTCGACTACCACTTTCTTTTCTCATTACATAAGCTTAAGGTGAGTCATAGCCCCTACTTTTTCATACTTGTTTTAACTCTTTGGGGGGGATACATGCACAACTACTTGCTTACTTGTACAAATACTCAAAACATTTATACTTGATTGTGTTATACTTGATTGGCATTATACTTGAATGCGTTATACATGATAATTATACTTGATTGCGTTATACATACTTGTTACACTGTACTTGCTTAATTTAAATACAAGATTTGTATTTACGTACATATACAATACTCTATGCTATCAAAGGAGAGGTATTAATAGTACTAGTATGGGCCTACACCCCCCACCCAAGTCCAAGATTCGAGACGTTGGGTGACATGTACTATTTGGGATGGTGGTTCCCCGCCTATGGGTCCAAAATGACGTGACCATGGGTGAATATAATCCTGAGAAACTATATATATTAGCAGTGGGTTGTGAACACACAGGTTACAAGTCTCTTATGGCGGGACTTGTAACTGAGTGGATTCACGATGCCTTTGCTGTGTGAATATTCTTTTAAGGCTTTTCAACTGTTTTAAGACAAACTCTATGAACTCACCAACCATTGTGTTGACACTTTAGCATGTTTATCTCAGGTTAGTAAGGCGATAGCTAGTGCCTGGAACATAGAGTCAAGCTGCATATTCTGAAGACTTACGCTTTTATCATTTACCATTCAACATTTTGTATACATTTATGTATCATACTTTGGAATCTCATGTTTGTAACTTTGAATTCATTAATCGAATGGTAACTTTTCAAAACGTCTCATTTAGAGTTCGTTTTCTATAACTTGTACTTTGTATTATGAAGTAGCACCCTCAGTGACACAGTCTTCCGCTGCGGGATTTTGGGGGTCTTACAGGTTCTTCGTGACAAACTGTGAGTGCATAGATACAAGTTTCTCCATCAGTGTGAAGTCGTTGTCTTGTCATTACAGGTGCATCTGGATGGCCAATAATATGAACTAGTGGATGGTCTCGAGTCCATTTGTGTGTCGAAGGGTGTAGTTGATAAGTATCTCGCATGTTAGCAGGATCCAAATTGCGTGTTGACGACTCAGTTATATCAGGAAAGGTAGGAGCTGGTGCAAACGGATTAAAGAACGCATCAGGATCATGCTCTGCGGGTTGTGGAACTGATTGTGGTGTAGGATCTTCAGCTGAATGGCGGGAGTTAGAAATAGTTTGTTCTGTTGTAGATGGTGATGCAATTGGAGGACCGTCTCTCTCGAAACTTGTTGTAGTTTGTTGAGGTGAGTCTGGTACTGGAATGTTATCAGGTTGAGCAGCGGAATTAGGTGAGACCTCAGTAGGACGGTATTCAATTGTGTCATGAAACAGTGGAGCAAACAAGGTTTCCAATTCTATGCGGTTGAGTGGCAATGGTTCAGCCGAAGATTCCAGAGAGTTAAGACGGTTGAGTTCGGGTCCTAAGCTGTGTTGCTCAGAAGCCATCTGTGTGAGTTCATCAAAATTAGCATGAATGGTTTCTTGAATTTCTCTTGTTCGACGATTCCATATCCGAAAACCTTTAGAATTTTCACAGTATCCAACAAACACTCCGATGTCATCCTTTGCTTTAAGTTTACCTAAATCATCACGATCATTTTTCGGATAACAAAGTGCTCCAAATACATGAAAGTAATCGATATTCGGTTTTCTTTTGTGAACAATTTGATAAGGTGTTTTGCGATGGCGTTTTGTTATCATGCAACGGTTTTGGGTATAACATGCGGTTGAAACAGCTTCCACCCATAAGTAATCAGGTAAGTGAGCATTAATCAACATAGTTCTAGCAGCTTCCACTAACGTTCTGTTGCGTCTTTCAACAATTCCATTCTATTCTGGGCTTCTAGGAATAGATGTTTGATGTTCAATTCCCACTTTCTCATAATATGACCTAAGTGTCTGATTCTTGAATTCGGTTCCATTGTCAGTTCTGACTATTCGTACCGTGTTGCGTAACTGAACTTGAATTTTTGTGAGAAAGGTGATGATCATTGAAGGAGCCTGATCTTTACTTCGTAAGAAATAAACCCAAGTCCATCTGGAGTAATCATCCACAATTACAAGAATGTAGCGTTTACCGTTGATACTTTGAACATGCATCGGCCCACACAAGTCCATATGTAGCAATTGTAAAACATGATTCGTACTGTGCTCAGGTTTTGAAGGAAAATGAGCCCGAGTACTTTTTACTTGTTCACAGGCTAAACATAAGTGATCTTTGGTAAAACGGAATCTTGGAAATCCATCAACAAGTTTGTAACGAGCAAGGTCAGTCATAGTTTTGAAATTCAAGTGCGAAAGACGTTTGTGCCATAACCAAGATTTATTCGATTCCGCTTTGGAGAGAAGACATATCGGAGATGTTGCAATCATATCTGACATTGATATTGTATAAATATTGGAGCCACGTGAGCCAGATATTAGATCGTTTCCTTGTAAGTCACGAACAAAGCAAGTTTTCTCACGAAATGCAACTTCTAGATCCCTATCACAAAATTGACCAACAGAAAAAAGGTTGTGTCCAAGGCCTTCCACATAATAAACACGACTAATTTCAATGTTCCTACTGACATCGTCACCATATCCCATGATTAAAGCGTAATGATCATTCCCGAATCTGACAGTACCAATGAACTTTGAGACAAAGTTTTGTAACAGTTTGAGATTGCCTGTCATATGTCGGGTGCATCCGCTATCAACAATCCAGAGAACAATCTGTACCACCTCACAAGATGAAGACACGGATGGAATAGAAGTAAGGGTGGAACCCAATGAAACTGCGGGTTCCTGTTGGTTAGAAACACATGTATTCAACAATTTAGGAATCCATTTAAAGTCTGGTTTGTGTTGTAACCAACGTTGCCAATTCCAACTAGTTCGAGCTTTCTTAATGGTGAATTCACTAGTGGTTGGCTGATTCCTAGATTTGTTCTCTGCACTTATGGGGGTAACTTCAACTTCATTAGAAACCGTAGAAGGCGGCTTTCCTAAGATAGACTTAGAGGCAGTAGTGGGCCTAAAAGGAATGCGTGTTCTACGTTTCTTAAGACGATTAAGTAGAGAATTAGCTATATATTTTGTATGATCACCAGATGATACGCTTTTACGACAAAACACACAAGATACATTAATATTCAAAACATTCAAAGGTTCATCCTTCGTTACATTTAGATTTTGATTACAATTTGCTAGATTAGAATCTAAATCTGACGCAACATGAGTTTTATTCAAATTCCTAAGTTGATCTTCTACTTCTTGAGCTTCTAGTGATCCTCTTTTACGTTGCCAGAGCCTATTCTTCTTTTTACTTTTACGCTTGGGTCTGCTAACGCTATTAGTGGAGACTAGTCCTGTAGAAGTGGAGTTATCAACATTAGTATTTTGAACAACATTTGCTTTAGCAGTTTTGTCTAATTTATACAATCCTGGTGCTATCACCGTGGTGTCAACCATCTTTCCTTTTTGAAGTAGCTTAATTTTCTCTTTCAAATCGATGATGATGTGATTTTTATCTTGAATATCAGACTCAAGTAAACCATTGCAATATTTGATGTCATCGCGGTTTTGTTGCCATTCGGCGTTTTCAATTTTTAGATCCGTAATTTCTTTCTCGTATTTGAGACACAGACTTTTGAAAGACTCATTGTTTTTGCAAAGTTGACCAGAGTTTGAAATATTTTGATTTTGAAGTTTCAATTCCGTTTCAAGACTTTGAGCTTGACACCATTCAAGCCTTTGTTTGAGTAGACAAATTTCTTTTGAAAACTGTTTTGTCACATCATCATTTGTTATTCTCAGCTTATCATTTTCCTGTTTGAGTGTCTCAATTTCCACATTCAACAAGTTATTATCAACACAAAGATCATCCATAAGCATAGAAGTACCAGATTTATAGAGATCATTCATGATAACAGACAAAATATCAGCATTGAGAACTTGTTCCAAGAGTCGATCAGCATCATTTTTTTAAAACTCTATTTCTTTGCTTTTAAACCAAAATCTCATTTTCAGTAGAGTTGAAAACATTTATCATATTTTTGACCTCGTTTTGAAGTTCCTGATCCCAACGTGTAGCACAAAGACGGAGGTGTTTGACAATTGACAACATTTGTTTTTGAAAAATATCTCTCTTTTCTCGCTCGTAAGCGGATTGAAAAGTTTCAACTTTTATTTCAGAATTGCGTTCAATTGTTTCCTCCAAAATTTCGATGTCTTCCATAAAAGTTTTGAAGTAATTTAAGACACGACAACTTTTTGGTAAAGGTGTAAGTTCACCGGATGATGGTAAAGGACCATTTATTTGTGCTACAGTTTGGACAGGGGCCGCATTAGAGGATGAAACATATGACTCTTCGACAAACCATGATTTCTCAGGTAATTCCTTTTGAGTAACAAAAGATTTAGAAATGTGAGGAGCTTTTGAATAATCATATGGTGTCCAATATTGAACATAACTCATTTTACATCGACTCTCGTCTTCAAGTTCTTCTTCTTCCTCAGCATCAAAAACAACAGCACGCACAATCGTATTATCAAGCATGTGGTCCATACTATAAATCTTAGGATTTTCTTTGAATGTTGTGCGAACAAACATTGATTTGAAATCACAAAGTGCAAATCCTTTATCGGGTCTCGGTTTTAAAGAAAATTTCTGTATTGTTGTGACAGAGTTCCCGTGTTTGTAAACAATGTTACGAAATTCTTTGAGTTGTTTTTCAAGATCAACAATCTCACCAAGTAAGTCATCTATATACTTCCTTTTTTGTATTTTGTGTTCACAAAAATCCCTTTTACAACTTGACAATTCTGTTTCTGTTTTTGAAAGTACTGTTTGAAGACCTTCAACTTGCATTTTCAATTCACACTTCTCACTTTCAAGTTTAGAAATCAACTTTCTGTTTGATTCAATTAAATCTTGCATTTTGCGTTGAAGATCTTGTTCTTTGTTGTAAGAATCTTGAAAAGCTTTTTCAAAACTTTTTGCATGTTTAATCTTGTCTTCCTGATTTGAAAGTTGAATTTTATAACACTCAATATCTCTTGCAAGTGACGCATTAGTTTCTTTTAAAACTTTGTTTTTCTCGTTGCATTTTATGATTTTCAATTGTTGAGCATCCAGTTGTTTAGATAACAATATGAGGTCAGGGTCTGGATCAAATGATGGTTCATGTTGTTCTAAATGATCATGTTTATCTTTCTCAATAGGATCATCAAATGAAACAACTGTGTCATCATCAAATATGACAACTGTGCTTATTTGTTCATCTGTTTGAGAGGATGAAGATGATTTAGATGGAACAACTTGTGCCATATCTGATTCAGAAGCAGAAGGTGAGGCTATTTCATGTATTAGGCATGCTTTATGGTCATGTACCTGAGAAAAGCTGTCAGTGTCATACACTAGACCTGAATCATTAAACTGAAGTTCCTGAATGTTGGCTATAAGCATCACAGCTGCATTGGCTTCCAGATCGTCCATGTCATCATCATTGTTCACATTTGCCATGAAGTTGTTATCTTGTTCAGGGAAATGTCCATCTTTTTCATCTTGAAGAGCCATGAGTAATGCCTGCTTGTGAAACTTACTATCCCGAGTTCTCGGTTTGGGACATGCTGTCGCTATATGACCTTGTTCATTACAATTATAGCACCATACTACATTCCCTGAGTTGGAGTTCCTAGTTGCAACCGGTTCAGACCTTCGCTGAGAAGACCCTGAGTTGTTCCTGAACCCCCCATTGTTATTAAACCGCTGACCATTCCCAAAATTTCCTGAAGAACTTCCTGAACCAGATCTACCATAGTTACGATTCTGTATTTTCACCCTTCCATCATTGACAACAGCTTGATTCCTTGTGTTAGAAGACGAACGTTGACGGTTGTTTGTTTTGTTGGAGAATTTGCTGAAAGCACGGGCAATAAGAGCAAGTCCCTGATTCAAAGTATTAAAGTCATCATCGTCATCTTCATTGGAGTTGGAGTAATACACTGCATCATTGTTGTTTGATGGAACAAGTTGAGTAGAAGCATACTGTGGAGATGAATCATAAGGGACCATTTGGTTCGAGGTAGAAGACTGCGGATAACTGAAGTAGTTCTGCTCTTGTACATATGCATGATTTGACATTGGTGGTGGAGCATAGGGAGATTGAGCTACGAGAGCCAAAGAATTTGGTGTTGATGTTGGTGTGTATCCTCCTCGTAGAGCTCGATCTTTTTCAACTTCAGGTTCATGGTGTTTCAGAAAATCATACAACAAACCATATGGAGCATCATGAAGTTTTTTGGTTTGACGAACAAATGTCACATATTTATGCCAATCTGGACCAAGACTACCGACGAATTTGGAGTTTACTGCTATCCTTGGTACTGTGATTTTGTGACGTTCCAGATCATTGACCACATTTGTGAAACGATGATAGTAGGATTCAAGTGACTCTCCTGGTTCAATTGTGATGTCTGTGTATTCCATGTAGATTTTGGATTCCATATCATCTTTGTTCAATTGAGTGCCTTCCATAAGGAGATGAACATGTTCCCACATAGCTTTGGCTGTTTTCTGAGCATCGACACTTCGATAAATTGGATTAGGTATACCTTGAAGTATATAAGCCATTGCGTACTCATCAGCTTCACGATGTAATTTCTGTTCTTCTGTGAGTGCAGATTCTGGAAGAGGTCTATCACTAGGAGGACGTGGAGGATCAGCATTTGGATCACCAATTTCAAATCTTGTTGGCCACTCAAATGGTCCTTCAAGTATCACTTGTTTCAAGAATTTCCCATGAGGTTTCTTTAGTTCAAGAAATCGTAAGAATCGACTTGACCATTGAACATAGTTCCCAGTTGTTAACATTGGAGGTGTTTCAAGTGATCCTGCCTCATGTCGGGATTGTTGAGTTGTAATAACTTCACACATTCTGTCAAACCAGTGAGGTTGTTTGGAGGAAAACTGAGTGTTTTGTTGGGACATTTGATATGGTTGTTGTTGAGGAATGATTTGATGTTGTTGCATCATGAGATATTGTGGTTGTTGATTAAACGGTTGTTGTTGAAAGTGTGACTGTGAAGGTTGTTGATATGATTGTTGCTGATGGTATTGTTGTTGCTGATACTGCTGATGTTGTTGCTGAGGATTTGAGAAGTAGTAATGTGGTGGTTGAGACATCTTTGAACACTTGTGTAGAAATGGATCTTTGTAGAAGATTGGAATGCACGTTCCTTTGATCAAGTCCAAAATCCCTGGGGCAAGTTGAATTCTTACGCGTAACAATAATCTTACGCGTAAACTTTTAGGTTAAGCGTAAAGAGTAGTTTAGGCGTAAACAAAGAGTTTATGCGTAAGTTTTCTCTTTACGCGTAAGCTTTGGCTTATACGTAAGTTTAGACTTATGCGTAAGGTTAAACAACCAAACAAATCTTCCAAACTTATCCAAGCTTGAAAGATATCCGAAGTCGAAGTATTCCACTAACTTATCCAAGCTAGGGAAGTACTAAGTCACCGTAACACAAGGAGAAGACCTTTGATGAAAATTAAGCGTAGATTCTGAAACTTACGCGTAAGAATAACTCTTAGGCGTAGGATTGATCTTATGCGTAGAAAGGGCACCTTATGCGTAGGAAGTAACTTCAGCGTAGGATCTTACTCGTAGGAATCACAACTTACTCGTAGAAATTGACTTACTCGTAGGTTTTCGGCGTAGAAGACCAAAGTTACTGGTAGGAACAGGGTTTTGACCTAAGTTACTCGTAAGAAAAGGGTTTTAGCCAAAAGTTACTCGTAGAAAGGACAAAAAGTACTGTTGACAGCTTTAGAATTGTACTATTCACGTAAGTTACGCGTAAACAGGTCAGAAACTTGAAAAATCTCAAATTTTTGAAGAAAAAATGCTTAGAAATAAGGTACTTTTGATCAAATAACTTCACCAATACTTAGAAAACACTAACTATTGAAGATTTTGCTACCAAAAACTAGTTTTCCAATATCAAAGAAGCTATAAAACCTTAAAAAACTTTAAAAAATCACAACTTTATGCAAAAACTAAGCTTCAAATCACTATATCAACCTTGAAACTTGTCCAAGCTTCAAGATTTGAGTGAAAGAAACAAAGAAAAATGCAAAAAGATGAAGAACAAGCACCAAAACCCTACGTTAACAATAGAAAGTACACTTCAATCTCTATTAGGCGAATGATACCACTTGTTAGGTCACCATTTATGTAAACACAAGTATGATAATGAAAGAAATAAGATGAGAATGGAGATTGGTTGATTATAAGAAATGAGAGAAAAGTAAGAACAAGAATTTCACTAAGATATTCAAATAACCAACAATTAAAAGAGTTACATAAGCTTAGTATTTATAGGAGGAGGAGTAGGGCAGCACTCCCTTCCTCCCTCCATTCTTTTGGACGTGGGCTTTAAGGGCCATTGGTCTTACATTCTTAAGCCTTGTAATATAAACTAAGTAGAATAAATAACTAAGCAACCTATTACAAAAGGTAATGACCGAGACTCGACTAAAATACAAAAGTATGATCCCAACATAGATGGTGGGGATGATTCCCTTAGTATGTAAGAAAAAGTTTGGTAATTAATATAACTCTTGAATATAATTAACAGTAATAACATAAAATAAAATAGCAGACAAAAAGGTGTAAAATCAGAAGACATACACTATTCAACGAAATTAAATAAAATAGTAAAGGTCGGTCATGGCATGAGGCTCGTTTAAACACGATTCTCTTAAAACAGATTCACCGTCTGTTTCCCAAGGCACAACGTACAAAGCTGTTGTACAGCCGGATGTGACAAACTTGCCTGAAAGATCACGAAAAGCCTTGCGTGTTTCCGATTGAGAAGACTGTTGGAATACGTATGGTATAGAGCTGCGTTTTTTCTGTACCAAAACTTAATGAGATGGGTTTAATTTATAGGGAATACTTGTCTTGGTCACCAAGACACAATATCTGCCAAAGTTTAAACAGACTTGCAAATCTGTTATACAATACACATGATTTACATATTTTTTATTTACACAAAAATATTCTGTAAAAACTTGTTTGATAAGTTTAAATCTATTCCTAGAAGAGATTTACAGAAAATTCTGGAAATGGAAACTCAAATCGGAAGCTTAAATCTATTTTCACAGAAAATTCTGGAAAAGGAAACACAAATCAGCAGCAAAAAGATACGCATGTAGGCGAGGCTTCGGAGCTGCATTCGTGTCCTCAGGCCGCGCAGCTTGCATGAGTTCAGAAGCTTCGAACCCATTTTGGCCCAGAAATCCTGAAATCTGCACCCCCTGTGTGCGCGCACGTAGGTGTGGGAGCAAAACCAACTAAAAGATTTTGATAGCCAATACCAAGATTTCCTTATAAACATGATTTCGTTTCCTTCTTTGGGCGATGTGGGATACTCTCCTAAAACCCATGTTTTTATGTTTCAAGTGCATTACTTTGAGACACGATATCTCATTCATACCAACTCTATTTTTGACACATTTTAGCTCGTTGTGAAGCTCTCGTCACGGAGAACGCAAAGCTACCAAGAAATATAAATTTATATAACATATACATATATTAAATAGTGTCCAAAATATGCAAAAATCATTTTGCAAATACCATTTTCCAACAATCCCCCACATGAATGGAGATCGGTCAAAAACACACGAAACTTTCTGCGAAATTTCTGTAGTTAAGTCTTACAAAGGATGGATAGGTGTTACCCTTTGAACCTTCTCTTGTGAGATGCACTTAGTCTCCTAGATCTGAGTAAAATCGATGTCCTTGAACTCAGCATCTGTTTACGTAGACGACATTAGACTTCACACAAGACTCTCCCTGACATTGTCATGTCCTCATAGTCATGTTCGTTATGGTCATGAACACTAGCCTAGTTCTGCAAGAGCTCTTAGAAATTGCGCCCCCCATAATTCCCTTCGAAGCGACCCCACTTCTCTCTCACATAGGTGATTTCATCTTAAATCAATAAAACATATGTTTTGTGATTTCATCTTGAACCATTATGCTTTATGATTTCATCCTGAATAATAAAAGCCAGATGTTTAACCTTTCAACAAGTTACATTTGTTAT
Source organism: Artemisia argyi (assembly GCA_030686995.1). Taxonomy (NCBI): domain Eukaryota; kingdom Viridiplantae; phylum Streptophyta; class Magnoliopsida; order Asterales; family Asteraceae; genus Artemisia; species Artemisia argyi. Next base: position 109,397,831 of record CM060695.1, read on the forward strand.
AGGAATGGACTAGGAAGTTACAATATTTAGTAACTCCCCCACATTAACGTGACTTCCCGTTCATTTATATGATTAGGTTGTCCTATTGAACCCAGATCTTGGGATCTCCAGTCAACTGGGTTAGGTTTTCCTTCATAGAAACTCATTCCTTCAAGGGCTTTAGTCCCATTCCTTTTGACAAATTACTAACTAACTCTCTGCTTAAGCCTTTCGTTAGCGGATCCGCGATGTTATCCTTTGACTTCACATACTCAATTGAGATAACTCCTGTTGAGAGTAGTTGTCGTATCGAATTATGTCGATGATGGATATGTTTAGACTTTCCATTATATATTATGCTATGAGCTCTGCCAATTGCCGATTGACTATCACATTGTATATGTTGGATCGATATACTCTAACCAAACTACTTTGTAGCTTGTAAGGTTTTAACAATCTTGAATGACTCAAAACAGTTAATAGTAAAACACTGATATTACTTTGTAAAGTATGCGGAATCTACTAACACAAAACTAAAAAGAACTTTGTTTATATTAAAACAACTCTTAAACCTGCTTCTCTAAATACAGGTTCACTAAACAATCCCTAACTTCTCTAAAATCGTTTTGTAAAACTCTAAGACTCTTAGAAAACTTCGTATGACTTCGTATCTATAATACCATCATAAGGCTCCTTATATAGATAACCTTAAGTCGGTTTACATTATCTACTTGAACGACAATTAATTATCCCTAACTAATTCTAGAATATTCATAGAATATTACATAATAATCCTTTAATCAATATTGCACTTAAGTCCTTGTTCTTCGAAGTACTTTGAATAGTCTTCAATAAGTAGCAGTACTTTGACCTTGATCAGCACATTGACTATTTAGCAGTACTTTGACATAGCAGTACTTTGACTTTTCAGCAGTACTTAGATCTTCATATCCCAACAATCCTCCCCTAACTTGAACTCCACTTGCTTGATTTCAAGTTTCTTTGCTTTCTTGGATCTTCAAAATCTTTATCATTCAGGAAGATTGTTTCTTTATCTCTTTTCAATCTTATATGTCAAAGTGCTCTTGATCATCATCTTCTCAGCAACTCAGCAACATTTTGACAAAGTGTACATCAAATCTTTTAAAGTTTCATACTGTTCTTATCACTTCCAGATGTGTAAACTTCTGTGAGAGATGAATCATTGAACTTTTAATGGATTTTGATGTCTCTTTACCAAAGCCATTAACTCTGGAGTAGCCAATATTTAGGTTAGAATAACCATGGTACATTGATAACCATATGATTTTTAGCAAATCATCAGCTATAAACGGATTTGAGTAGTCTTTACCAATAGCCGTTTGCTTTTGGACTAGTTAGTTCTTTGATCTCAACCATGGTGAACTAATTACCATAAATGGATTTTCCACAGCCTTTACCACAAGCCATTTTCTTGTGGGCTAGTCAACTCTTCACTTTTACAGATATAGTGAGTTTAGCACCATACAATATTTAGTAAATTGTCAACTAAAAATGGATTTGATTATCACATCAGAGCCGTACCCCCATGATGAGTCAAACTCTTTCTTGTCTATTAAACATGGTGAGTTGATTACCATTTGTTGTGCAGTACAAGTACTAACACCATGTTTTATTCTTCAAATCCTTTTGTTTTTATCATCTTAAACTTCAAAAACTTTTATTTTATTTTACAAAGGATTTATACTAGTTTTATGCAGCAAGCAGTACTTTGGTAAAATACTGTTTGTCTTGCCGTACTTTTAGAAAAATACTTATTATTCAAAACAAATCATACCAGTACTTGTGCAATATTATTCTTCTAATTTAGTCCACCTGATAAATAGCTTAATCACCATAAATGCTACTTCAGTTTCATCTTCAAGCTCCATTCCATGATCCAACATATTGATCATAAGTTCTCTTATCAGAGGATATCTTCTTTCAGCTAACATGTGAATCATGGTACCATCTTCCATCTCAAGTGAATGAACTCCTGATGACTCAAAGAATCTCCATCTTGTTATCTCCCAGTTTTCTTGATCATTCCACAGAGTATCATTACTTGTTTCTTTTGTTTCCCAGATAATTATCAAATCTCCAAGTAAGATCAATCCCACTTCTGTTGCTTCAATATTCTCATAGTATGTTTGCACTTGTAAATATAAGTTGTATAGATTTTCTCTATCAATTATGTGCAGAACATCCCATAGCATATTAAACACAGTGAAGCTTTCATCTTCTCTGTTGAACATGAGATAATTTCCTTAATTTGATTCAACCACAAAGAATGAGATAATCTTTGATTTCTTTCCAGAGTCTTCTGTCATCTTGTTTTCAAAATCCACAACTCTGAAATAATTCTTCAGTTCATCAATTGTATCTTCATGTATCATTTTAAGCTTCTTTGACAATTGATCATCTTGAACAGCTTTCTTCCTTTTTAACTTTCTTTTCTCAGATTGTTCCTTCCTTATATCTTCTAACTTCATTCCCTTATCAACATCCATGGGTACAAAATTTTCTAATTCTTTCTTAATAGACTCTTGTACTTCATCCCATAGAGCTTTCACTTCTTGATATCTTAACTTCTATAAATTCTTGTATCCTCTTCTTTTCAAGAAACTAATCATCCAGTTTCTCTCTTGAGCAATAGTCATAGGCCTTCTTGTTACAGCAACTGGCTTTCTTATCTATTCCAAGTACTCTACATCATACACAGCTTGTTGCTTTCTAGCAATCTATTCATTCTTTGCTACCTCTATTTCTCTCAGCTCTGCAAGAGTAAACTTCTGCTTTTTCTTCTTGATCTGCTTCTGCTTCATGATCCCTTTTCCTTTATCTTTTGGATCTAATTCTTCAGATTCAGAAGAAGATTCAGAGACTTGTTGTGCAGGCTCAGAAATATGTATACCTGAAGGTCTATCCAAATTGAGCATTATCTGAGCTATAGTCTCATCATCACTTGATGTATGCTCTTTGACTTCTTCTTGCTGGATAAGATTAGAAGGACCAGCTTCATCTTCAAAAGTCTTTGTAGAAGGTCCAGCTGTAGAAGTTCCAATTCCATCAATATCCATTGCAGCAGTACCTTGCACATCAGTACCTTGCGTACCAGTACTTTCATCAATAGTACTTTGAACATCAGTACTTTGAATATTTTGTTCTCCAGCTTCTTGCTTATCAACCTCTTCTTGAACAACATTATCTTCCTCATCAATCTTTTTCTCTGGCACAAAGTTCAAAGGTACTTCTAGATAATGCCAAAGATGAGCATCTTCTGAATATTGAACTCCAGCATCATCTTTATTCAAATTATCATCTTGATTCCTCCCCAATTTGAAAGATGATGACTTCTTGTGACTCCTCTTGGACTTAGAAGATTTCTTGGATGATTTAGACTTTTTCTTTTGAGATTGTTTCTTTTCTATCACATAAAGTCTAAAATTCTTCACAAGTGGCCACACAAACCTCTTTAATCTCTGTAGCCTGATTATCCATGACTCTCTTCATTCTCCCTAATTCCATAGTCAAAGCATAATTATCCAAAGGACCCTCAATTCCCTCATCTCCTCCAGGTGTTTGAAACCCACCTATGGAAGTATAATCATTAGGAGAAGGTACTAGAGTATGCTCTAAAGCAGTACCTTGCAGAGAAGTACTTTGTGGAGAAGGACCTTTAGTAGAAATAGGTTTTTCCCTAGAAACAGATACTGAGGGAGTTCTTTCACTCAAATCATCATGTTGTGGGGAAGCAATAGGTGGTGTAGGTGTATGTACTGAAGCAGAATGCTCAGAATGATCAAATTGGTCAGCATTATCTGAATTAGCCGAACCACTAGCTTCAGCAACATCATCCCTAACAGCCTATGCTATCTCGAACATATAAGCATTAAGAGGTGTATTGTTACCAGAAAAATTAACTCACTTGTGAGACATAAAGGTAAACACCTTAGGTGGCATCCTAATAGTAGGTATATAATCCTGAGGTTTTGGTATCTCATCAAGCGGATTCTCTAAGAAAATTTGAACAAATATAAGATACATTAAGAAAGGTGATCCAGCCTTAATATGTGCAATCATACCATCAAGGATCATGTAGGAAAAATTGAATGGCTGATTGGTAGCTAGGCCAACTAAAGCAGAAGCTATGGCATGTCCAAATTGATCCCAAGCAGTACTTTTGGGACTTAAGCAATGAAGCAAAACATGAATGAGATATTTCCAATGAGGACTTACCATTGCTTTCTAAAAACCTGTTCAAAGGACCTTCATACCCAATATCTCTCAGTGCATCCCAAACCTCTTGTTTAGCAAACAAAACAAAGCCTCCATCATCATCAAAAAATAAAACCTCCCTGATTGTTGCTTCAGTAATACGTATGGCTCTTCCAGCGAATGTATCATGGATAACATCCTCTCCATCTTCTATCTCAGCCCTAGCCGTGGCCCAAAACACTTGTATCCAAGGACCAATAATCTCTGGGTTTACTAAAAGCGAGTAATTGAAGGTGGTTCTGGTGAGAAAATAAATTATTCCATGAAAATCAATGTTCTTTTGTGTTTTTTTTGAGGTTTGCAATCATATTGTGTTTGGTGATGGTTGGTCGGTGTGCCATTGCAAGTATGATTTTGAGAAAAGAATGATAATCGTTGATGAACTTGGTGGAATTGATGAATGAATTACAGGTATGTAAATATGAGAAAGATATGTGTTTAGGAGGGTAATATACAAAGAATCATGGTGAATTAATTATTTTACCCTTATTTTTGGAAGTTTTCTTCCTCATATCTTTCGAAAGTTTGTTACTCGCATTTTCGATCGTTAGAACAGTATCCTGACACGTCAGCGTACTCTTCAGAACACCAAGCAGTACTTTCCATAGAACATGGAGCAGTACTTTCAGTAGTAAAACAAAGCAGTACGTTGGGCAAAGTACTTTCCCATCAAAATATCTTTAGCGTTGACTGTTTGACCAAAATATCTGTTGAAAGTCAACCCGAGATAATTAATACCTTTCCCAGTTAATTCCTAAAGCTACCAAGGCAAGTAGAATTGAATGAGCATCATAAATATCCCTTATAACTTTTTGCCTATAAAAGTAATTTTTCACCAACACATCTCTTCATCAACACTTGGAAAACTTATCACAAAAACCCTAATCAACATGAGTCACTTCCCTTTAGTCTACATCTCATCTGATTCTGATGGCTCCACTGATTTTGAGATCATCTATTACTCTGACTCTGACTTTGATGATGATGCAGGATGGAGTGGCTACTTTCCTCCTGATGTATCTACCTCTACCATCACTGATGCAGCAAGCTGTACCAACCCAAAACCCAAGAAAAAGGTATATGTCCCTGCTCCTGGTTCTTCTTTGGCAAATGAACTTCCACAGGCCTTGACACAGGCTCTTGAATCAGCCATAAAGAACATGAAGTGGCCTGCTCCAAGAAAAGAGAGACCTCCCAAGCAAGTACTTGGCCTGGCTTGCCCAAGGAAGCAATCTTTTGATGACAAAAGAAAGACTGCTCAAAAGGGAAAGCAAAGCTATCAGGGAAAAGGAAAAAAGGCCAATGGAGTAGGGTTGTAGGTTTGGTAGGTTTGGTAGATTTGGTGTAGGGTGCTTGAAGTAGTTCTCTGTTTGTCCTGGTTGTCTCTTTGTCATGGTTGTCTGTATCACTTAGACTTGATGAATGTAACCTCTGAATAATAATGAATAAAAAACTTTTCTTTTGAATGATACATGTAGCCTCCCCTCAATAAATGACTAACTACTAATGCCTCCCCTCAAAAATAGCTTAATTATTAATCATACCAATACTCACAACTAAAAAGTTAAATCTTGAAACATCAAAGCCGTTTGTGAGTAGATCTGCTACATTATCATCTGTATTGACTTTAACCACATTGATAAGCCTATGCTTATAGCAATCTCTGATAAAATGATGTCTAATTTGAATGTGCTTTGTTTTGGAGTGATAGACTGGATTCTTCACAATACAAATAGTACTCTCATTATCAATGTTGATAGGAGTATTCTTGAAGTTGAATCCATAATCCAAAAGCTGATTTTGCAACCAAAGTACTTGTGCATAACAACTTGCAGCAGATACATATTCTACTTCTACGGAAGATGTTGCTGCAATTGTTTGCTTTTTGCATTGCCATGAGACTAATCTACTTCCCAGATACTGACACCCTCCAGTTGTTGATCTTCTGTCATAGTTATCACCAGCATAATCACTATCTGAAAAAGCTTGTAGATGAATAGGGGACTCCCTAGGATACCACAATCCTAGCTTAGGTTGTTGCCTAAGGAACCTAAAGATTCTCTTGAAAGCATTCAAATGTGATTCCTTGGGTTGAACTTGATGTCTTGCACATAAACAAACAGCAAAAGTAATGTCAGGCCTAGATGCATTTAAGTACATTAGACATCCAATCATAGACCTGTATAATTTGACATCAACATCTTCTCCGTCTTCATCTTTTCCAAAAGGCTTGTTAGCATCAACAGGTGTGGATGCTGGCTTGACAGTTGTGAAGTTGAATCTCTTAAGAATGTCTGCAACATACTTATCTTGACTTATATATATTCCACTGCTTGATTGTTGCACTTGAAGTCCCAAAAAGAATGTTAATTCTCCCATTGAACTCATCTGAAATTCTTTTTGCATAAGATCTTCAAATTCCTTCACCATAGATTTCTTAGTAGCTCCAAAAATAATATCATGCACATAAACTTGGACAAGCATGATATCCTTCTTATCTCTTTTGATAAACAAAGTCTTGTCAATAGCACCTCTCCTGTAACCATGTTGCAATAGAAAATTGGAGAGTCTTTCAAACCATGCTCTAGGGGCTTGATGAAGGCCATATAGAGCCTTGATTACCTTGTAGACTTTGTTTGGATGTGCAGGATCTTTAAAGCCAGGAGGTTGTTTAACATAAACTTCCTCTGTGATAGTGCCATATAGAAAAGCACTTTTAACATCCATTTGATATACAAGAAATCCCATATAAGATGCAAAAGCAAAAAATAGCCTTATGGCATCAATCCTTGTCACAGGAGCAAAAATACTTCATCATAGTCTACTCCTTCTTCTTGTCTATATCCTTGAGCTACTAACCTTGCTTTATTCTTAATTACATTCCCTCTTTCATCTCTTTTAACTCTGAAGACCCATTTTGTTCCAATTAACCTTTTACCATTAGGTAAATCACATAAGACCCACACTTCTTGAAGTTTAAACTGTAAGAGTTCTTCTTGCTTAGCTTCAACCCAACTTACCTTTACTAATGCTTGTTTGACTGTCTTAGGTTCTTCTTGAGACAAAAAGCAAGCAAATAAACACAATTGCTATTCCTTGTGATTCACCCTGTTCTGCTTGTAAATAAAGCTAAGTAAAGAAGTATGTTGTTGAGACATGTTCTTAGCTTTAGTTCTTGTAAGCCCTCCTGAATTAGGAGGTCCAATTATCTTACTGACAGGATGATCTTTGTGAATTCTTAGAGTAGGAGTTGGTGATACTTCAAGATTATCTTCCAAATTTGGGAGGTTAGGGTCTTCATTAAAATCTGAGAAAATGCCTTCTTGTTCCAATTCATCATCAGTATCTTCTAAGGCATGCATGTTTGGATCATTTAAATCATCAACATTCTTCGAATTTGAAGTATCTAAAACTTGAGAAGTACTTTCAAATGGATCAGCAGTACTTTGGGGCAAAGTACTGTTAGTGCCTTTAGCCTTCTTCTTTACAGCTTCATAAGCTCTCCTTTGATCATCTTCATAGTACTTAGCAATTGTTTCTTGAATAAGCATCCTATTAAGTTCATCTTGGATAGCTTGGTCTTCATCAGATACTCTGGTCTTTGGTGGAACAGTACTTTGAGGATCAACAGTACTTTTCTTCTCATCATTGGGTGCTTCATCAGAATCATCTTCAGATCTTATGTTAATTCCATGAACAATGTATTGTAACTCTTCTTCATTAAGAACAACTTGATTTTCTTTTCTGACAGGTACATAGTTCATGGATGAGGACATTAAATCAAGATCAAATATCCAATCAGGACCCTTACCTTTTTGATTTTCTTGTTATTCTAGAAATTCAACATGAAGACATTCTTGAACCTTTTTGGTAGCCCTTTTGTACACTCTGAATCTTTGCTACTGGTACAATAACCCAATAAGTATCCTTTATCTGATTTACCATCAAATTTTCCCAAATTATCAGCAATGTCCAAGATAATCAGTGGACATCCAAAAGGTTTCATAAACTTAATGTTTGGCTTCTTTCCCATGAGTAACTCATAAGGTGTCTTCATTTGAACTTTTGTCACTGATACTCTATTTAGCACATAACAAGCAGCACTTACAGCTTCAGCCCAAAATGGAACAGGTAATTGGGAGTCTGCAAGCATTGTCCTTGCTGCTTCTATCAAAGTTCTGTTCTTTCTTTCTGCAGCTCGATTCTGCTGAGGAGTTCTAGCAATACTGAATTCTCTTTTAATCCCTTTCTTAGCAAAAAATTCATCCATAAGCTGATTTTTGAATTCAGTCCCATTATCACATCTAATGACTCTAACTTTGAGTCTTAACTGATTTTTAAGTGCTATTATAAGATCATGAATAGCATCAAAAGTTTCATCTTTGAATCCTTAAAAAAAGACCCAGCTAAATCTGCTACAATCATCTGTTATAACCAAACAGTACTTCTTCTTGTTTAAGCTAACAACTGAAACAGGTCCAAACAGATCCATATGCAGCAACTCCAAAGGATCCCTAATAGTTCTTTCTTCAATCTTTTTACATAAAGCCTTGTGTTGTTTACCCTTCTTGCAAGCCAGACATGAATGATTAAGTTTGAATGTTTTAGAAGGTAAACCTCTAACTAGTCTTCTGTGCCATTGATGTGCTTCCTCCATTGTTGCCCTTGCAATCAAGCATGTTGCTCTTTCAGCAGAATTGATGTTCTTCAAGTCTATGCTATACACATCATTGGTTCTTGGTGCTCTCAGCATCACTAAGTTTTCATCTTCTAATTTAAACTCAAGGGAGAGAATAAGACATTCTGTGTGAAGAAACAACACAGGGTACTTCTTGTCACAGATCTGAGAGACTGACAAAAGGTTGAATTTAAGCTCCTTCACATATCTAACATTCTCAAAATCAATAGATCCTGCCTTAATGTTTCCTTTGCCAGTTATTCTCCCTCCATCAGGATCATTCCCAAATGCAACTCTTCATCCAAAATAAGCCTTAAAATCTGACAAGAGCTCCTTTTCTCCTGTCATACTTCTAGAGCAACCACTAACTACAATAAGATGATCTTTAAGCTCCTCTGCTGGGTTGCCCTGCATAAAAATGAAAAGGGTTAGTTTCTTTTAGGAACCCAAGCCATTACTGACTTGTGTTCCCCTTGTCGAGTAACATACTCATATTCTTTGAGTATGTAATCACCACTGTTTATGAAAATACTATCAAGAACTACTGTTTTTTATTCCAAAACCTGTGTTGAATTGTTATCAAGACTCCCTTTTTCACCCTTATTTTCTGAAAGTACTTTGTTATCCTCAGCAATAGTTTCTTTCTTAACCCACTTAGTTATAACTTTTGGTGTTGGGTTCTGTGTTCTAGCAGCTTTTCTTGGGTTGTAAGGCCTTCTAGAGTTGTAAGAATTGAATCTACTAGGTCTTACACTTGAGTCTTTGCTAGCAGTACCTTGGTTGGAAAACTTCCTAACAGTACTTTGAGGAAGTATTGCTTGACCAGTGCTTTTTGAAGGTACTGTGGGTGTGGAGAATGGTCTTTTCTGATGAGGGTACCTATAGTCTTTTGTGAAATTACTATGGTTAACCCTATTTGAGTAATTCCAAGCTGGTTTATTCTCTTTGTGCTTATGGTTTGCAGATGTGGTCTTTGGGTATTTGCTCAAGTATTCTGAGTGATAATTACAGTCCTTGAAGAAATTATGAGGACTATAACATACAAAGCATAACTTTGGACCCATCATCCCAAATCCATTCCCAAAAGGTTTTCTAGTATAAGCAGTATTTTGAAAAGAGTTTCTTGTAGGTACTGCTGAATAATCAGCATTACTTTGAGAAGTTTTTAGAAGTACTGCTTGTTTTGAAAAACCTTTTTCACATTCAGAAACCTTATTATCATCCCTAGGTGCTTTAATAGATTCTTCTAAAGTCTCAAGATTAGATTGACCTTTAAGCTTTTTCCTAAACTCTAGGTTATCTACTCCATAACAAGAAACATCTGTTCTAGGTGGTTGAAAACTACCTGGGGGTGGAGGAACTTCATTATAACCTTTGTTTTTCTTAAAGTCAAGGGGTGTTGAACAAGGTGATTCCTCATCACTAGATGTGTTTCCTTCTAAACTTATGAATTCTTCATCACTAGTTGAGGTTTCCTGAGAAAGATTTAATTCTTGGTTCCTAGATGAAAGTACTTCTGAATTATTATCATAACCTAGGCCAGTTTTAATGTTTGCTATTCTCTGTTTTTCAACAAAACCAACATGTGACAGACCTGATTCTTTCCAAACAGCAAGTTTTTCTAGCAACTTATCTCTTTCTTTAGTGACCTTTTCTAATTCATAAACTTTACATCGTAACTTCCACTCACTTAGTTTTAATTGATAATCTTGTTGCTCATATTTTTCAGCCCAAGCTACTTCATTATTCTCATGAGTGATTATCTTAGCTTCCATTGATTCTAAAGTCAATTGGTAACCAGCTATCTCAGACCTAGCCCTTCTATAGTTATCTCTTTCTGTTTCATATTCTTTAAGCATCTTTTGATAAGAGTTACTACATTTGGAACATACCTCAGAGATAGTGGATGAACTTGGTGAAGTAGCCATCATAGCAAGCTGAACAGGTTCTTCTTTACTTTCCATGCTCCAATCAAAGCTTCCTAGTCCATCTCTTGACTCCAAAGCTTCATATCCTGGTTCCTCATTAAAAGCAGTGCTCCAATCAACCTCTTGCAATGCAACCATAGAATAGGTTACTGGTTCATCATCAAATTCTTTACTGCAATCAACTTCTGACAAGTCTTCTTGAGCAACCAAAGCTTGTGACTTTGGCTCAGTAATAGGGACTTCTATTCTTTCAACCTTGGGTTTAGGTTGTTCTATCATCCTGTTTGCTTGATACTTTGCAAACTTGCATTCCCTTGCAAAGTGACCAGTCCTTTGACAATTAAAGCAATCAATCTTGGACTTGTCAAATGATATACCCTGCTTAGCCTTGAAATCAATACCTATCCCTTTCTTGTTCATAAACTTCTTGATCCTTGCAGCAATCATTGCAACCTGCCATCTTATATCAATTTCTTCCATAGCATCATCATCAATTTGCAAGAGATCTTCTTGATAAGTAACAAGTAGAGTAGCTTGTTGGGAAAAGAATGAACATAAAACATCATCTGAGTTGGGGGTATGTGATGGTGATGAGGTGGTACTGATCAAAGTTGTACATGGATTCTGTGTTTCGGCAACAGTACTTTGGACAGGATAAGCAGTACTTTTAGTGGAAGTACTGCTTCTGTTTTCAGAAGAAACAAAAGCAATGTTGTGAGAACTTGAACCTTTATTACCCTTCATCTCATGCTTATACACCTTTAGATTGTTGTAAAGGTCATCAAATTCCATAGTGTCCAAACCAGGTTGTCCTCTAATCATTGCAGCAACCACATGCCATGCAGAAGGCAAACTCCTCAAGAACTTCAAATTAGCATCTTCAACTGTTGCCTCAGCTCCATATAACTCTAGCATGCTGAGTAGATTTTGATATCTATCATAAGCAGAGTGAAGACTTTCTCTTTCTCCAACAGTGAAGGTTTCAAACTGCTGCTTCAACAGGTTCATGTGCATCTTCTTAGAAGTATCATTACCTCCAAATATTGTTTTAATAGCAGCCCATATTTTTTTTTTTGCATCCTTGGCATCATGAAACTTCAATAAGTGACCATCAGGAATGGCAGAGAGCAGTATGTTGAGAGCCTTGTCTTGATTTCTTTTGGTAGCAGCTGGCAAGGTTGCCTTAGCTGGTGTTGGTTGTCCAGGGAACTCTAATGGCTCTTCAATTATCATATTACCATTGACAATCACATCCCATAATGCATGGTCTGTGATGGCAATGTATCGCCTCATCTTCATGGCCCATAAATCGTATTCTCCCTTCTTGACAATAGGAATTCTGACAGCAGTGATGGATGAAGCAGGTGCAACATCTGTCGACATCTTTAAGGGTTTGTAGTAGAATCAGTTTAATAGGTTTTCTTCTTAATCAGAGTTTCCAACACAAGCTCTGATACCACTTGTTGGATTGAAATACTCTGACCAAACTACTTTGTAGCTTGTAAGGTTTTAACAATCTTGAATGACTCAAAACAGTTAATAGTGAAACACTGATATTACTTTGTATAGTATGCGGAACCTACTAACACAAAGCTAAAAATAACTTTGTTTATATTAAAACAACTCTTAAACCTGCTTCTCTAAATACAGGTTCACTAAACAATCCCTAACTTCTCTAAAATCATTTTTGTAAAAATCTAAGACTATTAGAAAACTTCGTATGACGTCGTATCTCTAATACCATCATAAGGCTCCTTATATAGATAACCTTAAGTCGGTTTACATTATCTACTTGAACGACAAGTAATTATCCCTAACTAATTCTAGAATATTCATACAATATTACATAATAATCCTTTAATCAATGTTGCACTTAAGTCCTTGTTCTTCGAAGTACTTTGACTAATCTTCAATAAGTAGCAGTACTTTGACCTTGATCTGCACGTTGACTATTTAGCAGTACTTTGACATAGTAGTACTTTGACTTTTCAGCAGTATTTAGATCTTCATATCCCAACAGTATACTAATGGCCGTTACCGGTTTAAGCCACCTTGGTATGTCCTCTAGGAATTGACGTAGCCATTCTGCCTCTTATCTGTATTTATCTAACGCGATAAATTCAGATTTCATTGTGGACTTAGCTATAACAGTTTGCTTGGAAGACTTCCAAGATATAGCTGCCCCTCATAGTGTAAACATCTATCCACTAGTTGATCTAGAATCCTTTATGTCAGATATCCAATTTGCATCACTGTATCCTTCTATAACAGCTGGATATCTTTCATAATGCAGTCCATAATCACGATTGTATCTCAAATAATGAAGTACCCTAGTCATAGCTCCCCAATGTGCATAGCTTGGATTACTAGTATACCTACTTAGCCTGCTAACAACATATGCTAAGTCAGGTCGGGTACTTGTCATCAAATACAGTAACATGCCAATAATTCTTGAATACTCTAATTGGGCAACACCTATGCCTCTATTTTTAGATAGATCCTTACTGGTGTCAATTGGAGTTCTAGCTAGGCCGGAACCCCCCGCATTATGAGTATTTAGAATTTTGTCAACGTAATGTGCTTGAGTCAACACAAGTCCATTATGAGTTCGTATGATCTTTATTCCAAGGATTACATCAGCCAAACCCATATCCTTCATGTCAAACTTTGATTTCAACATGTCTTTAGTAGATTTGATCATCTTGTCATTACTGCCAACGATAAGCATATCATCAACATATAAACACAAGATTACATATCCACTACTTGTGTCTTTTACATAAACACACTTGTCGCATTCATTAATTTTGAATCCACTCTCTAGCATGGCGTGGTCAAATTTTTGATGCCATTGTTTGGGAGCTTGCTTTAAGCCATATAATGACTTAACAAGCCTAAAAACCTTGTTCTCTTGTCCAGGAGCTAAGAAACCCTCAGGTTGGTTCATGTAGATTTCTTCTTCTAAATCCCTATTTAGAAAAGCCGTTTTCACATCCATTTGGTGAATTTCCAAATTTCTTAAAGCGACAATAACAAGTATCATCCTGATCGATGTTATTCGCGTAACAGGCTAATATATATCAAAGTAATCTCGACCTTCTCGTTGTCTAAATCCTTTGATAACCAGTCTTGCTTTGTACTTGTCAATGGTGTCGTCGACTTTCATCTTCTTCTTGAAGATCCATTTATAGCCTGGTGGTTTACAACCAAGAGGTAAATCCACGAGCTCCCAAGTATGATTTTGTAAAATAGAATCTATTTAATTTTTAATGGCTTCTTTCCATTGAGGCCCTTATGAGGAAGTTACCGCTTCTCTATAAGAAGTAGGTTCATTTTCTACCATAATAGAAATAAAATCGGGTCCAAAAGATTTCTCGGTTCTTGCTCTTTTGCTTCTTCTAGGTTCAACCTCTTCTTCCTCGATTTGATCTTGTCTCTCATCTTGGAGATCATTATCATCTCGTTGTCTTATCTTGGACAACATCGTCATCTATTCTAAATAAACTTCCATTTCCCATCGTTAAACAAGGAAATATATTTTCAAAGAAGGAAGCATTCCTTGATTCCATTAATGTGCCCTTTTGTATATCCGGATTTTTCAAGTCATGTACAATGAAACGATAAGCACATCTATTCCTAGCATATCCAATGAATATACAATCCACAGATTTAGGTCCAAATTGGGTGTTGGTATAGCTACCTTTGCTAGACACCCCCACACGCGTAAGTACTCATATAACGGTTTTCTCCCATCCATAGTGTAATACCTAAAATTCGTAAACTCTGTAAAATTACCAAATTGCCCCTACAAGTTATAAAAATTTATAAAACTATAAGTAAAATACAAAATAAAACCTAAATAAATAAAATAAAGTATCCTATGACCACAAATAATTTTGTTGGCATTTTTATATCATGAAAATATGTACAAAAATATTATATGTCACCTAAGGATTTTTAAGGGGGCCGAAATTAATTATTTTAGGTATATATAATATAAAATAAAAAGAAAATAATTAAGGATAATTACCAAATAAATAAGGAAACAAATTAAATCCGATTTCTATCTCATTATGTGCCCAAAATCTTGGCCAAAAAGCAGTCCAATCTCCCCAATTACTTTATTTAACCGTGTATCAAATAACATACCAAAACTAAACCCTAAAACACTCCAAAAAAAATATATACGTCTCTCCAAATCTTTCCAGTACCTATAATCATTTTTCCCAGCCATCTTGAAGGTTTGTGAATGTGAGAAAAATAGCTTGCTGTTCCAAAAGTGGTCGAGTGGATTTTGGTGATTTATTTGGATCGTTATTTTTCAGCCGAGGGGTATAAATTTGTTCTGATCATTCCAATCATCCAAAATTGTTCTAGGTATTTTTGTATCACTTCTTATAGTATATAACATCATTATAAAATATAGAAATCAGATCATGCATATTTGTTGGCTCGTTTGGGAATATTTTCGAATGAAACCCTAATTTCGGGTTTAATTAAGAAAGAGGTGAAAACGAATTTTCTAAGGTACGAAATTATTTTTAGAACATGATATTATGATGGTATAACACTGTAAAAATGGAATTCGAATTATTTGATGCTTAGATGTGGTGTTTCAAAATTATTTTGTTATTTATTTAAATCGGTAAAAAAAAGGAAAATATCGCAACAAGCTAGGGTTTGGATTTTTTGGTGTTTCTACATGTTAATTAATGTCATATGATGGGGTAAAAATTGCTAAATAATTTCGGGAAAAATTGGTTTAGGGTTTGTGGAATTAAAATTGGATCGAATGGAATTTTAAATAGGTTCAGGGTCGTTTTGAAAATTCTAAAACTTATGGGCTGTTTTTGGAGACTTATAAACTAATGGAAAATCATACAAAAATAGTGCAAGGGCTGTTTGGATAGTTTTTGTAATTATAAGGACTTAAATGTTAAATAGTGCATGTTAAGGGTTTAAACTGTAAATTTGGTTAACTTGAAGGTTTAAATGGTAATTTATGTAAATTCATGGATAACTTGTATAAATAAATGGGAACTTGTTATATTTTCATAATTAACCTTTAACTTTATTATAATTTCATTATAAACCCTAAATTATGGAAAGTTGACATATTAAACCGTATACTACCATAATAAGCTAATATAAACCCTAATTCCATAAAACATGTATTTTATGACTTAATGCAATTAAAAGATTAATACCTTCTATTTTTGGAAACCTGCTATTTATGGAAACTTACTAATTCTGGAAACCTGCTAAAAATAGAAAGTTACTAAGTCTGGAAAGTTACTAATTATAGAACTTGCTATATATGGAAAGTTACTAAAAATGGAAAGCCGACTAAAATGAGTAATCTGATTTAAGATAAGTTATTAATAATAAGACGATCATGAATTCGTGAAGATTCGCTGAAAAAGGAGTTTGCTTCCAATCTCTATGTTTTCTGTTGTGTTTGCACTTGCGGTCTAAGGTACAGATATTATGACCTTTCAGTAAGGTTTCTCATGACTCATGATCCATTTTCTCTACCCCTACTCCGACTTCTTATCTTGGTTCTTCTGATGTCCCTGGTTCATTGATATGATGTTTGGTATGAAAACCTTTGAAAATATAATTTGATGATGTAAGACAAACCATGTGGAAATGATTTCTTTAAACATGATATCAGACTTGTTTAAAAAGGAAATTTAAATAACCCCTGCTAAAAACATTTTAGAGAAACACCATTATGAAAATCATGTTTTTAAACGAAATGAAAAACCTCTAAATCTGTTACCTTATAAAAACTTTCACACTTGTAAACCTTGAACCATTGATATGAACCTTGCTACCTTTATTCTGATATTTTCCTTTAGGATTCCCTATGCCATTACTATGAAACCCCATTTTATTTTCTGAACCTTTTCTGTAATGAACCTTTGCTATCTGAACTTTCTGATTTTGAACCTTCTGATTTGGACCTTTTGATATGACTATATGATATGGACTTCTGATATGATCTGATTATGATGACTTATGATTTGTGTCATTTTATGACATTCTGTTGACCTATTCTGTTTGACCTATTCCGTTTGACCTATAATAGTTTGACACCCGAGCCAAATTTATTTCACTAGGCATGGGGGTTCCATGTCCGTGTCAGGGATGCAACCCTGGCATGACTCCAGGGCAGTGGAGTGATGTTCTGCCATGTCCTCTTATCTGTTATCTGTAACAATTCGCAATTTCAGGTTAATTACTATTCCCGGAAAATTTTACTATTCACTTTTACTATTCATTTTTCCTGAAATTTTCCCGAAATTTGATTTTTGTTTCTTGGCCTCGAGTGATAAATCATTCCCATAGCAAATTAAAAGTTTGACACTCATCAGATCATTTTCGTGAAAGTTAATAAGGAATTACACGTTTTAGGGTAAAACGTCATTCAAAAATTCTACGCACAACGAAACTCGACCGCGTTAAGTGACCCCGCATCAGAAAAATATTTAGTACTAACATGATTAATTTGAGAATTAATCATGACTAAGAAAAATATGACCAAATAAACCTCGGCCGTGAGAAACAGGAATTTTCGTTTTTAAGCACTTTTACTTAGCCGTAACCTTAGCCTATACCTGCACCGCGTTTCCAAGACAATTTGAGTTTTCACATTTTTGGAATAAGTCAACATATTTTTCCCTCCTCCTTTGACCAAAAATCATTCATTGATTTTATAAATCATTCCTTGATTTTTAGGCTTACGGTTTTAAGTTTAAAGACACTAAATACCAACCGACACTAGACTGAGCCCAGCCTAGACATTATAGGTCATTTTAAGTCATTAGTATCCTATTAGAAAAGTTACATTTTACTTTTCTCAATTTTACGCAACTTTCGTACGTTTTACGTATTACCCGTTTTAGACCCGTGTTTCCAGTTTTAGCAGGGTTTGAGCACCCAAATAGAACCTACCACTCATTTTACATTTTATTATGGAGTATATTGATAACTTTTAACATATTTATAAGTTTCATATTTTTAGGATACCCGGTTTTACGTTTCGTGGCTTAACAACTTACGGTTAGCAATTTACGGAGTCAAAACTAGTCATATAAGTAGGATAATACCATCAAAAGCCAACATTTCCTCCCCAAGTATTGTGAACCGCCTCTAGGGGGGGGGGGGAAATCAGCCCATGTGGCTTAATCTCATGACTCTAGCCCTAGGATTAGAACACATGTTGAACTTGGTCTCCAAGTTTAAGAAAAATATATAATACTTGCACCTCCTCATCCTAGCTTATATAAATACTCATTCATGACTTAGAAAACTCATTTTCCTTTCTTTCTTCATCACCTAAAACAAGTTACACTACAAAGTTACACTACAACAAGTTACACTACAAAGTTCAAGGTCTTAGTATTCTCTACCTAGTTCTTAAGTTTGTTTGGTGATTCCATGGTTGAATTAGGAGCTACACAAGGTGATTAGGGGCTGAAGTTAAATGGTTTTCACAAGGTCTATATCAAGGCTAGCAAGGGTTACAAGAGTTATGGTGAAGGGTTTACAAGCATAGGTTTAGTGTCCTAGTTTCATACATGATTTCCTTTCTTTAGAAAGCCAAAAGTTGTAAGCAAACCCTATTACACTTTCTTGCTCAATATCATTTTCATGCATATTATGTTTCTTTCATGCTATATATGGTCTTTGTATTATGTTCATGATGTATAAAAACTAGTAAAACAAGTTATGGAAACTATATATTAACTTATGTTATTTAAACAAGTAAACTAGTAACTTTCTTGGAGAACCACGACCAAAATAGTATAACTATGATATGAAACACTTATATACTATTAAAGAGGGTTTTGAAAGGAAAACATAGCAATTTGAATAACCTAAAACGAGTACACGAGTCAAAAGTTATGGCCATAAGAAGTTAGCGAAACCAAAACGCCGAAACTACCAATACCCTACTCTTTGCGTTCTGACCTCTTTGAAAGTGGACCTTCTGCTCCGATTCATCAAAAAGTTAAAACACGAAAGTTGTCTGGAACGCCGTTTTCGTTCAGGTATAAAGAAGCTCGAGCCCCGAAAACGCTTTCCGAGTGATATTTTTCTTCAAATTCTTAACAGCCCATTTTTAGACCAAAGTTACTATATAATGATTATAATTAGATGAGACCAAGAGGTCTAATGACCTAAAGCCAAGACCACAACCATGGCTAAAGCCAAGGTTGAGTCTCAAGACCATGGTAACAATGAACAAGGTCATGGAAAAGCCACGGCTAAAGACTATATAACTTTTAAAAGATCAAAACTTATATATATATATATATATATATATATATATATATATATATATATATATATATATATATGTTATCAAATACTACAATAGTAGGAAGCCTCATGTGAGGAGTTCATTAAGTAAGCCGTCAAGATGAGTTGTGGATTTACGAATTAAAGTGTCCTAGCTCCTCGAACGTTTACTCCATGACTTCTGAATTATGTCGGCCCGAACGGTAGTAAGAGATATACAACCTATACATGTTTCATAAACCATTTATATTCAAAGACTTACACTATATACTAAGTACTACATCATGAGTATTATGCAAGACATATATAGGCAATTCTTCGTATTCTTAGACGTTACTCCAATCCTAAGTCGCAACGTTCTATTATAGGCTACTCTTAGAGACTTTCGCGATTCGACTACCACTATCATTTCTCATTACATAATCTTAAGGTGAGTCATAGCCCCTACTCTTTTCATACTTGTTTTAACTCTTTGGGGGAGATACATGCTCAACTACTTGCTTACTTGTACAAATACTCAAAACGTTTATACTTGACTGTGTTATACTTTATTGCATACATACATGACTGTGTTATACTTAATTGCGTTATTCTATTTAGTGGCTCCCAGTTATCTTTGGGAAGTGTCTCCCAGTTGTATTTGGGAATTGGCTTCCAGTTGTCTTTGGGAATTGGCTCCCAAGTGAGGTCTTCGGAGATGAAGTGTAGACTCACGACTAATTGCATAACTATTGTGATGAACTTATACATGTCTTTATCATACTATATTTTAGCAGTGGGTTGTGAACACACAGGTTACAAGTGTTGTTATGGGCGGGACTTGCAACTGAGTGGATTCACAATCCCTTTGCTGTGTGAACATTCTTTAAAGACTTTTTAACTATTTTAAGACAAACTCTATGAACTCACCAACCATTGTGTTGACACTTTAGCATGTTTATCTCAGGTTAGTAAGGCGATAGCTAGTGCATGGAACATAGAGTCAAGCTGCATATTCTGAAGACTTACGCTTTTATCATTTACCATTCAAAACTTTGTATACATTTATGTATCATACTTTGGAATCTCATGTTTGTAACTTTGAATTCATTAATCGAATGGTAACTTTTCAAAACGTCTCATTTAGAGGTCGTTTTCTATAACTTGTACTTTGTATTATGAAGTAGCACCCCAGTAACACAGTCTTCCGCTGTGGTATTTTGGGGGTGTTACAGATTGGTACCAGAGCCTTGGTTATAGAGAACTAGGTTGCATTTAGTGCCTAGACTATAACTGCCATATGCGTTTAGACTCTCCTCTTTATTTGCCTTACACACACTACATACACATACGCTTTTTTTTAGTTGGTGGTTTAGTTCCACGCTGTTAGATGATGTGACTTTAGTATTATAAGGAACCCTAGAGATTAGCCGAGTCATTAAAAATATGGAGCTCAGTAATAACTAATTATTTAACTTGACCGTATGACAGTTCTTATTTGATGAGACATAAGGTTTGAGTTAAATAATATTATTACTTAGCTTTAGGGATTTGATGACTTGATTATCTTACTATCTGTCTCAGAGAGCGGATTTTGTGTTGGAAATTCTTAAGTAGGATGATTTAGAATCTCCTTATATAAATGGATTGGGACGCCTCTTAATTTAAATAAAGAAATTGTAAATCACCGAACCATAAGTTTATGATCCCTTACTTACATAAATTTGGACGCTTCTTTATGTAAGTAATGAGTTATAAATAAGTGGGCTTAATTGTATCCGATACGACTCCTTAACCACAACCTTAGACAAATCAGAGTAAACACCACTATATTAGAGATCCCGAATTCTTTTAGACACACCGTAAGTAGTTAACATCAACTGAGCTTCGGGACGAAGTTCTCCTTAAGGGGTAGAGACTGTAACAATTCGCAATTTCAGGTTAATTACTATTCCCAGAAAATTTCACTATTTACTTTTACTATTCATTTTTTCTGAAATTTTCCCGAAATATTATTTTTGTTTCTTGGCCTCGAGTGATAAATCATTCCCATAGCAAATTAAAAGTTTGACACTCATCAGATCATTTTCGTGAAAGTTAATAAGGAATTACACGTTTTAGGGTAAAACGTCATTCAAAAATTCTGCGCACAACGAAACTCGACCGCGTTAAGTGACCCCGCATCAGAAAAATATTTAGTACACTCATGATTAATTTGAGAATTAATCATGACTAAGAAAAATATGACCAAATAAACCTCGGCCGTGAGAAACAGGAATTTTCGTTTTTAAGCACTTTTACTTAGCCGTAACCTTAGCCTATACCTGCACCGCGTTTCTAAGACAATTTGAGTTTTCAAATTTTTGGAATAAGTCAACATATTTTTCCCTCCTCCTTTGACCAAAAATCATTCCTTGATTTTTAGGCTTACGATTTTAAGTTTAAAGACATTAAATACCAACCGACACTAGACTGAGCCCAGCCTAGACATTATAGGTCATTTTAAGTCATTAGTATCCTATTAGAAAAGTTACATTTTACTTTTCTCAATTTTACGCAACTTTCGTACGTTTTACATATTACCCGTTTTAGACCCGTGTTTCCAGTTTTAGCAGGGTTTGAGCAACCAAATAGAACCTACCACTCATTTTATACTTTATTATGGAGTATATTGATAAGTTTTAACATATTTATAAGTTTCATATTTTTAGGATACCCGGTTTTACGTTTCGTGGCTTAACAACTTACGGTTAGCAATTTACGGAGTCAAAACTAGTCACATAAGTAGGATAATACCATCAAAAGCCAACACTTCCTCCCCAAGTATTGTGAACCGCCTCTAGGGGGGTGGGGGAAATCAGCCCATGTGGCTTAATCTCATGACTCTAGCCCTAGGATTAGAACACATGTTGAACTTGGTCTCCAAGTTTAAGAAAAATATATAATACTTGCACCTCCTCATCCTAGCTTATATAAATACTCATTCATGACTTAGAAAACTCATTTTCCTTTCTTTCTTCATCACTAAAAATTCCACCCCATTAATCCCTAGCACCATGATCCTTTGATCTTCAAACTACAAGTTACACTACAAAGTTCAAGGTCTTAGTATTCTCTACCTAGTTCTTAAGTTTGTTTGGTGATTCCATGGTTGAATTAGGAGCTACACAAGGTGATTAGGGGCTGAAGTTAAATGGTTTTCACAAGGTCTATATCAAGGCTAGCAAGGGTTACAAGAGTTATGGTGAAGGGTTTACAAGCATAGGTTTAGTGTCCTAGTTTCATACATGACTTCCATTCTTTAGAAAGCCAAAAGTTGTAAGCAAACCCTATTACACTTTCTTGCTCAATATCATTTTCATGCTTATTATGTTTCTTTCATGCTATATATGGTCTTTGTATTATGTTCATGATGTATAAAAACTAGTAAAACAAGTTATGGAAACTATATATTAACTTATGTTATTTAAACAAGTAAACTAGTAACATTCTTGTAGAACCACGACCAAAATAGTATAACTATGATATGAAACACTTACATACTGTTAAAGAGGGTTTTGAAAGGAATACATAGCAATTTGAATGACCTAAAACGAGTACACGAGTCAAAAGTTATGGCCATAAGAAGTTAGCGAAACCAAAACGCCGAAACTGCCAATACCCTACTGTTTGCATTCTGACCTCTTTTAAAGTGGCCCTTCTGGTCCGATTCATCAAAAAGTTAAAACACGAAAGTTGTCGGGAACGCCGTTTTCGTTCAGGTACAAAGAAGCTCGAGCCCTGAAAACGCTTTTCGAGTGATATTTTTCTTCAAATTCTTAACAGCCCATTTTTAGACCAAAGTTACTATATAATGATTATAATTAGACTTGACGAATACCCGTGCATAGCAACGGGATTTTATAGCGACAAATAGTTTATTGATAAAAAAAAGTTTATAGGTTATAAACGAAAAATATTAAAAGTTTGAAGATTTGGGAATAAAACATAATGTTTTGAAACCCGGTTCGTCCCAGGTGGTTCAATTGGTTGAACCATTTCGGTCGAAAAACGGGTTTGAAGCATCCCGGGTCAACCCGGTTTGTGTATTAATTGGTTGTATTTAGTATGGTAGATATGTTTTTGATTGGTTGTATAATGTGAATAAATCATTGTACTTTTAAGTAATGGATAATGTTTTGAAACCCGGTTCGACCCGGTTGAACCGTTTCGGTCAAAAAATGGGTCGATTTAAACCGGGTCAACTTGCTAGGTTGGGTCGAAAACGGGTCAAATTAAACTGGGTCAACCCGCTGAGTTTGAAGCGTCCCGGGTCAACCCGATTTGTGTTTGAATCGGTTGTATTTAAACCGGGTCAACTTGCTAGGTTGGGTCAAAAACGGGTCAAATTAAACTGGGTCAACCCGCCAGGTTTGAAGCGTCCCGGGTCAACCCGATTTGTGTTTCAATTGGTTGTATTTAATTTGATAGATATGCTTTAATTTGGTTCTACAGTGTGAATAAATAATTGTACTTTTAAGTATTGGGGGTATTTTAATAAGAGTATTAATTACATTTCACTTTCTCTCTCATTTGACCATTATTGAAAACTCAATATTTCAATTTTGACCATTTTTCTATTATAGATAGTATAGATGAGACCAAGAGGTCTAATGACCTAAAGCCAAGATTGAGTCTCAAGACCATGGTAACAATGACCAAGGTCACGGCAAAGCCACGGCTAAAGACTATATAACTTTTAAAAGATCAAAACTTATATATGTATATGTTATCAAATACTACAATAGTAGGGAGCCTCATGTGAGGAGTTCATTAATCGAATGGTAACTTTTCAAAATGTCTCATTTAGAGGTCGTTTTCTATAACTTGTACTTTGTATTATGAAGTAGCACCCCAGTAACACAGTCTTCCGCTGCGATATTTTGGGGGTGTTACATTATCTGTTAAGAGCTTAATTGTCTGTTTATTATGGCCAATATTATTTCTGTGTGGGCGTATGGATGCATCCTAGATCTGTTTCTATTTTCTGCTATCTGTTATCTGTTATCTGTATCTGGTGATTGATGTTGCGTGCATGCACGTCCTTCACATTTCTGGGAGCTAGCTACTCCACCCATATGAAGACACCCCTCATTATTGTCTGATTATCTGAGAGGTCTCCCTCTATATGATTATGAAGAGATATGATTATGATTATGATGAAGGCATGATCATGAAGGCATTATATCTGTTTCTGGGCTCGGGGTTGATGACTAACCCTTACCTTACCTCCATCACTATTTCATACTTACCTTTGATTTCATTATGTTATTCCCTTTATACCTTATTCAGTATTCATTTCTGTTTCATTATTACTTCGTTGTTATACTGTTCACTGGGCTTTTTAAGCTCAGCCGCATTTCTTTTCCTGCGGTAGGTTTTAGTAGGAAGCTGGGTTATGAGTGAAGAGTATTTTGGACTTAGAAGACCACACTTCGATAGCTTTGGATTAGTAGGAGCTTTGGCATTTTCAGACTTAGCGTTCATTATTATTCTCATTTGTAACCTTGTTTTTTTAAATTATTACTTTGTAACCTTTGGAATTCTTTTGTATTACTTATGTTGTATGTCGGTATATGCTTTGATATGTCACCGTAACGTAGTGCTTCTACCCTTATCGGGTTAGGCCGTTACAATTATGGTATCAGAGCCCAGGCTGCGACTTGTAGTACATTAAACCTTGACCTGTGAAGTTTGGACCATTAAGTTTCCGCTGTAGGCGCTCTTAAGACAACCTTTGAGAAATTTTCTTTCAGATCTCCCTATAGGAACCTAAGTAATTACCAGCGAGGAATAGGTAGACTAGGACATCTATGTAAGTTGCATTGCTTCCGCATCACTCTGATTCGTGCCTCTGCCTTTAGATATGCCTTATAAGAACATTTGTTTCAGAAGTTAGAAATTTATGCTTAACCTAAGTTCAGTAACCAAGTAAGTTTGGAATACCTCGAGAACTACATTGATACCTTACACCATTTAAGTTTCATTTCTGATTCTAATCTCCACTTCCTATTTGTTTGAATAACAGTTCGATACCCTTCCGATCATCCTGAAGATTTTACAACCATAAGGTGTTTAACACATTTTGTTAATTCCTTATTTATGTTGGACATACCATGTGTCATCTAATATTCTTTGACTCTGCATAATCCATTACTACTCATATGAGAACTCTGATAATTATTAAACACAAATATAAGAAGATTTGTTCCCTCCCTTCGAATGATGAACTTGTTTGTCAATCAGTTCCTTTAAAAGGATATGATGTTAATTCTATCTCTGTATGGGTTTGTTAACTGAGCATGATGATGCTGATAATTGATATTCCGTACATCTCAGTTTTGATAGTTATACGTTGTTCGTATTTCCGATGGTACACACTCTAACTATCGCTTGTGCAGAAGAGTTAACCAAGATTCCCACACCTTGAACTATTCACTTCCCTATCTCAACACCTTTGATGAATTATGTACTTGACTCTGATATATGAACTATCCATATGTTTTGACGACCGTATTCGTCCTACGAATCCGTTTACTTCTGATATGATTAATATTGAGGTCTTTTGGTTACGGATTGATTGGCTCTTCATAAAGCTGCCATAGACTACCGTATCTGATATATGACCTTAAGCTATTTGCTTCATCCTACTTTTGTTATGATGGCTTTCTACCACTTGAATCCGTTGAGATTAATTCTGCTATGAAAGTATAAGACTCCGATTTCATTTGATGGGCAAGTTTTTCTTCTGACACCTATTTGGTATCTACCATTGGAAAGCTCTAGCATTGGAAGTATTTTGTCGTACAAAATTTTTCTGATGTTCGCTGATGAACCTCTTGGTGATTTCCCTCCTACTCGGAAGTAGAAATAACAATGAACAGATCTCAGTTGAAGAAGCGACGGTGCCATAGAAGTTGAGAGATTGAAGAAGCTGACGGAAGATGATTTTTTTTTGCTTGAGATGTTCCTGTTAGTTTATGAAGAAGGAAGAGAGAAGTATAAGACAGTGTATCGACCATCATGAACTAAACCATATCACTATCCGTAATCATTATTCGTTTCCACGTACCAATGATTGATTTGGTCTACCTTTGAAACACTGTATCTGATTGCATCATATTAGATTTGGAGGACTAAAGAAGCAACCACAAGAACTCTTAAGAAGTGAGGCAATTCACCAAAAAAAAAAAAAAAAAAAAAAAAAGAGATAGAAAAAGCTTCCGTGAAATATTTCAGTTGTATTTGTGAAGAAGAAGGAAGGTAACGTGAAGTGTATGTGAAGTTTCCCTAAAATGATTGGTGAAGCTACTTTTGTACTCATTATAATCATTATGAGCCTTAATAATGCCAATTGTATTGGCTAATAAGTCAACCCTTCTTATACATCTGATGGAATTTATGTTTTCGAGAATGTTTGGACGAATTGTCATAGTATGACATTGTGTCGTGTTCAGAGACGAAAGAGGAAGATGTAGATAATTTTCGTATTAAGTTAGAATGACCTTTTGTCTTTGAATAGAAAAATTGGATTGGCGTTCAGAGGTTGTAGTAGACAACGCTACCATGTATCCTATGAAGACAAAGTTTCCACAGGAAGGACCAAGATGGAAAACCATTATCAGAGTTAGGAACCTTAAAGAAGAGTAGTAGAAGATGTTCGCGATAGGCGTTATCGTGGAAGAGGCATATAAGAAGAAAAGAAAAACAGAGATGGGACTCGATTATACCTCATGCAACACGTGGAGATTACAGTTCAGGCATCAAGACAATCAGACCATCGGAGACGAGCTATTCAACTCATAACCTGGAGTCAAAAAGGCGGTGTTTACCTTAAAACCTGGAGCTGTGCTAGAAGACCTGTCAAGGATGCTCAATCTTGCTCCTCTATTCATTTTAGTAGTACTAAGATGAATTGAGAGCAGAAGCAGGTTTGCGGATGGCGGGATGCATAGTGATCATGTTAGAGATTCATGTTACTATCGCACAATTCCATGAAGAGGTGCCGAAGGCTTGAGGGACCAGACTCAAGTTATAATTTCCTTTCACCATATGATCAGATGGACAAGTGTAGATAGACTACTCGGACTTGGGAGAGATTTGAATTCATGTAATTGAATGAACGGAGTTTGAGGTAAACGTTTATGTTTGGATGAGTTGATTATGTAAAGGATGAAGTTATTGCATTTTTGCTTAACCCACATAAGTTTCTGTTACCGATGAAAAGATCCTTTGAATGATCTAAGTTCACTGTTAGCAATTCCGTTCTGTGTTCATTCTACGTGCGTTCGGAAGATGGTTTTGTTATGAGAATTTTGACGAATTTTGGAAGACCTACCGCCTTGACGACATGTTTCATTTGAAGCTTACTGGATTCCGTTATGTTATTTATACGTTCTTTTCCCTGATCTCGTTCCGTGAATGATGTTTTGATTCGGACCTACCCTAGTAGGTAGAAGGACTGTTTGGTGGTTAAGATAAGATGTTTAGTTCACGACGTGAGATAAAGTATGATCATCATGAGGGCATATTTATATGATGCTAGTATTATGACGTCTGGCCAACGTGATGATACTTACATCATATAACGTGCACTTATTGTGATCATAGGATATTTCGAGGAGTGCCTTAGAAGCCTTAGTATTTCTGGCATCAGATTGATATTATCTGCGTCTAGTGAGACTTTAGGTTGATTCTACCTATGTGTTTAATCTGCCTTCATTGTCATACGACTTGATACGTTTGGATATTCGACATGCATTTGATAAACCCTGTACTTCGGATAAGAATCTTAGGTTCAGTTGTAGAGTTTTCTACCATATGATGTTATCAAGCAATCAATTTCTGTCAGAATGGGTTCGACCTCTTATTACGGAAGAGTACACCTATGTTTGCTACGTGTACGTTTCACATTAGTTGAATCTGTTTCATGATGATCTACTATGAGGTAAGATATGAGATTTTGGAATTCTAAGGAAAACCTATATGTATATGAGAATACCTTGGAAAGGTTATACTGAAAGCGAGACTATTTGAGAATGAAGAGTTAAGTGTATCTATCACCCTCATATTTTCTGCCAATCGATGCAATCTCATCTGATTTACTTGTTCCACATTTCACGGACGACATACCCGTCAAATCCTACGTATTCCCTGTATCTTTCCGAGGGAATACAATTATCATCTGTTACGTTTGGTATATTATTCTTCCGATTTGAATTTAGTATGGTATTTATTTATGAGGTAGCCGAAGCTATTTTGACCAACAAAGTAGAGTCATGAGAAATAAGTCATTCACATTTTCGTTCACTGTCTGTTGTGTTTCCGTTTCGTTTTCCCTTCAATTTTCGAGAACGAAAATTTCTTTTTTAGAGGGGAAGAAGTTGTAATACCTAAAATTCGTAAACTCTGTAAAATTACCAAATTGCCCCTACAAGTTTAAAAATTTATAAAACTATAACTAAAATACCAAATAAAGCCTAAATAAATAAAATAAAGTATCCTATGACCACAAATAATTTTGTTGGCATTTTTATATCATGAAAATATGTACAAAAATATTATATGTCACCTAAGGATTATTAAGGGGGCCGAAATTAATTATTTTATGTATATATAATATGAAATAAAAAGAAAATAATTAAGGATAATTACCAAATAATTAAGGAAACAAATTAAATCTGATTTCTATATCATTATGGGCCCAAAATCTCGGCCAAAAATTACTCCAATCTCCCCAATTATTTTCTTTAACTGTGTATCAAATAACATACCAAAACTAAACCCTAAAACACTCCAAAAAAAAATATATACGCCTCTCCAAATCTTTCTAGTACCTCTAAACATTTTTCCCAACCATATTGAAGGTTTGTGAATGTGAGAAAAATAGCTTGGTATTCCAGAAGTGGCCAAGTTGATTGTGGTGATTTATTTGGATCGTTATTTTTTAGCCGAGGGGTATAAATTCGTTCTGATCATTCCAATCATCCACAATTGTTCTGGGTATTCTTGTATCACTTCTTATATTATATAACATCATTAAAAAATATAGAAATCAGATCATGCATGCTTGTTGGCTCGTTTGGGAATATTTTTTAATGAAACCCTAATTTCGGGTTTAATTGAGAAAGAGGTGAAAATGAATTTTCTGAGGCACGAAATTATATTTATAACACGATATTATGATAGTATAACACTGTAAAAATTGAATTCGAATTATTTGAAGCTTAGATGTGGTGTTTCGAAATTATTTTGTTATTTATTTAAATCGATAAAAAAAAGAAAGAAAAGGAAAATATGGCAATGTGCTAGGGTTTGGATTTTTGGGTGTTTCTACATGTTAATTAATGTCAATGATGGGGTAAAAATTGCTAAATGATTTGGGGAAAAATTGGTTTAGGGTTTGTAGAATTAAAATTGGATCAAATGGAATTTTATATAGGTTAAGGGTCATTTTGAAAATTCTAAAACTTATGGGCTATTTTTGGAGACTTATAAACTGATGAAAAATCATACAAAAATAGTGCAAGGGCTGTTTGGATAGTTTTTGTAATTATAAGGACTTAAATGGTAAATAATACATGTTAAGGGTTTAAATTGTAAATTTGGTTAACTTGAAGGATTAAATGGTAATTTATGTAAATTCATGGATAAATTGTCTAAATAAATGGGAACTTGTTATATTTTCATAATTAACCTTTAACTTTATTATCATTTCATTATAAACCCTAAATTATGGAAAGTTGACATATTAAACCCTAAACTACCATAATAAGCTAATATAAACCCTAATTCCATAAAACATGTATTTTATGACTTAATGCAATTAAAAGATTAATACCTTCTATTTTTGGAAACCTGTTATTTATGGAAACTTACTAATTCTGGAAACCTGCTAAAAATAGAAAGTTACTAAGTCTGGAAAGTTACTAATTATAGAACCTGCTATATATGGAAAGTTACTAAAAATGAAAAGCCGACTAAAATGAGTAATCTGATTTAAGATAAGTTTTTAATAATAAGACGATCATGAATTCGTGTAGATTCGCTGAAGAAGGAGTTTGCTTCCAATCTCTATGTTTTCTGTTGTGTTTGCACTTGCGGTCTAAGGTACAGATATTCTGACCTTTCAGTAAGGTTTCTCATGACTCATGATCCGTTTTCTCTATCCCTACTCTGACTTCTGATCTTGGTTCTTCTGATGTCCCTGGTTCATTGATATGATGTTTGGTATGAAAACCTTTGAAAATATAATTTGATGATGTAAGACAAACCATGTGGAAATGATTTCTTTAAACATGATATCAGACTTGTTTAAAAAGGAAATTTAAATAACTCCTCCTAAAACCATTTTAGAGAAACACCTTTATGAAAATCATGTTTTTAAATGAAATGAAAAACCTCTAAATCTGTTACCTTATAAAAACTTTCACACTTGTAAACCTTGAACCATTGATATGAACCTTGCTACCTTTATTCTGATATTTTCCTTTGTTTAGGATTCCCTATGCCATTGCTATGAAACCCCATTTTATTTTCTGAACCTTTTATGTTATGAACCTTTGCTATCTAAACTTTCTGATTTTGAACCTTCTGATTTGGACCTTTTGATATGACTATATGATTTGGACTTCTGATATGATCTGATTATAATGACTTATGATCTGTGTCATTTTATGACATTCTGTTGACCTATTCTGTTTGACCTATTCCGTTTGACCTATTCTAGTTTGACACCTGAGCGAAATTTATTTCACTAGGCATGGGGGTTCCATGTCCGTGTCAGGGATGCACTCCTGGCATGACTCCAGGGCAGTGGAGTGATGTTCTACCACGTCCCCTTATCTGTTATCTGTTATGAGCTCAATTGTCTATTTATTATGGCCAATATTATTTTTGTGGGGGCGTATGGATGCATCCTAGATCTGTTTCTGTTTTCTGTTATCTGTTATCTGTATCTGGTGATTGATGATGCGTGCATGCACGTCCTTCACATTTCTGGGAGCTAGCTACTCCACCCATATGAGGACACCCCTCATTATTGTCTGATTATCTGAGAGGTCTCCCCTCTATATGATTATGAAGAGATATGATTATGATTATGATGAAGGCATTATTATGAAGGCATGATCATGAAGGCATTATATCTGTTTCTGGGCTCGGGGTTGATGACTAACCCTTAGCTTACCTCCATCACTATTTCATACTTACCTTTGATTTCATTATGTTATTTCCTTTATACCTTATTCAGTATTCATTTCTGTTTCATTATTACTTCGTTGTTATATCTGTTCACTGGGCTTTTTAAGCTCAGCCGCATTTCTTTTCCTGCGGCAGGTTTTAGTAGGAAGCTGGGTTATGAGTGAAGTGTATTTTGGACTTAGAAGACTACACTTCGATAGCTTTGGATTAGTAGGAGCTTTGGCATTTTCAGACTTAGCATTCATTATTATTCTCATTTGTAACCTTGTTTTTTTAAATTATTACTTTGTAACCTTTGGAATTCTTTTGTATTACTTATGTCGTATGTCTGTATATGCTTTGATATGTCACCATAAAGCAGTGCTTCAACTCTTATCGGGTTGGGGCGTTACACATAGTTCATAAGGGGTCTCTTCTTTTTCCTTACAATGTATCTTATTTAAAAGACAAGTAGCCGTTAGAATGGCTTCCCCCACATGTCCTGGCTTAAACCAGAACTTATCAACATGGCATTAAACATTTCTTTCAAGGTACGGTTCTTCCTTTCGGAAACACCGTTCTATTGAGGTGAATAAGGAGCAGTGAATTTGTGTCCAATTCCATGTTTGGCACATAAATCAGTAAATGGAGACACGTATTCACCTCCTCTATCACTTCGTACAACCTTGATTTTCTTACTCAGTTGATTCTCAACTTCGTTTTTGTATAGAATAAACTTGTCTATAGCTTCATGTTTACTTTTCAATTAGTAAACATAGCAATACTTTGTACAATCATCAATAAACGTGATAAAGTACTTATTGCCACCTTTTGTGGGTAGTGATTTCAAATCACATATGTCAGTGTGTAT
This sequence comes from Artemisia argyi, assembly GCA_030686995.1. Classification (NCBI taxonomy): domain Eukaryota; kingdom Viridiplantae; phylum Streptophyta; class Magnoliopsida; order Asterales; family Asteraceae; genus Artemisia; species Artemisia argyi. The sequence goes on from CM060695.1 coordinate 109,430,088, forward strand.
CATATCAAGTGGTTCGGTTTTTCGTTCAACCGATTTGAAAGATGCTCTTGTAAGTTTGCCTTCAACACAAGTTTCACATTTGTATTTCGAATCAATATGGAAATTGGGTATGCAATTAAATTTATGACGCATAGAAATAAAATTTACATGTCCAAGACGTTCATGCCACACATTAGAAGACTCAATCAAGTAAGTAGAGGAATTCATATTATTGATATCATTCTTAACAACCATTACATTGAGCTTAAACATACCGTTCAGGGCATATCCCCTACCAACATACATTTGATTCTAAGAAAGAAGAAACTTATCAGACTCGAAAACAAGACAAAAACCAAACTTGTTCAACAGACAACCAGACATAAGATTCTTGTGAATCTCTGGAACATACAAGACATTAGTCAACTTGAGCTCTTTCTCGGATGTCATCTTCAAGATTACATCTCCTTCGCCCTTGATATCAGCAGTTGCAGAGTTGCCCATGTATAACTTATCTCCATTGTTAACCGCTCTGAAATAGTGAACATACTCTTATTAGCACACACATGACGGGTAGCCCCAGTATCAACCCACCATTCCCTGTTGTTGGAACCTACCAGGTTAAGTTCAGAGATCATGGCTATGACGTCAGACACCATAGCAATCATGTCCACATTATCGTTCACCATTATAAGCCTGGCGTGTAGTCACCCGCTTCGGCATCTTACAGTTAGCAACACGATGACCTGGCTGGTCACAGTTGAAACACACTCCTTGGAACTTCTGTTACACATGTTGATAAAAATAATGCCTAAAAACGTTATTAACATATATCGATATCTCTATGTTTTGATAATCACAAAACATAAACTCATTGAACTACAAATTATGACGTAAACAAGTATTTAGTAATAAATATTCACTTTAGCATCCAAATCACTTAAGGTATGAATAAACAAAGTGTCTAATGCATTTTATGATCAAATGGATTTTTATTTTTACAAACCTTACATTTTATTAAAGTGGGATAAACATTTTAAACCTATACAAAATATTTTTGTATTTATAAGAAATGTTTTATTCAAAATAAATACTTTGAATTCAAATTTCTATCCAAAAAATGGCTACACTCTTCAAGAAAAACCTCCCCCACAAAAAGACTGAAAAACTGAAGAAAAAATATTTTTTTATTAGGCGGCCCCCTTAATTATACTAGGCGGCCCCCTTAATTATTAAGGGGACCGCCCCCTAATTAAGGGGACCGCCCACGCTCACAAACAATATTTTTTCCCCTATAAATACTGGTTCATTTCACAGATCACCTTTTGCACCCCAAAACTTTCTGTTCTAGATCTCATTTCTATTCTCTAAAATCCTTTGATCATATATACATTAATCTTTGTTTCAAAGTGATCCAAGCCTCAACCTTTCAAGTGCAAGAGAAGAATACTTCAATCTACCAAGAGAAGAAGTATTACAACTTGTTGTGACCTCCACATCCAAGTTGTTAGAGCAACATCCATTATATCTATTTCTTTGTGTAACTAGTTGTGAATACTTGATAGAAGATAGATTAGCAAGGCACATAGATAGGTAGTTGAGAGGTAAATAGTTGTGAAGTAGAGAAGTTGGGAAGTAGATAGTTGTGGAGAAGATTGTTGTGAAGTAGATAGTTGTGAAGATCGATAGGTGTGAAGAAGTAGTGTTGTGATTAAGTAGTGACTAGGTGTGAAGAAGTTGTGTAGAAGGTGTGAATAAGTTGTGATGAAGTTGTGGTGTGTATATTGGTGTGTAAGGTTTTCTCCGCCATAAGGGAGCTTGTTGACATAGTGAAGAAAACTCTCGAGCAGGTGACTCGGGGAGTGGAGTATGGCAAGGAAGGTGTCCGTGTAGCCGAACGACTATAAATGCTTTGTCTCCCGGTTTGATCTTTCCACCTCTTACTTATTATCTTGCTTATATCGTTATTACTTTCGTAGATGTAGACGTATGTATATATATATATATATATATATATATATATATATATATATATATATATATATATATATATATATATATAGTTGCTCATATAGTGCTAGTGTTGATTTTACTTTAAGAATAATTAAAAGTTTTATTCACAAAACAATGTTTTTACAATCAAACTAAAAAGATAACATACATATAATTGATCATTTCGATCAAGTATAGTTTTCATACAGCATATAATTAAGGATTACATAATAAACGTTTACTTACTTATCTCTCGTATATAGCTATAATTATTTATATTATGCATGTGTTGAATTCACATACTTAGCTTACATTATTATTATTGTTCATACTTAGATATAGTTGTTCATATTGTTCAAGATTTGAGTTCACATAAGATCGAATCAAAGTTTTGATAGTAAACAAGGTTTTATAACTAAACTAAGTTTTCATAATAAAATTAAAAAGACGGAAAACCATTCAACCCCCCCTTCTAGTTTTCCAGAATTGGCATCAGAGCTACGTTAAACAAGATTTTTAAAATATATTGTATTTTAAAACTTATAACGATCTATGAAATCTGAAAAATATTTAGAAGGGCAATCTATGCAAAGACCACCACTATTTAAAAGTGATGGATTTTTATATTGGAAAAATCGATTCGAAACTTATGTGAAATCAAAGGATCTTGATCTTTGGCATGTTATTACTAATGGTGATTTTTTGCCTACTCAAAATAATCCCGAAACAAATAAAGATGAAATAGTACCTTTTGAAAAACAAAATGATGATTTAAAAAGAAAACTTTCTAAAAATAATGAAGCAAAAATGGTTATTTATAATGCGTTACCACGTAAAGAATACGAAAGGATCTTTATGTGTGAAACCGCAAAAGAAATTTGGAATTCTTTACTAATAACTCACCAAGGTAATAGTCTAGTCAAGGATAACAAAATAGATCTACCTGTGCAACAATATGAGCAATTTACGATTCCGGAAGAGGAATCAATTGATAATGCTTTTGCTAGGTTTAACACTATCATTACAAGTCTAAAAGCACTTGATGAGAATTTTTCTAGTAAAAATTTCGTCAGGAAATTTCTTAGGGCTCTTCATCCAAAATGGCGAGCTAAAGTCACGGCTATTGAAGAATCAAAGAATTTGTCAACTCTACAACTTGACGAATTGATCGGCAACTTAAAGGTCTACGAAGAAATAATAGAGAAAGACTTTCAGATGGTCAAAGGAAAAAGGGAGCAAAGCAAATCAATTGCGTTGAAAGCTAAAGAGGACTCTAGTGACGAAGAATGCTCAACCTCCAAAAGTGACGATGAAGAGTATGCTATGGCCGTACGAGACTTCGAGAAATTTTTCAAAAGACGAGAAAGAAACGTTAGGCAACCATATAATGAAAGGAAGTGTTTTAAATGTGGCAATCCAAATCATCTCATCGGAAAGTGTTCAATGATGTCAAGAGAACAAAATCAAAAGGCGTTTATTGGAGGTGCTTAGAGTGATAGCGATGAGGACAAGAAAGAAACCACAAATGAAGAAAAGTGTCTTATGGCTAAGACATCAAGCGAGGTACGTTCCGAAACCGAATACTTTAGTGACGAAAATTTATCATTAGACGAAAAAGACCTAGATAGTGAATATAATAGGTTATGCAAATTAGGTCTAAAGGTTATAGCTAAAAATAAGTCACTAAAACATATTAATAATCTAATAGAAAATGAAGTACTCGAATTAAAAATTAAGCTACAACATTTGGAAAAAGGAAAAGAAGTTTTTATAGAATGTAAAACATGCTTAGAGGTTAAAAATGAAAACGAAAAACATAAAGATGAAATTTTCAAACTTGACAAGTTTAAAAATAGTAGTAACCCACTTAAGAAAATAATAAGTCTTCAAGAAACTTCGGGAGATAAAACCGGTTTAAGATTAACCTCAACTAATGTTTCTACTAACGAAAATAAAAGTATAAAGTTTGAATGTGAATCTAGTAAACAAAAATCATTAGAATCAAATCCTAAGTATATCCTTACAAAAGATAGAAAAATACCCATTGCGAATGATGAAAAAGTAAAAACTTTTTATAAACCATCCTTAAAGACCGAAGTAGGATCCTCTAAACCTAAATTAAGATCTAAAACTCAACCAACAAGAAAACCAAATAATCCTCATACTCGATCTAAAATACCTCAACCTAGAAGAAACCAAAGTAGACAAAATTACAATAACACTAGAAATCAAATGTGGAATTATCACCCAAGTTACAATCTTTGGGAAATATTACCACCATACATGCATCCTAGCCAAATGTTAACTATGTTTGGACCAAAAAACTTTGGACCAATGAGACAATGGGGACCAAGTGGCTAAGTTGTCAATCTTGGAAGAAGTTGGAATATCATCTACAAATGACTTCTACAAGTCAATATGGTCACCTGAAGTGCTTAAAGATATTCCATTGAAGACTAAAAGGTAGGCGTTTCTTTTAAGTTCATCGCTATAATTTGCATGCTTAGATAAATGATTAGTTAGATAAATGCTTAGCTATACATATATATGTACATAATAGCTTATATTCTTATAACCTAGAAACATCATTGGTTGACTTTCCTAGGAATAAGATAAAAGTGTTCATTACCGAACAAAATAGAAAATAGAAATCTTCTATATCTACTATTAACAAACTCATGGTGATGAAGTGAAATGAGTTAAGTGGATCAATCATTAATATAGAAGTAGGATTAGATCCTTCGCTTAAGAAAACTATGGATGAAACAAGCTCTCGTAGACTATGGCATTAAGTTAGATAAGCGTGCGAAAACAAAGGAACTATAGATGTTAGGTTATACCTCATTCAACACTCTCTCATCTAACATGTAGAATTACGTCATCACTCACTTAAGATCATAGGTTATGTAGAAAAGGATAGCATATGACAATAGGCTTAACCAATCCTCTTGGCATTAGATCTTTAATAAACATCTTTTAAAATCTATGATTAACGATGTTTGTTGTCAAAAATCTAATATCTCCAAAAATATGCAAAAACATCACATTTTGGAAAATAGTTTTTCAAATTACTATCCCACTTTTAAATAACATGTTTTCACTATCAATATCCACAATTTTGTTTTGATCAAAACCAAAGATTGGGAAAATTTTCTTTACCTTTCATTAACACATTTTGAAGTAAAACCCAATCTATTTTATTCAAATAACTCTCACATCTACGTGAAAACCTACTTTCAAACATTGTTCAATAATGCTAAAAACGACTCTTTAAATCATGCATGATGATCTCATATTTGTCATCTATATTTATATAAATGACACTTATAAGTGAACTAAATCAAAATCAAGAGGACCATGGTTTGACTATTAAGACTTTGTTTGTAACAAGTCTAGAAATCCATGCTATCATAACTACTCACTTATTGCACATTGATACACATTAGGATTCATCCTCCTAGTTATGTAGTTATGAAATACTTGATGTTGCTTATTGTTTCCTAGCATTTATATTTTACTTGCTTGATGAGTATGTTTGCATGCTAGACGAAATTGATTGTTTACTTAATCTCTTTGGTTAACATGCTTTGGCTACATAATTAGTATATGCATAATTGCCTCAAAGAGTTGGACTTGTTTGAAACAAAAAACACAACCTTTCTGCAATCCACTACCAAAAACCCTTTTCTGACAATATGGGAATCACCAGATGGGCGGCCCCCTTAATTATTAAGGGGACCGGCCTCCAATTAAGCGGACCATCCATCTGATGGTCAAAGATGTTGTTTCCTTTTTAGCCCATTTCATCCCACTCTTCTCAAAATTCACAAACCTATTTTATCCTAAACCTTCTATCAAAGTTTATACATCCTTATTCCCACCAACATTACATATCAACAACCTTTACTCACCCATATCCTTCTACATCACACTCAAACCTCATATCCTTCTACCTTACACTCAAACCTTAAAACCATTACACACTTAAACCTCATAACCTTTACTCACCTCAACCTCAAATTTCATCTCCTAGTGCACCTAATGCACCATCTATAATACCCTCCTACGAAGAAATCCCTTCCATGAACATCGCTTTTTCAATCTCACAAATCACATCACTTGATATTTATTTCCCATATTCACCAATAACTCAACCTAGTCATCCTCACAAAAAGATTCAACCATATAACCATTTCCTACACTCTACAAAGTGTGTCATCACCACTACAACTTAACCCATGAAGGTCAAACCATATTTCATGATACACAAACCTCATGTTCACTCAAATGAACCCTTTCACAAACCTCATCATAATAACCAAACATCCATCCTTGTTCCCAAAAATAAACCTTCATCTCACCCACATAAGCCATATGAAAAGCATGTTCAATCTCAAAACAATAATCCCAATCATCCTCCTTGGAAACCTTGAAGTCTTGTGAAGAACTTGACCAACTTCAGGATATTCGTGATCTTAAAACTACGCACCTTGTACAACGCAATTTGCATCACCCACCTTCCTCTCCATACTCGAATTGCTTACCTCACATCTTGTTTCACCTACCAATGCAACATCCAAAAATATTCCATTGAACATGTATACCACCTTCCCACATTAGCCAAACATCCACCTTCATCCCAAACCACACAAACTAACTTCAATGAAACCTACCACAATCCCTATCAATTTGGTCAATCATCCAACTACACTTCCAACAACTTTACTTCCAACTACACACCCAAATTCCATCCATTTGAACCAAAACACCCTCCAATTATGAAACACCCTCTTCTACCATACCATCATCATCATCCATCAATTATTACCCGTAATAAAAAATTTCTCCATCACCAAAAGAATTATCACCACCTCCTACCAACACACATGTTATCCATATGTTGGATGTCCAGTCATCCATCCCTAATAACAACCACACTCCACCATCATCACCTTCCTCCGAACACTTGAAGTTCATTGAAGAACTCAAGGAAGCCCATGAGCTTTGTGCTCTTATTACCTTACACCTTGCTCAATGCAACTTGGAACAACTTTCCTCTAGCTCTCCTTCATCACCCACAACTTGAATCACGTTGAAAAACATGTCAATAATTGACCTTGTTGCATCTTTCTCCTAAAAACCATTGTATTCAATGAACACTTCACTTGGATTGAATATCTTCTCACTAGATCACATCCAATACCCTCACTCGAACAACATCCAAAACCTTAATCAACCTCTTCCGCTACAAACTCTCCACCACCAAACTCTCCAACATTCATGACCCAGACATATACCTCCATTAATCCAACAACCTTACCCTAACTCAACCATCTTCATTCCAAACACTCCATCATCAACCATCTAAGCATACTATATGCTTATGATTTTCACTTTCAAATACGAATCAACCAACCTTTTGTTAAGTCTATTGGCTCTCTTTGGCAAATTAGGATCTTTTAACATAATCACTTTGAATTAATTGTTATGTATCCTTAATATTTGTTTGCTATGCTTGTTATTTGTATCTTGCATATTCTTTTATATAGGCTTGTGCTTCTAATATTTTTCTTGCGAGCATTCCATATCTCGATTCCTTGGTGCCATCGAACGAGGGGGAGCACACATCAAGGGGGAGCTTTCATCCTGTCTAACTTCATTTATGAAGCTAGCCGGCATAACCTTTTTGATTCTACAGAAAGGGGGAGAAGTGAATATAAACTCACTAAGTACTTGTCTAAAAATTAATTTTTAGACTTAATGAGTTTAGATTTTGTAATCATCAAAAAGGGGGAGATTGTTGATAAAAATAATGCCTAAAAATAAATTTTTAGACTTAACGAGTTTAGGTTTTGTAATCATCAAAAAGGGGGAGATTTTTGATAAAAATAATGCCTAAAAACGTTATTAACAAATATCGATATCTCTATGTTTTGATAATCACAAAACATAAACTCATTGAACTACAAATTATGACGTAAACAAGTATTTAGTCATAAATATTCACTTTAGCATCCAAATCACTTAAGGTATGAATAAACAGAGTGTATAATGCATTTTATGACCAAAGGAATTTTTATTTTTACAAATCTTACATTTTATTAAAGTGGGACAAACATTTTAAACTTATACAAAACATTTTTGTATTTATAAGAAATTTTTTATTCAAAATAAATACTTTGAATTCAAATTTCTAACCAAAAAACGGCTACATTCTTCAGGAAAAACCTCCCCCACAAAAAGAAAAAAAATCTGAAGAAAAAATATTTTTTTATTAGGCGACCCCCTTAATTATACTAGGCGGCCCCCTTTATTATTAAGGGGACCGCCCACGCTCCCAAACCGTATTTTTTCCCCTATAAATACTGGTTCATTCCACAGATTTTTCTCACCTTTTGCACCCCAAAACTTTCTGTTCTAGATCTCATTTTTATTCTCTAAAATCCTTTGATCATATATACATTAATCTTTGTTTCAAAGTGATCCAAGCCTCAACCTTTTAAGTGCAAGAGAAGAATACTTCAATCTACCAAGAGAAGAAGTATTACAACTTGTTGTGACCTCCACATCCATGTTGTTAGAGCAACATCCATTATATCTATTTCTTTGTGTAACTAGTTGTGAATACTTGATAGAAGATAGATTAGCAAGGCACATAGATAGGTAGTTGAGAAGTAATTAGTTGTGAAGTAGAGAAGTTACGAAGTAGATAGTTATGGAGAAGATTATTGTGAAGTAGATAGTTGTGAAGATATATAGGTGTGAAGAAGTAGTGTTGTGATTAAGTAGTGACTAGGTGTGAAGAAGTTGTGTAGAAGGTGTGAATAAGTTGTGACGAAGTTGTGGTGTGTATATTGGTGTGTAAGGTTTTCTCCGCCATAAGGGAGCTTGTTGACATAGTGAAGAAAAATCTCAAGTAGGTGACTCGGGGAGTGGAGTAGGGCAAGGAAGGTGTCCTTGTAGCCGAACCACTATAAATGCTTTGTCTCCCGGTTTGATCTTTCCATCTCTTAATTATTATCTTGCTTATATCGTTATTATTTTCGTAGACGTAGACACACACACACACACACACACACACACACACACACACACATATATATATATATATATATATATATATATATATATATATATATATATATATATATATATATATATATATATATATATATTTGCTCATATAGTGCTAGTGTTGATTTCACTTTAAGATCAAACAAAAGTTTCATTCACAAAACAAAGTTTTTACGATCAAAGTAAAAAGATAACATACATATAATTGATCATTTCGATCAAGTATAGTTTTCATACAACATATAATTAAGGATTACATAATAAACGTTTACTTACTTATCTCTCGTATATAGCTATAATTATTTATATTATGCATGTGTTGAATTCACATACTTAGCTTACATTATTATTATTGTTCATACTTAGATATAGTTGTTCATATTGTTCAAGATTTGAGTTCACATAAGATCGAATGAAAGTTTTGAAAGTAAACAAGGTTTTATAAGTAAACTAAGTTTTCATAATAAAATTAAAAAGACGGAAAACTATTCAAACCCCCCCCCCCCCCTTCTAGTTTTCCACAACACAATTGGAGCTTTAGGAACAAGGTACTCAGACTTCCCTTTGCCCTTGCCTCCTTGATATGAGACTTTGAAGATGACGAAGCATGCTCAACCATATTTGCCTTGGCAGAATCAGGTGTATAAGCATTTTTCTGAGCCAGCTTTTTGTCCTCTTCAATATGAAGACGAACAACCAAGTATTCAACACTCATCTCCTTTCGCTTATGCTTTAGGTAGTTCTTGAATTCTGCCCAGCTTGGAGGTAACTTTTCAATGATAGCAGCAACTTGAAAAGTTTCACTCAAAGTCATTCCCTCAGCATGAATGTTGTGTAGCAAAACCTACAGATCTTGAACCTGACTCATCATATTCATTGAATCATCCATCTTGTAATCCAAAAAATGAGCTACCACGAACTTCTTTGTACCAGGATCCTCAGTTTTGTACTTGCGTTCCAATGACTCCCATAATTCTTTGGCAGTCTTGGTCTTGTAGTACATGTTGTACAAAGAGTACACCAAACCATTCAGAACATAGTTGTGACACAAAAAGTCTGAATGTTTCCATACTTCTATGGCTTGAACAGCCTGTTGATTAGAGGATTGACATTCTACAGGAGATTTGTGGATTCTCTTTTAAAAACCGAGCGAGGTTTAAAATAGTGAGATAGAAGAACATCTTCTGTTGCCACCTCTTAAAATTCTGCCCATTGAATTTCTCTAGTTTCTCAGCATGATTTGTAACCGTGTTGGTAACTAGCGCACCAAGTACATTCACAGTAGTAGTCACAGGAGGGGTAGTGGTGTTTGTCATCCTGAAAATTTACCAAACACAAACAGTTAAGTGAACTGTTATACAATCGGTATCTAAGAAATTCTATCTTGATTTCTTAAACCTTGTACCGAATTTGCTTCGAAGAAACTCTATCTTGGTTTCATTGAATCTATATTTAAATAAACCGAATAAGAGACTAAATTAAATAGATCAGTTTAACAGAAACTCAATCTTGGTTCCAATATAAACTGCTAAATTAACTGCTTTAAAATCGTTTTAGATCTGTGCACCAAATCAGTAATTAAATCTATTTAATTAAAACTGATTTCCAAAGAAACTCAACAAGGTTTCGACAGAAAACAGTTTATGAAATCTGTTAAAAAAATAATCCGATTTAACAAAGTGTTTTAAATTCGGTTAAACCGAATCTGTTTTAAGACTGTGGGAAACGGTGTACAATTTATAAAATAAATCAGATTATATTGAATATAATTAGCAGTAATAACATAAAATAAAATAGCGGACAGAAAGGTGTAGAATCAGAAGACGGACACTATTCAACGAAATTAAATAAAACAGTAAAGGTCCGTCAAGGCACGAGGCTCATGTTAAACAAGATTTCCTTAAAAAAGATTCGTCGTCTGTTTCCCAGGGTACAACGTACAAAGCTGTTGTACAGACGGACGTGACAAACTTACCTGAAATATCACGGAAAGCCTTGCATGTTTTTGATCGAGAAGACTGCTTGAATACATATGGTATAGAGCTGTGTTTTTTCTGTATCAAAACCGAATGAGATGCGTTTAATTTATAGGGAATACTTGTCTTGGTCACCAAGACAGAATATCTACTAAAGTTTAAACCGGTTTGCAAATTTGTTATACAATAAACACAATTTGCATATCTTTTATTTACTCAAAAATATTCTGTAAAAACTTGTTTGATAAGTTTAAATCTATTCCTAAAATAGATTTACAAAAATTTCTGGAAAAGGAAACTCAAATCTGCAACAAAAAGATACACACGTATGCGAGGCTTCGGAGCTGCATTCGTGTCCGCAGGTCGCCCGGGCTCGAATGAGTTCAGAAGCTTCGAACCCATTTTGGCCCAGAAATCCTTATATCCGCACCCCCCCCATGTGCGCGATCACGTATGTGTGGGAACAAAACCAACTGAAATATTTTGAAGGCCAATACCAAGATTTGCTAATAAACATGCTTTCATTTCCTTCTTTGGGCGATGTGGGAAACTCTCCCAAAACCCATGTTTTTGTGTTTCAAGTGCCTCACTTTGAGACACAATATCTCACTCATACCAACTCTATTTTTTACACATTTTAGCTCATTATGAAGCTCTTATCACGGAGAACGCAAAACTACCAAGAAATATAAATATATATAGCATATACATATATTAAATAGTGTCCAAAATATGCAAAAAATCAGTTTGCAAATACCATTTTCCAACAGATAGTACTATATTAGTGCCCTATATATTATCCTTCATCCGTAACTATTTTTATGAGAACTTTTGAATTGAAATATTAACCCTTTGAAAACCTGACACGATATAATGAACATATGACCTATGTAAGGGAGTCGGTTCTACTCATAAAGGTGAAGGACCAAACATTAGATCGTTGAACAAATGAAAGAAATACAGACTTTTAAATAACTTATTTAGAAAGTTGCCATCCTAACTGCTCGTCATCAGAATAGGCTTTCAAACCCTTTCTTTTCTATATTATTAGTAAAATCTAAATGTGTTTATTGAAGCCTAGCTAACACCATCCAGAAAGAAAAACATGATTGATAACTTTAATGACGATACACTAATTAAGTATGTAAACATTAAAATGTGATCGAGCGACCGCCACTAACTGACATACATAAGTTTTATGATATAATGACCTCCAAACTTAAGCATCAGCAATATCCTAAGCCAAATAAAGATATGATCAATGAGTAAGAGGTGTAAAATGATGTTATGTGAACTGATGATGGAACAAAATGCTATAGGGAAACATATTGTTTGCTGAAAAGGTTATCCACTTTCAACCGATGCAGCCAAGATGATGTGAGGGAATTGCACCAGACTTTACCTCTCAAGGGATCTCGAGAAGCTTACAACCCCCACCAGGCAGTGTACCTGATCGTTGTAATATAGTATAGTGACAAGTACCGGGGGATTGATCGTTCAACTTAGGAATAGTGTTGCTAGGATTAGAAAGCCTAAAAACTAGGTCTAGAGGTGAGGGATGATTCTTTTTGTATTTTTATATTTTATGAAAAGCAAGTAAAATCTCGGGTATTGGAAGAGTGGGCGGAATTAGTTGCTAATCAACTAACCCAATAACTAAAGATGCAATCAAAATAAAATAACAAAAATGTAAATAAAACTAATTAAACTAGTGGTGTGAACAATAAATGAGAAAATTGTGTTTACTTAGATTTCATTACTCCCTAGATATCTTTTACAGGTTGATAGTTTGTTACAATTGCGTGGATGACGGGTTATATTCCTTAATACCAATCGTGGGGTGGCGTACGTACTTCCCCAAATCTATAAGCTCCTACTTCACTCCTATGTCGAGCCTGCAAGAAGCTCCTAACATGGGATCATTAGAATTCGTTCATGCATTAAATACAACCATAAATACCTAGTACGCATTGGTTCATGTTTCTTAAGACGTTCAAGCAAGTTACACTATGGAAGTCTGCCAGTTTTCTTAAGCCTAACATCAAAATCATTCTTCCGTAACAACTATAAACAAGCAATAAACCCATAATCAACATCTAGGTTTCACTACATCTAAGCAAACACACAAGAGGTCTAGCCTAGCATGTTTAAATCAAGACAAGCGTAAGATATATTCAAACAACACATAGACATATTGAATGAATTGGAAGGATACTTATCTTAATTGAATATGAAAGGTTTCAAAGGGTAAAAACCCTTGAAAAGACTGATAAAATTGTGCTAGGGTTTCTCCAAGTTATACCTCTAATTGTCCTTTCTTAATGAATGAAAATTACAAAACTATATATAGATTTTCCAATGTGACGGCGTCAAGAAGAGAAATCTGACACCGTCAACTCGCCGCCCATAATAATATCGGATTTCCTAGATCCAGATCTGACGCCGTCAAGAGCAATTTTCCTCTGGGCCGTCATGTATAAAGGGACCATGATGACCTATGGTGACGCCGTCATGCCCTAGTGTAAAAACTCTCTGGACCGTCACGTACTCTATCCACTTCACCTCTTGTTTTACTCTTGACACCGTCATGTAGAATTTGGTGACGCCGTCAGGTACTGTTCCCAGCAAGGAAAATTAAGACTTTGCCGTTTTCTTTACTTTTATGCTCCAAAAATGTCCAAAATGCTTCCTTTTCCAGAATTCACTCCAAAAGTACCTAAAATCACAAAAGTAACGATTTAGGGCAATATTTGATCAAATAAATTCAATTCCGGGCTTAAATGACCCCTTAAAAATGGATCATTTTTCGCCTCATCATATTCCCTTACACTTGAGATTTGCTTGTCCTCAAGCAAATGCACTTTTATTCTAGTCAAAATAGAAGTTAGGGGTCATTTAACACTAATATAAAAGTAGTTACAACAAATAATCGTTCTACTAAAGACCAAAGACAAGCACGGAGGTCATACACTAGCACCTCACAAATAGTGTTTAGATACTCACATCTCTCGGGTGTAATAAAGTATATATCACAATATGGAAATGGAAAACATCTCTCACTACCTGCCATAGCAAAATAGATTACCATAGGCTTGGGAAAGGATCAAACCTCCACCACATGGCGTAAGCACCTAGGATAAACTATCAAAGAGGTCTTTCAAAGGGTTATAACGTTAGGTGTAGGGATATGGAATACATGGTTTTGTTGGATAAAGGCATTCTTTACTAGTGGCGAGTTAATAATCTTGGTCAATTACATGTACAATATGGCATTGCTAAGCCAAGACTAGACTCGACTTAAGCTAGTAAATGAAAAATAACAAAAACTTAAAACAAACATAAAATGAAACGGGATGGTAGTCCGTATGTTTTTTTCTCTTTTCTTTTTCTATTTTTTTTCTTTTTCTCAATTTTTTTTTGATTTTTCTTTTTCTTTTTTTTTTTCTTTTTTTTTTCATACACTCTTACCCCTACTATCCAAAATAATATATCATAGGGAATGAACATTCCCCTTACACTTGAATTTTTACATACTTTACAATAAACTAATCTAATAACTCGAATCAAGATAATCAAAACACTTGGAGTACTTTTAAGATTAATGCACATACGGGGGTAATATATGATCTTCTTCCCCATTACTCTATAACATAAGTACTTTACCCATGAGTCCCAATCGTCCCAAAACAATGTGTACAAGGATATGACTCGACTCAGCAACCATGTAATCAATTAGATAATTAACTAAGGGTTTAACAAATAACAATAATGCACTAAAGATGAGTGCATACACGGAAGGCTAAGGCAATTTGGGTGTACATTTAAGTGGGTTGTAACAAATTCTTCCTTTAAGTAAGATGCTTAAAGTTAGAAACGAAAAAATAGGCGTGGAGGGGTGTACTAGGGGTTTGGTGTACTAAAAATGAGTACATCGCTAAGGTGTGGGAAAAAATTAATTGACTTTACTAGCCAAGTAATATGACTTAAATGGTCAAGTAATTATGATACGGGTTTAATACAAGGGTGATCCTAATGCCACTTATCAGGTAGTAAATCCTACCACACGAATGTAGTCTCACTAGCTGTCTCGGGATGCATCACTTCTAGAATCTAAATGCTACCGGTACCCTCATAAGCACTAATAGTAAATGCTTCTCCTATCAAATCTAAAGGCGAACCTCACATATTTGGGTGGAAAATTTTTCTGAATAGTATGGTTTTGTGCTAGTCATACAATCTCCTATCCATGAGACGCTTGCTAAGGCTAAAGTTTAACTCCTAAATGTTGTAAAAAATTTTAAATTTGGCGCTAAAATTACACTAACAAGTATTTCTCTTAGTTTTAATACACACCAACCATAAAACAAACAAACTCAAGTGCAAGTGTATCCTATAAGGTATCATCATTTACCCTCCCATTACACTTAGGATGAACATTGTCCCCAATGTTCAAGTAAAGAATGTAAAAGTGAAATAGGTAAAAGAATGAAATCAAATACTCCCCTGATTCGTTCGGTGGGGATAGTGCGGTAACAAGGTTAGATCTTCCTCCAAGAAAATAAAAAATCAAAGCTTCCCTTCCAGAAATATAAATCATCTTCTTGTCATACATAACCTGTTAAACCTGAGAAAACAAACAAGGCAACCTCGCGTAAAATCGCGGCAATCTATATATACTAATAAATCCTAGAAAACAATGTAAGATATAATGCTTGTGGAATGAATGTTTGCAGATTCCCTGGAGTTTATAAAACTAAAGATTTAACAAAAACTTCAAGACTCCGTTAGAAAAACAAAACTAGCAAAATTTCCATAATTTTACACATGACGCCGTCAGGAATTAATTCCTGACGCCGTTAGAAGTGATCTGCAGAAATCCTTACGTTAAGTTTCCGGAAAATTTCTGGAAAACTTATGTCCTACTTCCTAGAAAACCCTGCAAAACATCATTATTACTCGATACAAGCATTTGACTCTAACAAATATGAATATACATGTCCATTTAATATTGTGGAGAATCATGATCGATTTTGTTTCTTAAAAACATATTTGGGGTTTCCCCTTACACTTATGTTTTACGAAATACCTTTGGATGAAGTTAAGACTAAGTCAAACGACAAAATAAAGTATTTTCACCATTTTGTTTTTGAAACATGATCTACCAACAATAAAAATAAAGCATGCATACGGAAGCAAATAAAAATGAAACAAATAAAAATCACACAAAGCATGGGTTGCCTCCCAAGAAGCGCTTTTCTTTATTTACGAGTCTTGTAGCTAGACTCAAGGTCATGGGTAACTACGTGACCTCATCGTTGGTCTCACTTTCTAGGTCATCTTCTATATTAGTTTTGTATTCCGGACCTAGCTGCAAGCATTCTTTGTAGAAACCAAGTATTCTATTCATAACATATTCTACTCCTCTACATCTATCCTCATCATTCCTATAGTAAACCGCTTGTTTGTGTTCCTTTTCTATGTTCGATAGGAGGCGGTATTGTTCAATCTTATAGGGCATTTTGGTATGCAATCTCATCATTCTCTTCCTTGAATCTAACTATCCCTAGAGTCGGATCATAACTCATCTTAGAGGCCTCAACGAACGGTTTTCCGAACACTACTTGACTTAGGCAATCATCTATCACCAGACGAGTATCCTCCACTATCACAAAGTCAGTCTCATAAGCGAAGTTTCCAACAATCACATGCAATCCTTTCACTCTTCCTACAAAATTACTTATCAAGTTCTTGCTGGGCATCATCCTATAACCAAGTTGCTTCTTCATTACCCAATTATAATAAGTCCTAGTCATGATGTTTATAGGAGACCTAGGAACGATATAAGCTTTCCATACATGCATATGCCCAATGTTGCATGGTATGTTGATGTTAGAGGGATCACCTACTTTAATAAGGGGTGTACCAAGGATATATGGTGTCTCGGGATCATCGAATAAATCCTAGTGATATTCCCGTTCTTCCTTGGTGGGCCACTTATCAAAGTACTCTTCTACGTTTTCTACTTCCTCTAACTTTTCTCCCTTATTAACCTCAACTTCCTTAATTTCATCCCTAGTCTCGGTTTCTATTCGAACTGCATCCTTGTCACTTTCTTCTATATCCTTATCTTTTGGCCTAATAGTGACAACATTGACAAAGTGGGCGTGTTTAGATGACGAGGGGTCCTTAATTTGGATTCCGCTATTTGCGTCCTTAGTGTCCTTCCTAGGTGTAGTTAGCGCTTGGTTGTTGAGGGCTTTCAACAGGTTGTCAATCTTATTGGTCATCTCCGTTTGTTGTTGATTGAATTCGGTTTCAAACTTAGCTATGCGAGCTTCTTGAGATGCCATAAACTTGGACATCAATCCTTCAAGATTGTTGGTACTACCATAGTTATTAGAAGGATTGTTGTTGAAAGTACGGTTGGAGGGTGGACCGTTTGGTTGGTAACGATTAGGCGGATTGGAAGAATTGTTTTGGTTTTGTTTCCACCTAAGGTTCGGGTGATTTTTCCAGGAAGGGTTGTATGAATCACCGTAAGGGTTTGGCTCTGGTTTGAAAGTGTAACACTTATCTCCCGCTTCGTCGGTACGCGAGGATGTGTAGTCCGCAAAAGCTGTTCCGAGCAGTTCCACGCATGAAGAAGTGATTTTGTTCATTTGGCTTGAAGGCTTAGGAGCTTCGTAAGATTTCATGAGAAACTTGACATGGTCCTCAAGTTCCATGATCCTACAGTCGGGAGTGCTAGAATTGTTCGAAGGCAAAGATATTTCCTTGACCGTTTTGTTCAAATCACGGGGATGATTCCAACTTTCGATGTCATAGAGAGAAAGATCTTCTATGAGTTCCCATGATTCTTTCGCACTTCGATCACGTAGCATACCACCGGCCGATTGTTCAATGGTTTGCCTTGTAGAGAGATCAATATGGTCATAGAAGATTTGGACTTGGAGCCAAAGATCTATGCAATGATGAGGGACTTTTTGGAGTAAGTCCTTGAAACGAGTCCATGCTTCATATAGAGTTTCGCCTTGACGTTGTTGGAACATCAAGATATCATTTCTAAGCTTGGTAGTTCTCCCCGGTGGGAAAAATTGAGCAAGGAAACGAGTGGTGAGATCATCCCATGAGGTGATGGATCCCGCGGGTAAACGTTTAAGCCATTGACTAGCTTGATCACGTAGAGAGAATTGGAATAGGCGTAATCGGGTCGACTCTCTAGTTGTAACATCAAGGTCTATAGAATCTACGATTTTAAGGAA